>CM053793.1:676645762-677103262 GCA_028749045.1 Cupressus sempervirens | reverse complement strand
GTAGAGATAGTCCTCCCAATGTGTCTGCCTATCCATCACATACATCCTTAACATATCTTCCAGAACCTCATTCACTCTCTCTGTCTGACCATCTATCTCAGGGTGATATGCCAAATTAAAATTCAATTGTGCTCCAAGCTCATGCTGCAGTGATGTCTAGAATGCGAATGTGAATACAGGATCCCTATCTGAAATGATCTTTTGGGGAATACCATGTAATCTCACAATATCATGCATGAAGACATTAGCTACAAAAGCTGTCATGTAGGAAGACTTGATTGGTGAAAAATGTGCCACCTTAGTCAATTGATCAATGGTGACCATGATAGCATCATGATGACGAGCAGTCATAGGTAATCCTACTATGAAGTCCATAGAGATGATGTCCCACTTCCATGAAGGAATCAGATTTGGTTGCAAGAGTCCTGTCGGATGCTGGTGTTTTGCCTTGATTCTTTGAAACTCAAGACACCTAGCCACATAATCAACAATGTCACTCTTCATCCCAAACCAATAGAATAAACATTGCAAATCAGCATGCATCTTCTTGACACTTGGATGTGCCGAGTAAGGTGCACGATGGGCCTCTGCTAGAATCAAGGTGCAAAGCTCACCTAGTAGCGGCACATAAATCCTTCCTGAATGTCTCAAAAGACCATCTGACTCAAGGAAATAGCCTAAAAACTTACCCTCTAAAGGTCTTCCTGAATCTATTTCTCTGCACACCTCCTAGTACCAAGAATCTATAGGAAGTGCCCAAAGAATCTGACTCGTCAAATCAACACTAAGAGTCATAGATGATATCACATGTCTCATGTGACTCAAAGCATCTACAACCACATTTCCTTTCCTTGAATGTACTTTACCTTGAAATCATACTCACATAGAAATTCCATCCATCGTCTCTGGAGAGCATTCAAATTAGGCTGAGTGAAAATGTACTGAAGACTGTGATGATCACTGTGTAGTTTGAATTTGTGCCCCAACAAGAAATGTCTCCACCTTATCAAAGCATGAACTACTGCTTCTAACTCAAGATCATGTGTAGGATAATTTAGCTCATGATCCTTGAGCTTGCATGATTCATATGCAATCACCCATCCGTTCTGCATCAAAACCACTCCAATCCCTTCAAGGGAAGCATATGTACACACCATGAAATCAAATTTTGGATCAAGTACTGCTAAGATTGGTGCACTATTCAAAAGCTCCTTGAGCTTCCAAAATGCTTCCTCACATTTCTCTATCCATAGAAACTTCTTTCCTTTCCTCTTAAGGGAAGTGATAGGATACACTACTTTGGAGAAGTTTTGGACAAATCTATGATAATAACCAGCTAGACCCATGAAACTACGAATCTCTAACACATTAGTCAGTGTAGGGAAATCTATTATTTCTTGGATCTTTGTGAGGTCTATAAAAATACCATCACCTAAAATGACATGCCCTAAATATTGAAGAATTCACACTTAGCCACATTGGCATAAAGCTGATTGTCTCTCAAGCACTGTAAAACCAATCGTAGGTGTTCCTCATGCTCCTTTTGAGTCTTAGAATATATCAATATATCATCAGGGAACACAAGTACAAACCTATCAAGATAAGATCGAAACAACCCATTCATCAAGCTCATGAAAACTTATGGAGCATTTTTCAGCCCAAAAGGTACCACTGTGAACTCATAGTGCCCATAGCGAGTTCAAAAGGAGATCTTGTGAATGTCAGTTTCCTTTATGCGAAGTTGATGGTATCCTAACTTAAGGTCAATCTTGGAGAATACTGTAGCTCCCTTGATCTAATCAAATAAGTCATCAATCATTGGTAGAGGATACCTATTCTTTATTGTCACCTTATTCAACTATCTGTAATCAATACAAAGGCGCAAAGAACCATCTTTCTTTTTCACAAAGAGCAGTGGAGCTACCCATGGTGACACTAGGTCGAATGCTTCCTTTGGCCAAAAGTTTCTCTAGCTAAAGATGCAACTCACCTAATTCCTGAGTAGTCATACGATAAGGAGCTTTAGAGATAGGCTCCACTCCTGGAATAAGATCAATGCTAAAATTAATGTCTATTTTGGGGGCATGCCGAGAATCTCACTCAGAAAAACATTTGCATACTCTTGTAAAATCGGGTGATCTAGACTCTTCCTCACTAGATCTTCCTCATCGAGCTCATTTACCATAACCACAAATATTTGACATCCCTTACGAAAAATATGCTTCAATTGCATGGCAAAAATCATCTATAGGGATATAGGCCTCAGTATTCCAACAATCTTCACATCCTTCTCTTGGTCATCCTCACACATAATAATCTTCTTCCTGCAGTCTATACTAGCTCTATGAGAGCCAAGCCAATCCATACCTAAAACCACATCATAGGAACCAAGAGGTATAACCCAAAGATCAACTATAGTATCAAATCCTCCTATGCTAAGCCCACACTTATGAACTACAGAATCTGTGGAGACCTTAATACCGGAGGCTAGTTCCACTTGCCAACCATGATCTTGCTTCATCGCTTCCAGATTACACTTAGCAACTAGAGATGGAGAAATAAAAGAATCTGTAGCACCTAAATCAAACAACACTGAAAGATGTGTACCTTGAATAGCTCCTATGATTTCAACCACTGTTCCTTGATGGTCTGCCTGACGATGATCTACTGCTGCAAACACTCTATGGGCTCTACTTGTATCTCCAATTGTAGGCTCTGATGCTGTTGGCCTAGGACCTGAATACTAAGGTGCTCATTATGGACGGTGAGCTACAAAATGTCCAACCTGCCCACATGTAAAACATCCTGTACTTCTGCTAGATCCTCTTCCTATAGGTGGTGCATTTGATTACTGATGGCTATCCCTGCTAACAAAAGATTGACTGCTCTGAGCGGGCTGAGTGTGTTGATTCCTTTTATTGCGTCAAGCATTGCAGTTGTTCTTGGAGTTAGAACCTCCACCACCACCTTGAGCCTAAGGGTATGATCCCTTCTACTATTGCGTCTGCTGAGACTGCTACTAATACTATTTCCCCTTAGAAAAAGGAGGCTTCCTATTTCCACCTAAATTATGGTTGCCCTTAGATCTTGATGCTGTAAGCACTCCCACAAAACCTCCCTAACCAAGGTTAACACTTTTTTCTACAAGGATGGCTTGTCGTACCACATCCTTGAGAGTTTTAGGCTCAAATACCTTGACACCCCCAATTATATGGTTGTTCAATCCTCTAATAAAGTGTTGTGTCAACAGAGCCGAGTTGTCACTAAACCCTGAGCTCGTAGAATTTGCGCTCATACTCTGTTACAGTCATAGAATATTGCCTGAGGTTATGGAACTCATATGCTCTTTGCTTCTTCCATTCCTCTAGTAGGAATCACTCATGGAAACTCTCTAAGAATAGCTCTCAAGTGACACTGTTTATATCTATGCCCAACTTCTTTTCCTCAATTATCCACCAAGTGGCCCCAAAATTCTCTAGATTGGTAATGAAAAATCTCGCCTTAACATTACTATCAAAGTCCTGCATGGAAAAAATCCTATCAAGGGAAATAAGCCATTGTTTGGCCACATATCTAGAACCCTTCCCATTAAAGGGCTTGACCTTGGATCTCGAAAGGTCCTTCATTTGAGTAGATACAATGGACCTTTGTTGATCCCTCCGAGGGCTCCTAGACCTGGATCTATGCTTGTGTTTTGACTGATTTGCTCTATGTTGATCATGAATAGGAGGTAGGCAATCAAGAATAGTCTGCATCATCTATCTCAAGTTAACCTCCTCAGACTCAGCTTGGTCCCCTCTAAGTCTCTCTTCTTGCTACTCACTAGCATGCTCTCCCCCACTCTCTTCTTAAGCAGGTCCTCTACGGACAAACTCATGGACACTGATAGCTCTACCACATCCACGGCCTCTACCATAGCCACTAATAGAAGACCTCATCCTAGATACCATCCTACAATAATATCCAAGATGCAAAATACTATTACAACATAGTGCATGGTACTGTATAGCATAAAAGCCACATGTTTTACAAATAGACTAAGTTCAAATTCACTTTTGCCTATGTTTAGGCTTAAGTAAAAATTTTAGTTTTGAAAGCTAAGTATTGCAGTATGAAACATATGCAAGTAATAGTTTAAGTTATGTCCTAGTTCACTTAGTTTCAAGTTTGAAAGAATTACACAAGATAGTTCAAAGTCCTTGTTTTGTTCCAAAATACCCAGAGCTCCCAATGTAGAAACTTGTGCTCTGATACCAAATGTAACGCCTTGCCAAGGGATCCAAAATAATTAACCTAAAGTTTCACTAAGTTTGGTAGCTTTTTTTTTTTTTTTAATATGAAAGTTAAACCATTCACAACATACACATAGTAGTGGAAGCAGTAACATCATTCGACATCATACATAATAGGTTACATTCTTTAAGGATCCCTTAACATTGAATCACATTTAAATTAACTAATAATGATTCCATCCAACATCAAATCCTCATGAAATAATAATGAAAAGTCTAACGTTCTTAAAACAATGTACTTTTGTTCCAAATGTCCCATAGTAAATTACATTTTAGACAGCTCAATCATCCACTATACATGTCATAGGGTATGAAAGACATGAAAGAATATACATATGTGAAAATAAAGTAAATCATCATCCTATTCTAATCCATGATGCAATAAAGTAAATGAAACCGCATTTCATACATGATACATCATCATAGAAGATATAAACATCTATCGTAAAAGTTAACCATACATCATAAACACAACACATAATTATCTAAGTGCATGGTTCCTCCCAACCATAAATAGCATCATTAGACCATTGTGGGCTCTAGCCATCCTTCTGTGTGTAACATCCAAAGTTATCCAAGAGATCATGGGTATTATCATAGTAGGAATCTCACTCCTAAAACATACTACATCATATGTAGAAAGAAATCTAACATGCAAATTGAAACATAAGATAAGTAAATAACAACATCTATCATATTCTAATCATCAATATAAGGATATGTGTCCACCATCATAATCCATGAACAAAATGAAGATAGATGCCAATAAAAAATGCATCAGCCATAGTGTCTCAGACGGATCCCAAATGGTAAGAGTGAAAAAGCACTACCACCCGACCGTGTGGAACCTAGTTGGCCCATTCCCATCGCGCTGAGGAGATAATCTCAAGTCCCAAACATATAATTAAATCACATAGCACAAGTACTTTCTAAGTCTAGGAATCCTAAAAGTATACTAACTCAAAGGTTCCAACACAAATCGACATCTAATCCCAGAGGCACAAAAAAGACATGTAGGAACCTACTATGTAAGCGAGAAAGTGTCATCACACGGATCACACTAGAGTTACCATGGCAGTCTCTCTGTAGACCCTGGCCCCCTAGTAATCCCTATGTAGCCACTAGTATCCTCTCATACTGATGAGGCATACTACAAAATGCAAGGTCACAACCAAGCATTCTCTCTACTCTCATCCTAGTTTGTACTAGCACTCAAGGCATGGGCGAGAACAAACAATTATCTTATTATGTTCATTTAAGTCAGTATTTATTGTAATGTTTTCACTTATTAAATAACTTGCAATGAGTTACCCTGGCAGCCATTTAGGGCCCTAGCCCCCATTGCAAGCCACTTCCTGACACTACAAGTAGATAACCTACCCTAGGCTCATGGAATCACAAAGTCACATAATTATATTTGTCCTATACAAGTGACTGGAAGGCATCATAAAGATCATATTAACATATCAGCTCTCTATGAGCAATTGAAAGCATTAATTATAAATCATAATGATCAGAACAGTTCTCTATTGGCAACTAAAGGTATCACTAATAATCACAATATCTATTGGTTCTCAACAAGCAACCAAAAAGTATCTCAAAGTTATAATGATTAAAGACTCCAAAATGGTCAAGTCAAAACATGTCACAACATGATATCATCAAGATTAGATAAACACTTCAGTCCCATCGAGGTGACTGGAAAGAAATCCAAACACAACTGATCGATAACTCATAAATGGTTACATATATCAGAGCTTACAAAAGAAGACTGGAAACAATATCAACCAGTAAACCACACACACCATAGAGAATGCCATCTCATAACCGTGGTTGGGTTTTAAAAGATCAAGATCAAAAGACATCAGCGTGACATCACAAATCATAACCCCCGAGCCTCTGGTAGACGTCCTATAACTGGTCAATAATCTAGTCAATCAAAAAACCCAAAATAGATAGCATAGAGAAAAACACAAAGTGCAAGCACATGTTTTGGTTCGCTAAAATCTCATAGATGAGCTAAGTATGAGGTTTTGATTTTCCATTTCAGAGTTAAATATTAAGTGAAGGAATATTAATTATCTAACCCACGTATTTGTTTTGATAGATCGAATTTCTCCCCCATAACTTCTTTGATCAATTTTCTAAAGCGTCCAAGAATAGGTTATATGCACGTTACTTAGACGATAGCCCTTATCATGTATTAATAGGACACATAGAAAATTCAATATGAACAAATACAATTCCTCCTCATTTATCTATCTTTCATCTTAGATCCGATTAAATTAAATTTATATTATTATACTAAAATGTTATAAAATGATTAATTATTAAAAGAAGTAATCTATTAATAAAATTTTACTTATAATAAATATAATAATTAATATTATATAATAATTAATATTTAAAATATATATAATAATTAATATTTAAAAAATATTAATATTTAATAATGTTAATTCTTATAACAATAGAATCGAAATATTAAAAAAAAACACAAATAACATTAATATTAAAAAATTGTTAATGATTATTAACAATAATTATAAAAAAAAAATTTAACACTTAAAAAAAAAAAAAACATATATTACCGCCTGCGCGGTACGTAGTACCTACTGTCGCAGGTCTGCTTCGACAGTGGGTACAGAGTACCCCTGTCGTCGCAGTCCCTGTGACGACAGGTTCTCTGCCACCCACAAAGGTAAGGGGTACGGGTTCATCCCTCCCTAAATTTTTAAAATATATATATATATTTAAAACATTATCAATATGCGCTTCAAACAATTTTTTTAAAAATAATTTCATTTAAAGCATTTTTCCACTATGACATTTTTTAAACAAAAACAACATATATATATATATATATATATATATATTTAATATAAACATTTTTAATAAATGTTTTCAAATTTGCTGATACATATGTTTTTTTCCTAAAACATTTTCAACATCAATTTAAAATAAATACCTTTATTGTTAGGGATCTCAACCTCTAAACAAATATATCTATCGGTTCCTCATAACAACTATCTTTTTAACATATGTACATATATCGAGTTCAAGACCAATTCTGAGGTATGTATGCAATGTATCCCTTTTGAATTCACCTATTTAATCCTTCTAATAGGTTTGTCCAAGCATTTAAACCCTAGACCCATAAATTCCTGAGATCTACGCATGTGGGGGTTTTCTCATATAGAAAATTAAATATCCATAACAAGACTAAATATAGCTAAAACATTCACACATAGAATCCTTAGATAACATTTAGAAAACACAAAGAAGACATGAAGTGGAAGAAGCGAAAATAACATATGCAAAATCACAAGTGTCTACCTAGACACTGATGCTAATTCACTTCTTGTTAGAATTTGAAGAGCAAGCTCATTCCTTCTCCAACATTCACAGATCCACCAAAACATGCTCTCCGAGCTTCTAAGAGTGCATGAATATAAGGACCTCTCAGGAAGCACCTAGAATGTCTCTAGAAACAACCAGAAGATATGACAGGCATTGACAACTAAGCACAAGCTTATTCCAACCTTCTAGATGAGTGACAAGGTTGTAGACACCATGTGCTTAATTTGTGTGCTAACTCCTGCGTTGTAGACATATGTGCAATCAACGGGTGTGCTTACTCCTAGGTAGACTTATAGCTTTTATTTTAATTCTTTTATCATTATTATTAATTTTAATTTCTTTAATTTAATTCTTTTACTCAATTAATTTCCCATCTAATTAGTTAAAATCAAAATATCAACATATCATAATATTATATTAATTTTTTTTCCAAAATAATTAAATCTTTTAATTTTAGACTTAATTTAATAGGAAATTCACCATAGACCTCCAAAATAAAATATGAAAACCCATGATAGAACAATCCACACAAAATCAGTCTAAGGGGTTAAAATCAGGAATCACGTCATCCAACACATTCAAAAGGTAAAACATCTTAGATACTTGTCCTACCTCTCTAAGACAAATGGTTTAAGTGTTTAGGATTTGGACTTGAGAATTTATCTCCCCTCTCTTACCATTGAGATAGTGCGATAGGGTATGCTCATCTTGGCAATTCAGGGAAGTTAATATCCATTACTTGCAACCTGCATAAAACCCATGCATGTACATACAATATATATATGCTAAGCTAAACATGCAATGGCAGGAAGTGGTGTATCATGTAGATCAGGACTAATAGGTGACTACGACCCCCTTCCTTAACCACATCAAAAATGCCATACATAAAGAGAACAAACACGCACACCATACACATGCAAGTATGGGGTAAGTATCCATAAGACAACATAGACATATAATAATCCTTTTAGCTAAACATCATCAATAACTGAGAATAATGTAATAATCATCATGCATACATGAAATGTAGAGTCTAAGTAATCACATCATATATCAACTGAATCTATAACACAATCTCTAATAGTCTCAAAACAATGCTACTAACCATCAACATAATTTGGCCTAACAGAGTTCAACAATGATAGCAACAATGTATCTAAAAAAGAAATGTAAACTAGGGTAGGCACTACAGTCTATCTATTCTAACTATGTTCCTTTCTTTAAAAATAAAATAAGATTCATACACCTAAGATCACTCAATCTACTTCTTTACCCTCATTTTATCCTAAGTTAGGCAATATTTCAGCCACTCCATTCCATTCTCTATATGTGTGGTTGATAGTTAAGTTTCTTAGTTGTCTCAACAAAGAAACAATTTAACTATCAAGAAAGGATTGTCGGTATCATCCCCACCATAGTTTTACCTTCTAAAAAGCATTTCTATGATACCAAACTCATTATGTTATGTGTTGTGTTATTGTGATTGATTTTTGGATTATGTTTGTTTTTTACAATATTTATTTGATTTGATTATTTTTTGTTTTAGAAAAGTTATATCAATAGTTTAAATTAGTAGATTACCCATTGTATTGATTCCCCACCCTAGTACCATTCTAAACCAATAATTGATATCATAGCCTAGGTCCTCAATAAGATAAGCTTAAAAGAAAGAGGAAAATATTCTTGAAGGTACACATGTATAGGTATAAAAATGAGATTGGGGAGCAAGCTAATATGATTCATGAGTCACATGAGAAGTTGAAGAAATCACTTGCACTAAGAAGGGAACTAATTGAAAGGATAATTTAAATCTAGGGTGACATATAATAGTTAATTAAAGTAGCCATGTGAATATAAAGTTAATTAAAGGATCCATGTGAGAAGAATATGATAAATTCATTAAATAAATTATGTTAAAAAATGAAAAGATGAAAGAAAAAGTCAAAAAACCAAAAAGAGGACTAAAAGGACAAGTTGTGAATGTGTGTGAAGGTCTTGAAGAAAAAGGGATCTAGAATATGCAAGAAATTATGTTGAGAATATAGAGGAAGTGGTTGAAGATGTATTAAAGGAAAAATAGGCATAACTCAATCAAATCAAACAAGAATTAGCATTGGCACATAGGAAAAAGAAGGATACTACGATGAAAACCATCAAGTTGTGAATATGAATGAAAAACTCAGGGATGAAGTTGATAGATGAAAAAGGAATTGAAAAGTGAGAAAGAAAATAATGAAAGATTGAAGAGGTATAATGATAGTTCAAGGAAGTTTGATGTACAAGAGAAAAATCAAGGGAAACACTAGGACACAACAAGTTTGGTTTACACTACTCAAGGAGCTTTTGACGTTTAAGAATCAACAAAACCAAAGGAAATTCTATAAGATTTGAAGGTATAATGAAGCATGACTGGTACGAAACTAAATAAACTTATTTTTTTAATTATGGAAATGTTAGTCATACTGCTAATGTTTGTAGAAGAAGATTAGTGATTACTAAGTGTTAAGTATTTAATGGTCATTACTATAATTGTGGAAAGTTTGGTCATATTCAATATGAATATAGATCCAATACAAGTAGTAAATCTAGTGGTAGTAGAATTGACAATCATTTCTATGCATGCGATGAGTATGGTCTCAAAGATGAAGATTATAGCTCAAGAGTACAAGTCCCCTAGACATTACATTGGTTAGAGAAGGATAATTTTATGTCACATGTTCACTATATGGAAATTATGGAAATATGGAAATTAATTAAATAACAAAAATAATGAGAGGTAATACTAGACATTGGAGGTTAACTGGTATGGTATGTTTTGTTTGTCACAAGATTAGAGTTCTAAGAAAAAACTATATGTTCAATAGACAGTCACCCAGCTAGTCAGAGAATAACAAAATAAATAGATTTTTTGATGTGAAATAATAAGAAATGAAATGAAAAATATGTAGAAAAAATATATATAAAGGAAGAGGTCAAGACAAAAAAATTAGGAGCCATCAACCTTAGATGTGATGGATTCTTCATCAAACTAGGTCAACATTGGCTTAGGGAGAGTACTTCAAGGAATATCATTAGCTGATCCCCTAGAGGTATGTAAGATCATTTAATTTTTTCATAAAAAGATATAATGTGATGACTAAATCATATAGATATAAGATGCATAAGAAATTACAAAGTGATATAATTGAAATGTTAACACTTTAATTGGTTCAAGAGAAAGGTTATAACAACTTATAGATTTAACCAATGTAAAGTATTGTTTACCACAGGAAGAGGTACAATGACTACTTTTTAGAATAAATAAAGTAAAAATTAATTCATTTGTCACATTGTAGAAACACTCTTGAGAAATTGTCTATGTAACATTGTGGTTGTTACTAGGTTTGGTGCGAGTTTGAGAATTATAAAGGGAATTTAGTTGTGAAGACCCCAATTGATGAAGCTAGAAACATTTTTTTGAATAATGTTAAGTGTTGGTATCTAAACCTTATTTTCTATCAATGTCCAACACTTAGTCATTTTCTAGGTAGTGTTGGTTAGTCATCACTGCAACTGAGTCTTCCAATAAAGGTCAAGCTACATGGACTTGTTTATATTTGATGACATGCCAAGAAAGTCAGAGGTTGCCGAGCACCCTATTATAGACCAAGTCACAACATATGTTGAGTGAAACATATAGAGAGTAAGAAATATAAAGTCATTTTATTCCAAGTTAGTTAGTATCTTCTGAGCATATAGAAGTCGAGGGACAACATGAATATTAGTTATGATAAAGCATCATGATATTCAGTTGTCGAGTAAACTAGTTTTGGCATATGTTTTTGTAATGGTAAAAACACTTAAATAAATAATTTTGGCCAAATTCTATGTGATATTAATGGATTGTAGAGATAGTTAAGGAGCTAATTACATATTTTTAAAGATAACATTAATCCCTATGAAGGTAGAGGAACCTATCATAAAATAGAAGTACTGAACAAAAAAAAGGTGAATTTTGGATTGTAATTGATTATGATCGAGAACCTTCCATTGTTATATATCTAAGAAGGGATCAAACCCTAAATCAATATGAAAGAGAAGAAAGATCATTAATGCAACCTAGTAGTAAAGGGAAGAAAAGAGAAAATCAAATAAGAAGATTAGATTGAGACATTGAAGAGAGAAGATCTATAATTTGCTTCATGGGAGAATACCAAAGGATTAGGTATTGAGACATTATAACTAGTGTATCAGGGAACATCTCTTAAAAAAGTGGTTTTAATAGACCTATTTAAATCTCTTAACATAGTTCTTACTTCATTGTAAGTTTAAATCCTTTGAACAAGGTAGACTTAACAGTCTTATTATGCTTTTAATCAAGTAGAATCCTTATAGGGTAGATCATTAGAAGTGATCAATATTGTAGCCCTAATAGGAAAAAATTATTATTGCAATAGTGGAGATTTGTGGGTGTCATCCCCACCCCAATTTTACCTTCACCTTGGAGGGTTAATAAGTAGCCAAAATCTTGTGTTATGGGTTTGCATTTTCATGTTGATGGATGTTATGCATAATTCAATTTATTTCAATTTTATAGTATATAATTACATGGTATATGATCAAGATATGAGATGGATTAGGAGTGAATTTATTTAACTTGTTATTTTATTCAAGGAGTGAAAGGTTTTATAGATCCTAATTCACCCCCTTGGCTCAGTATGTTGCTCCCCAATAATATTTCAAAAAATTAGTATCAAAGATGTGTTTTCTTTGAAGAAGTCTGATAGCTTGAGAGTTTAGATCTTGGAGATGGAGGCTTACAAATTGGGAAAGATTATTGAAAATTAGATGATTCATATCCAAATCATATTGCAACAACTTGAAACAACAAGAGAGGAGTTGAGGAAGTCCTTAAAGAAAATAAGAAAGATTGTTATCTAGTAAAATGACACACTTTTTCAAGAGGTGAATATCAAAGGACTTATTGTTAATGAGATTTTCAATGAAAGTGATGCATCAATAACAGATCTACTAGAGAAAAGTTGAATTATGAATGAAGAAGCTAGAGGATTGAAGAGAGAACATGAAATTCAATTAGTAAGGTTATGTGAAGTGACTCAAAAAAAGAAGAAAGTTGAGGAAGATGAGACGATTGGCCACAAGACTTGGAGAAAGGTCATTTGATGTGAAAAATCTTACAAACACTCAGTTGGACATAATGAATTGATTATTACTTGAAAATAAAGAACTAAAAAGAAAGGTCATGGAGATTACAAATCTTAGCTTACAAACTGATAAGCTGAGAAATGAATTTAGATCTAAGAAATAAATACTTGAAAGGATTAATAAATCAAGTGAAGCTATAATATACTTTAAAAAAATGATGAGATCATCAAGGTCATCCAACGATACTTATGGATTAGGACACATCAAGCATTATTCATCTATTGAAGAAGGTGAATCATCCAAGAGTGGAGAGAGAAAAAAAAAATCCAAAGGGAAACCTATATGTCATCATTGCATAAAATGGATCATACAACACACATTTGTAGAAGCAAGATTGGTAAGAAAAATCCTAAACCTAAATTTACTAACAATTGTATTAACTGCAAGAAATAAGGGCATCAAGAACATGAGTGTAGGAAAAAGGCAAGTAAAGTACCTATTGTGCCTAGATTTGAAGGATATTTCTATATCCATCAAAAATATGGACGTAGAGCTCAAGAATGCATATGCAAGATACAAGCCAGTTGAACATCTAAGAAGAAAGCACATGCACCTAAGAATGGTAACTCTTACAATTCAGATTATAATACACTGTATAATTTTCATTATTGCGGAGAGTATAAGCACATTTCATAAAATTTCATTAGGATACATTTTAGAAGCAGTTACAAGAAGTCGTTTAATGGAAGTATAGCTTGTTTCAATTGCCATAAAGTTGGAAATGTTAGTAAAAATAAAAGGACCCAAGCACCAACACCAAACAATGGACACATTAAAGGAAAAGGTAAATTTGAGATAGAATAAACAAAGAAAGAGATGAATCAAACCTAGAAATAGAAAGTAGAAGCTAAAAATAACAGATCCAATGAAGCTAAGATCACCCAATCCAATGGATTAGGTTATCACACTACATCCAACTAGGCAAAAGGAGGTATTCAAGGAACTTTACACTTGAATGACAAATTATATATTAGTTACTAAAAATAAAAGTGATTGAAGGTCCATATATCAATAAATCAAGATACACTAGGATGGATTTGAGGGAAGAATTGAGAAAAATAATTCACATGGTCTATAGAAACCAAGTATTAGAGTTATGGTCTATAGTGACTGAGTGATGTAATATGTGTTGAGCATTCATATAGAACCAAGGTAATATGTTGTCTGAGATAATAAGTGATGACCAAGTGTTGAAAGGAAAGAAGTGTATACATAATGCTATGTGAAGGTCAAGATAGGTGTAATACACCTACTTTAGTATAACACATTTATTGCAACCTAATTTGATGGTTTGGAGGTATTTATCAAAATTTAATGTTCATTTTTCATTTACCAAGCAATTTTAGTGCATATGGGTTATTAAAAGAAAAAATAGTGAAAGAATAAGAAAATCACAAAATGTCATCGATAATATTTGAAGAACTAAGCAAGTAAGATTTCAATGCCAAGATGAGTTTTTTTTCAAAACTATTGAAGTAATTTTTTTTAAAACCTAGTTCTGAAATGACATCCATTGCATCTATATTTGGGAGATAAGTGTTGAAGGAAATTAACACATAGATTGTGAGGAATGATCAATGTCCTCCACGCAAATTTATAGCTTACTATTACATTGCAATGATTGGAGATGCATCTAGCACCTTGTCATCAATTCCACCTAGAGTTTTGATAGTTCATGGTGTTTTATCATGCTACATGTGTAAGGCTATAGAATTAAGAGATTATGAATTACAAGCCACCTATGACAAGTTATGTGATAATGAAATTTTTAGAGATGAAAATAAGATTATTTTTGAGAAAGGGCATACTCATATCTTAGCATTTCCTAAGGTATTCAAATTAGAATGGATTACAATTGTACTAAGCCAAGTACATGACATGAAATTATGATTAGAAGTAGGACCAATGAAAATCAACAAAGCAATCATTCACCAATTTATTGGGTATCCCACCTTGGATAGAGAAAAGATGATGAGATGTGAAGCAAAGAATATTATTGAGGATCAAACAAAGGCCAAGTGGAATGGTCAAGGAATGTCTATTGGTAGAATTGAAGATCCATTTATTGAGTTTTTAATGCATGTAATTACATACAAACTGTATTATTCAACCTAACTAAATAATGTTTCATGCATTACAATTGACGTAGGTTACAAAACTATAAAGAAAGATCATAGTTATAACATGGCTAACTATAACTACAAAAACTATTAGAAAATATTGGAGAAATTTAGAAGGCCAAGAACACTTCATGTAATTTTGGATCTTTGCTAATTTGTATATTTTTCTATGTATAGAATTCATTTCCTAATATTGGCACAGTTGTATAGGATACGACTAGAGTAGTCACTGATAAAATTAATATTTTATTTGAACAATTAGGAATTTTTTTTAGACAATTATGGATAATTATTTTGATGAGTTCAAGGGGGAAATGAAGAATAGAACGAGGATCCCACAATTGGTGGTACATCATTACTATGAAGATATTTGTTTCATGGTAGACACAGATTTCACATATTTTTAGGAAGTGTTACCTAGGGTTGCATGGTCAAGACCAATGCGATATGAAGTTGACATAGATAAAATCTTGCAACAGCTACTATATTTTCATCAGAAGAAATAGACAAGAATATCAATCCCTTCAAAAATTACGAGTTGGCCAAGATTAGAATTCTTATGGAAACCAAAGTGCTCAAAATGGATAGAAGCAAAAGAAAATGATAACAGATTTTAAGGGAAAAGACCACTAACAATAAAAGAGGGAAAATGGGAAGATGAAGAATATGATGATGAAGAAGAAGAAGAAAAAGAATCAAAGGGTAAAGAGCTAGTTGTTGAGCCCAAGGAAACCAAACTAAAAAAAATTGTCATTGTTGATCCTGAGGTAAAGAAGTATCTAAAGAAGAATGTGAGAAAGGTAGTCACACCTCCTAAACCTGATCCAAAGAGGAGTATAATAATAAAATCCAAGGAAACACAACCACTGGCTACTATAACCAAGATAAGCCCAACAAAGAGGAAACAAACTAAAGGAACTAAGAAGAGTCTACCTAAGAGGATGAGAAGAAAACTGATTGTCACACCTGATGAGGAGGAGAATGAAGAAAAAGAAACCAAGTTTGATGATCTAAGTAAATTTTATATTGTACCTTACCAACCTCTTATGTCAATTGATAATGTATATGAAAATATTAGAAAATCAACAAGCATAGTAGGCTTCAAGAAATATATTTCTTTAAATGAAGAATATCAAAAAAAGGTTGAGAAGGCTATGATAGATATGATGATAAAATTTAAGCATATAGTTTCCTATCTAATTTGCATTTCATATCTATTTGATTGATGAAGAGAGTTTGAGATGATGGTCATAACAAAAGTACCTAGAGGAAAGGTTGAGTTATGAAGAAGATAAATACAATGGACACTTGATTAGCTAGACTTTGACAATATAAAGAGATTGTTCAATTATAGATAAGGTAGTTACCTAAAGATTTGTATAATAATTAGATGCAAAATGGAAGTGGGAATTAACCACAAAAAGAAAAATAAGGGAGACCACATCGGCCCAAACCATGCCCGATTTAGGAAAGTCACATATGCCTATTGCCCTTAGATATTTTTCCAAGAAATTCATGCCAAAACTTAGGGTATATAAAATTTTGAAGAATAAAGAAGATGAAGTTGAGAAAGAGAGAATTTTGATATGGAAGAAAGTGTTTGGATTGCTGGTTCCATCGATAGAAGAAGAAAAAGAGGAAGAAAATAGAGATGCTATAGAGGTAGAAAGTCAAACTGATAAAGAACTTGAAAAATAGAAAGAAGAAATAAGGTAATTGGTAATAAAAACATATTAACTAAGGAAGACTTGAAAAATGTTGAATCAAATATCTTAGACACCTCTTTCACATGGACCAATCTTGTTTTGTTGCAAATACAAGATTATCCATAGATTGACAATGCATCAACTATCATTGCATAGATTAGACTAGTCACAATTGTTCTAGATATGGGTGTCAAAAAATAAGGAAAATCTATCATTGTGCTACCAAATTATACATATACTATTGATGGGAATGAAAAAGAGAAAGGTGAAGTAGATCAGTCTACTCAA
Organism: Cupressus sempervirens; assembly: GCA_028749045.1. Taxonomy (NCBI): domain Eukaryota; kingdom Viridiplantae; phylum Streptophyta; class Pinopsida; order Cupressales; family Cupressaceae; genus Cupressus; species Cupressus sempervirens. Next base: position 677,086,291 of record CM053793.1, on the reverse strand, counting down.
AATTCCTTAGGGGGAGTAAAGAAGGCATAACCATCCAAACTGACAAAGACTGAGAAGCCCAAGGAGAAAGAGGCTATACAAGGTCTTATTCACTTGTCAAGTGTTGTTTACACTAATGCATTAACTGTTACACATGTTCAATAGGTTACACAAATTACACAAGTGAACACTCCCATTGAACAACATACACCTAAACCAAGTGATAAGGGGGAAAAATTGCAAATATCATTACTAAGTGAAAACACCCTTGGTCACAAATAATGGAGTAGAGATTCAACACACCAAAGACTCTAGTGAGTCTAGATGAGGTCACCAATTCACCCAAGTATGAAATTAGAACAAATTCAAGATCCACAAACTTTTCAAAGTCACAAGAAAAAGAAAGAATAACTAAGGAGGGAGTTCAAGTAGGAGCAACTACTCCATGATATTAAAGAATTTGTTTTAGCTGTTTTTGATATTCATGATGAAAATGAGCATAAGCCAATTTTGGAACAATTATTGTATAAAGTTGAGAAAGTAAATAATGTTGACATAGAGACCAATGAGAAGATGATTTGATGGCTTGAGAAAAAGTTTGAGCATAGAGTTTTGCAGAAAGTCTCAATAGAAATTGCAATAATGTAGGCAAGCTTCATAACCTTGCAACTAGTTTGGAAGGAATTTTGAAAAGAATTCATTCATTGTACATAAAGTTGTGTGATTTTGATTTCTTTACTAAGGAGAATAAATGCTACATTGATCAACTACAAGAAGATTTGAAGGCTTGTGCTACTTCATTAAACAAGAATGCAAGTTCAAGCTCCCATTCATTTAATAAATTGACATCTGGTCAAGGCAGATTAGCTGAGCTAATATCTAAAGATAACAACATAAAAAAAAAATTGATTACTATAAAAACCATGTTGCTATCTCATATGGAGGTTATTCAAAAGTAACTATTAGATGCACAAGAATTAGTTAAGAGAGATCCTCATCTCTCAACTGCAGATAGTTTAGTTGATCTAGTTGCCCAGCTAGAAATCTAGATTTAGGTCTTGGAATCAGCACAATCTAGATGGAATCAAGGATTAGAAGTGATTTTATCAAACCACAATTTTTTTGGATAAATACCAGCTGACTCCTAGAAACCCCAAGCCATAATGTGTCAAAAAAAAGGGGGAAATAGCACCATGACACCATTGACACCACAGAGAAATTAGTCACGGAGTCATAAGAGGGAAAATTAGATGTATCAATATTAAAGATATCAAAGGTTTTCTGAGACATGTACATATATTGGGTATAAGAGAGTAAATTTTTTTTTTGAAGACTGAATCACAGTCTAAGGGGGAGTGCTAGTTTTATTATTTTTCAATTTTAAATGGATTGATAAGTCATGATAAAGTGTTTTTCCACTAATGTCAAAGGGGGAGATTGTTGATCTCTAAACCTTGTTTCCTATTAGTTTCCAACACTTAGTCATTTTCTAGGCAACATTGGCGGGTCATTACTACAATTGAGTCATCCAATAAAGGTTAAGCTACATGGACTTATTTATATTTTACTATATGTCAAGCAATTAACAATAAACTTTGAGTGAAACATATGGAGACCAAGAAATATAAAGTTAATTTATGTTTAGTTAGCTAGTATCAACCAAGCATATAGAAGATGATGTTGGAAATTTAATGAAAAGAAAGTGACTGAAGGGGGGATGAGTTAGGAACCAATGTCAACTTTTCCACTTAGATTAATTCTTCTTTACTTCATTAGATTTTCTATTCTAATTTCATGGATGAACATAAAGTAACAAAGAAATCAACACCATTAACACTTTGACACAAGATTTGGTAACCCATAAACCCATTAAGGAGAAGGTAAAACTAGGGTGGAGTGACATCCATAATGCTTCACTACTAAAATAATAAAGTTGGTATATTAGGGCTTACACTTGGTTACTTTTGATGCTCTACTCTATTAGGATTATGAAGGACTATTATGTACACCTTGTAAAAATATTTTATAGTACAATAAGGTATGTACTTTGTTAAGAGATTATGAAAAGGACTATTAGGTCTAGCTTGTTAGAGGATTTGACTAATGTGCTTGTTAAGATGAATTAGCAAGATGATCTCTACTTTACAACTTTATTTTCTAAAATAGATCCTTTGAATAATATGATCACTTAACTGTGATGGATGAGTTTCTTCTCTATCCTTTATACTTCCTTGTAGCCTGCTTACTTAATATGCTCCATATTTGCTCCTTGTCTTTACATACATCTCATATTCAACAACTTATATCTTAGATAAGATAATTTCTCTACCTTATATACCTTCAATCAATAAATTCATACCAAGTTGTCTCACATAAGAGTTATCATCGTAATAATTAAATTATTCCTTTAGGTTGGCCCAAATACGGATGCTCAGGTAATACAATTAATCTGATCTTTTGTTGATGCTCAGGAAATAGAGTGAGCTTAGGTGACACTATTACTTGGTTAGTATTGGATGCTGAAATAACATTATGACACTCGGGTGATATAGGAGCAATCTAACTTGAATTAGTTAGCTTGGTTTGAACAAATAACTTAGGTAACATTGTGTGCTCAGTTCACACTAGGAACTTTAGATTCCACTAGAAACTCAAGTAACTTTCTTTATACTATAAGCTAACATAGTATATCATTCATCTGCTCAAGCTACAATGAAATCTGCTTACTCAAGGAAAGATCAGTTGTAGTATTGACCAACCTTCCTAGATACTTAAGTGGTTTGTCACTAATAAACAATATGTCTTGCCATAAGGTCTTGATAATCTCCCCTTTTGGCATTAGTGACAAAAACACTTATGTGGAGTAGTTCTATCAATAATCAGAAGATGTCTTGATCAAATATTTTTGTCAACCCCCCTTTTTATGTACTTTATTTTGTAACTCGGTTTGAACTGAAAACTGTAGTTTGGTTACGACTTATATGAATTTGGATTTTTCAAAATTGTTTTTGTTGCCTATATAGCTGGTCATATATATTTCCTCTATACATTTATCATTTATACATATTTCCTCATGGATTTCATAGTGTATTTTCCCTTTTCTTTACATGTAATATTTTATCCCTTGTTTTTGTTACAAATGCCAAAGCATATACTTACAAGATAATACCAAAATGTGTGAGGAAATCATTATACACTTTCAAAATTAAAGACACAGTTTTATCCCAATTTTCTTTTAGTACCTTTAAGATGTATAGTTCGATAAGGATTTTAGTTGATAGCTCCATCATGAGATCTATAATTGGGAAGTTTGTGTCATGTACTAATGTCTTTGCATGTGCAATATTTTTTTGCATCACATCCATGTGAGAAAGTATCATACTCTAGATATAATATTTTATCCCTTGTTTTTGTTACAAATGCCAAAGCATATACTTACAAGATAATACCAAAATGTGTGAGGAAATCATTATACACTTTCAAAATTAAAGACACAGTTTTATCCCAATTTTCTTTTAGTACCTTTAAGATGTATAGTTCGATAAGGATTTTAGTTGATAGCTCCATCATGAGATCTATAATTGGGAAGTTTGTGTCATGTACTAATGTCTTTGCATGTGCAATATTTTTTTGCATCACATCCATGTGAGAAAGTATCATACTCTATATATATGATATGGATGACCTTATTCTAGCTTTCTCCCTCAATAATTTTGCTTACACATCTTTCAAAAATCTGACCTTTACAAAATGACTTGACCTAGAATTCAAGTCAAGTGCTAACTGGATAGCACTATTCTCCTGGTCTTCATCAATCTTGGTCAATTTGAATTTTATTTCATTAGTGAAATTTGAAGTATCACATAACTTTGTAAATAATGATACAACATTATTTACAACTCCTTCTAGATTTCCAATAAGAATGGACAATTCCACTTGATCAATAGCAATTTTCTTTACTACGTTCTCCAAAACTTTATTTTCAAATTTCCTTTCTACCCTCTATAGAAGTTTTTCCTAACCACCTATATCCTTATTGAATTTTTGTACAATATCAACTAATTTCTCAATTATAAGGGCCTGATTTTTTACCTCAATTTGCATTACATCTAAAAATATGTCCTTGATGTCTTCAAGAATTTTTCCTCTATCTCTTTATGCTTTCAATTTTCTTTGTTGTGCTCTTTTCCTCCATAAATCACTAAGCATTTCCATTTTCTTAGTAGTGAGATTGGATTGATCCCAATTTGGAATCAGAATCTAAGATCTTCTCCTTTTCCTTTCCCTTTGCACTAGGAGAAACTATTCTTGCTTTATCTTTTTCCTCATCTTTTGTCTCTTCTCCACTTGGTTGACTCTTAGTTTCTTCTTTGCCTCCTTTGTCAACCTTGTCTTCATCCTTTGATTCTTCTCAATTAAAGATGTCCCAAAGGTAGAAAAAATCTACAACTTGGTTCCTACTTGGCTGGATGGAAAACTTCATTCCTTCTTTTTTTATTTATCCACACTTGATGTAGCAATGGCTTGGCTTGGAGTGGAGGGTAGAGATGCAATCACAATAGATGCCATCATTTTTGTATTAGACTCTTCTATAGTCTATACCTCTTGCTCCTCATGTTTCTTTATTTTACCTTCTTTCTCAAAAATATTTTTCCACAACTTTTTTTGTGGACTATACAACATCTCCAATATTATTTATCAAAATTTGAAATGCCTTAAACCTAGGAGTCTACTTGTTCTCATGATTTTTCATGGCATCCTTTATTTCTTCATTTGATAAGTTAGGCATGATTCTTTTTAACTTTTCTTCTTTATTGTCCCTCTCTATTTCTACATCTTTTGCCCATCTCTATGTAACTGCCTTTAATAGGACATCGGGGCCTTCACCCTTTAGCTCATTTGGGTCATATATCCATTTCGCCATCTTTTCTACTAGAGAATCCTCTATCTGATATTGTTCCTCCTTGCCTCTAGATTCATACTTGATGTATTTGAATCCTACCATACTACTTCCATCACTTAATATCTTCACTTGTTTCTCAAAGGTTAGTGGGGGCTTCTTTAGTTGGATGATAGGAGTGTTATCTTCTTCATTATCATCATCATCCTTTTGAAGTTTTAGTTTCCTTTTGGACTTTCTTATTGTTGTGATCACAGTGATAGCTTCCTTCTTGGGTGCTCTTATGATCACTTTACCTTTCTTCTTTGGAGGTCTTATTCCTCTTCTTCCTCTTCCCATTCTTCTTCTTCTTCTTCTTCATCTTCACCTTTTCCTTAGTGAGAATGAGAAGGTCATCATTCTTTTCCAATTTCTTCTTCAAGGTTTCCATCCCCTTCTTCCCTCTTTTCAAAACTCGAGGAATATATATCTCTAGAGATATCCTAGTATTGGATTCATCATAAGTACCAAAATATGTTGCCTTGGGGTTAGAATGCTCATTTAGAAGAGCCTCTATGATATCCCTTGTATCATATATGTTCACCTCATACCCTAAGGGTTTTACATATGTAGTCCTAGGTATGACTACTTGAATGTGAGTATTATCACAATTAACTAAGAACCAAATATCTTGAGCATATTGCTCAACTAGTTATTCTATACATGTTCTACTTCTTCTCCTTGAAATTCTCAAAGTATGCATCCATAATACCATCAAAATTTTCTCCCAACTCTTTTATGAAATCATTGATCTGATAGACTACTAGTCTATCCTTACTCCATACCATGCTGCCTTTGAATGGAAAGAACTTTGAACATAGAAATATAAACAAATAAGAAGAGATCCAAACTTATACACATTCTTCTTTGATGCCCAAATTCTCTTCATGTTTTTACCTATTTGGCTCAACTACAACTCAAAAAGGTTAAAGGATAGGTTTTTATTCACCACCTTGTAAGCCTAGTCAACTACTTTTGTAAGGAATGCCATTTGGCCTAGTTAGTGACATTATTCAACTTCATTCCTCTACCATCCCATTCTACTAGGGTTTTCTTGGCTAGTTCACTATGAGCTAGGGTTTTATTCATTTTGGTTTTGTTTAACATAGGGTATCCCATAACTCAATGAACTATTTTCTTGGTGATCTTTATAGGTTGCTCTAACTAGAAAGACATGTCATGTACCCTACTCAAAATGTATCTGATACACTTCACTTGATAATTGTGTGGCATATATAGGGCATGTCTTAAACCCTTGACTTCTAGGTGTTTATGTTAATCCTTCAGTGCACCATTCTCATATAAGGAATTATATGCTTTATTCATCTCAAATGAACCTAATTATTGAGTAATGCAGTGATAAAATGACATAATATTATTAATTAATAGTACCTTGGGAGGTATGATTGAATGTGCTCCCAGTGGATCCCTTTTCTCCGTGATCATGGGGTAGAGTTTGAATTTGGGTGCTTTGTAGATTACATTCTTTACCAATATCTATAAACCTTTCTTCACCTTTGAAATGGAGTTGGATGCCATATTTCTCAGTGAAAGATGAATTTACAACAACTGAAAATTTTTCTACAACTTTTCTCTCAATAGTACTACACTCTTGATCACTCTAGGGCTCGAAATTGCTTTGAAATATGAATGCAAGGTAAGAAATAAACCCACAATTTTTCCTTTTATGAAAAATTTCAAAAATTTAGGGTCTCTTAAATACATCTGATGTAGGGGCATCCAAGGGTCAAGGTTGTAGACTTAGATGTGGGTTTTGGTCAAAATTTACTTCTGGGGTCATAACTTTTGACTTGGATGTGGGTTTTGGCTGAAATTTTGCAAGCAATTGCGTGAGAAGTAGTTATTTGGATTTCCAGTGAGCTCAGCTTGATAGGTGGCCATTTTGACATTTTTTTGGGAGCCTAAAATATCATCTTGACCTTTGAAATTAGCCTTTCATGTTTTTTTCATTTTTTTTAGATAGTTGTTTTTGTAATAAATCTAAAATTAGTTTTTTGATTCTGTCGATTAGTTGGAAATTCATCTTTCCTTGGTTAGGGGCTTTTTGTGAAAAAAAATGGGATTCATAGGATGGGTTTTAAAAATTATCAAAAATTAAAAAAAATATTTTTCCTGAAAGAATGCCAAATATGGTAATTTTTGAAATTGTAATAAGTAGGTGTTTTATTTCTTGGTTAGGCAGAAGAGATTTGCAAAAGTTTAATGAAAGATTATGGCATTCTAAAATTTTTGTTTTGTGTTTTTCTGATTTATTCTTTGAAGAGTTGAGGGTTACATCAACATCTTATAATGGTAGGTAGAATAGCTTAGTAATGATTTTAAATTGTAAGCTCCACATGAACTTATCATCACATAGTTTGGTTAGAAATTAATTCTAACTTGTGTTTTCTCAGAGATAATAAGCAGCACGGTTACAACTAATTGTTGAAAATAGATTGATACAAGTATGAGATGTGTTTCAATCATTGTTTTATCACTGATGTCAAACCTGCTACTTGTTGCTATGATAACTACTTAGATGATTTGAGTACTATCATTTTTTTGATTAATAAGGAGGTTTTGATGAAATGAAATAACAATAGCACCTAGAGGAAAGGTTGAGTTATGGTATGAAAAAGGAGTAAAAATATTAGTTAAGACAATGATAGTATAGTGCATTGATGATCTACTTAAGGTTGCAAATGATGGATACACTAAAAAAGTCTAGAAGAACAAGTAAGAAGAATTAATTTTGCCAAGCTTGACCAAATGGATAGTAGGTGCTGAGAAAAGTTAGTGCAAGATGAGTAGAAAATTAGTTGGAGTTGAGAAAAGTCAAATTTTAGTGTATGCCAAGTGATACAGTATAAGATGATTAAAGTTTAGTTGATTCCAAGCACCAATAGACTTTAGTATTTGTTGAGTGATCTAGTTGATCTCAAATGGAAGACTAGTATGGAAGTTGAGTGACAACATATTGATGTCAAGTGCTAGTATTCATTTTAAATTATGGATTTGACAAATCTAAGTTGACTAATTTATTTTCTTGAATTTTGTGTAGTGTGTGGAAGACAACTATGATAAGTTGGTGGCACAAAATTCATAGTAAACCATTTTGAGATGAATTCAAATAAGATTGAAGGAGATGTTTCTATAAGGGAATAAAATGAAAATATGGGTAGATTCATTGAATCCTACCTAATCCTAGCTAACTCTAAAATGGATGATAGAGGTTGAATGACAAAAGATCTTAATTTTCTATTTATAGAGATCGCTGGTCAGGAGAAAAGGTTGTCATATGTAAGAACCTAAGGAAGACAAGGAGTCTAGGGTATTGCTTTATTAGTGACCAAACATAAGAGACTAATTTTGGAAAGAAAAGCAAGAAGGCTTAAGGATATGGATGCTTGAAGGGTGAACAAGCTATCAGAGTTGAAGTGTGTGAAAGCCAAACAAAATGGAGGACTAAAATAGAGATTTATTATTTGTAAAGTATGTTGTAAGTTGTTATTAGATCAAGCCTTACTATTACTTTATAATCATTGTATCAGTCTAGGGTAAATCCTGTGGATTAAGGTTGAGCTAATAGTCCACCAAGTAACTGAGAGGGGGGGTGGTGTGAATTATTTATCAATTAATTAAACCACTTATCTTCATTAAACAAACTTAACCATTCAACCAAAGTAAGCAAAAACCATACAAAGATGCACATAGACAATTACATTAGATATGTTGACTAGGGAAACCCTTGATCATAGGGAAAACCCTAGTGGGAATGATGCTCACAAGATGATATACTAATATAAGTATTGCTTGCTAGAGGATAGACCCTATTAGGAGTCTATTACAATATTTAGTACAATGAGTCCCTATTAGGAGACTTTGAATCCCTGTTAGGAGATTTCAACCCTATTAGGAGTTGTGGTATAATGTATGGAAGAAAAGCCCAATGCCCAAACATGCAATTTCAACTACAAGAAGAGCTCATTGCTATAACAAGTAATTTTTACTGGTATCTTCTTCTTTCCTCTTTAATTTCCTCTATCCTATCAATGGAACCAATCATTCTCAAACCTTATAGACCAAGTCATGAAAATTAGATCTAGATGCCAAAGCTTAGATCACTCAGCAAAACCTCAAGAACAAAGTTTCCTTCACTTCTGCATTGTTATGCTCAACTTCACATTTTGTACTATCTATTTCTTTCTGAACATTCACAATTTTCATATCACCATATCTACATCTCATGATAAAGTAAAATTTTCTTCCTTTATATCGAGTCCATAAAATGGTTCTTGAGTTAGATGTTACTCCTTCTCAATTAATTATTATAGGACCTTACTAAGAACACGTTAAACTTAGCGATAACCTTAATCTTCCACCTTGTAACTTGAATAAATTTCCACATACATTATATTATGATGAGAAAGCTTAGCTACATCATCCTAAACATGTCTTCTTCATGACCTCAACCTCAATTCTCAAGATATCAACTCTACTAGGAGAGGTAACAAGTTTACCAAAACATACCTCTATAAACTCTATCTTAGAATAGACATCACCAAAACTTAACTGCATAGACTAGATACTTAGAAGTATCTCTCATAACCTCAAGTGGTTATCATGATCAACTAGTCATCCATACCAACTTAATCTTTTTGTTGTTCTTTTGTCAGATACCACATAGTACACCAAACATGCTATGTTGACATCAATAACAAACTCAGTCATGAATGTAACATATCATCATCAAACCAATCTTCCAATCTTGCCAATCTTCCAATAATCTCCCCCTTTGGAATTAATGGAAATATAGATGAAAAACATCTAGTTCCAAGAATACCAACAAAAGACAAACAATCTTCAAATCCTCTTCATCAATCATACTCCCCCATTGATCTATCTCAATGTACTCTATACCAAACTATTATTTCAAATTCATGCCAAATTCTCCCATATATCAGCATAATGTTTGTTTATGCCACTCTCTTCCCCATAGTATTATGTTTTTGAAGCCAAATTCTCCCCTAATTACATCAATGTCAAAGGTTTTTGCAACCAACATCTCTGCATCAACTTTTACAACAACTGATACTTACTTAGCTTGAGTGTCAAAAGACACTATTCAAAACATCATCAACAACATCAATAAGAGTCTTGAGTGACTCTGTCTATTATAGATACTCTCCCATAGAGGAAGCATTAGCATTTATTCTAGGCAAACAATGGTGCTCTATTATCCTGGACTAATGAATTCTTTCATCTTCTTACTCTAATGGAGGAAGGGGCATAACCCTAAGCATACCTCACAAATGCTCAAAAGTCCCTTTGGGAAGAGGCTTAGTGAATATATTTGCAATTTTCTCTTTAGTGCTCACATACTTCAACCTAATTTCCTTTTTTACAACTTTTTCATCGAATGCAATATTGGATTCTTAGACATATTTATCATGCTTGTGTTGTCACAATATATAACAATAGGTTCACTAATTCCTATCCTTATATCCTTCAACATCTACATCATCCAAATTACTTGATTGCAATTATTTGCTACTGCAACATACTCTACTTCTGGTGTACTTTGAGATGTACAATCTTGCTTATTGCTTAACCAAGAAACCAATCTTCCTCCAAGAAAGAAAACTCATCCACTAGTGCTCTTTATGTCATCCATACTACCTATCCAATCTATATTAGTATAAGCACTTAGAGTAAAATCATTAGATCTATCATACCATAATCCAAATTCTAAAGTTCCTTTCAAATATCTAAATATCCTTTTTACTATTGCATAATGTGCTTCTCTAGCCTAGAATCTTGCAACAATTCCAACTACATTTGCTATATCTGGTCTTGTGTGAGTCAAATATTGCAAATCTCTGATCATAGATCTATACTTCTTCTGCTTAACAATAGGTGTCTCATCCTTTGTAGATAATTTGTGTCTAATTGCCATAGGTGTTCCAACAAGTTTACATGTTTCCAAACCAAACCCTTTCAACAAATCCTTCAAGTACTTAGTCAGAGAAATAAAGATTCCTTCTTTATTTTGTACTATCTGCAATCCTAGGAAATACTTCATCTCTCCTATCATAATCCTTTCAAATTCCTTCTTCATTTCTTCTGCAAAATTCTTACTTTATTCATTATTTCCTCCAAATATGATATCATCAACAAATATTACCAAACTCATCAAACCATCATCAGTTTCTTTCCAATATAGATTACTATCTTCCATACCTTTTCTATACTTGAGCTTTGTCAAATGCTTGTCCAACCTTGCATACCAGGTTCTGGGTGCTTGCTTCAATCCATACAATGATTTCTTTAGTCTGCATACTATGTCCTTGTCATTTGTTAAAGGACATCCTTCAGGTTGCTCAATGCATAGCTCTTCTTTAAGTTCTCCATTTAAAATGCTGACTTGACATCCATCTAATATACTTTAAATATCTTCTATGCTAGATAGGCTAAGAATAATCTTATGGCTTTGTTGGTAAACATATTTGTTCTTTCAGATTATCACTCTTTAATGTCCAATTTGGAACAATATCTGATCATAAATAGTTGGAAAGCTCTCTGTGAATGTACTAGCTTTCCTCTAAATTAGTAGGTACAACTCCCTGAAATGAATTTGCAATGAATTTTGTTTTCCTCCTAAACTACTTTGGGGTATGTTCTTAACCCAAGAATAGTAGAGGGATAACCAAGTTAGACCTAAATAAAATCCAACTCAGGTAGAATAAAACTTCTCAACATTGGAGTAAATCTCATCCACATAATCAACTAATGCTGAACTAAGAAAATTCAAACCTAAACTATAACTAATAAATCATAAATACTAATGGAATATTTTCATCAAATGAAATTGTAACAATATTTATCACACTCATCCGTTGCCTCAAAACAAAGGGGGAAGCTCTATTCTTCCTTTATTCCCAGTAAAACAGAAAGAGAAACATGAACTAAATACAATACCTACTAGAACAAAAACTAATTGACATAAAATACCATTCAATTGCCTCTGCAACAAAACATACTTTACACCAAAAATTTGCCAACATTTTATTAATCTTTTTGATTCATACATATAGAGTTTTTTGAGATAATTGTTACAATGGAAGTTTAATTGATTCATCTTTTGAGGGTGACAAATGGCAAGATGCTGATTTGTCATATTACAAAATTATGAAAGAAAACAAAAAGAGGGCATCATATGAATCATTTAGGCTTCTTTCCCTTTTCTATTTTTGCTTTATGTGACTTGGCAACAACCATTATTTGGATCAGTTCCTCATGATTGGGCATGTGTATATTGGTGAATATCAAAAGCCATTTTGCATGTTCCCTTGCCAACTCTTTTATGCTATTCAACTGATTTGCCAACTCCATCATAGCCACATGTATCCATCCACTGAGTGCCTGGAGTTCTTTAGTTCTATTCTAGCTACTAGATGCCACTGTGGACAAATTATCCAAATAGGTTGAGAAATTGCTTTTCATCACTTCTACTCTAATGAGGTCTTTTCCTTGACCACTAGTTTGAGAGTCAGCATGTAGCCCTCTCATCAATTCAAATCCTCTGTCTTGGGTCTTTTTTATCTTATCTTCTGTCTCTCTAAGGCCTTTCTCAGCTTCTTGATTCATTTCAATCTTAAATTGCATAATTTGGAACCATTCAAATAAAGTTTCATTCCCCTTTTTTAGAATCTTAGCTTTGACTACTTCCTTGGCCTTCATCTACATGATCATCTTTAAGAGGGAGAGATATTCATCACACTTGACTCTTTCTCTAGCCAGAGTGTTACTATTAGATAATATGTTATCCTTTTTTGTTTCCAATCTGAGGATAACATTCCCAATTTGATCTATGAGAGAAAGTCCCTCTGACTTGAGTTTGTCAATCCACTCTCTCCTGATTTGGCCATAGTGCCTATCTTCCTGGAGCTAGGAAATGAGAGCTTGCACTTTGGCTGCACTAGGAGTCTAAGTCACAGACATTCCAAAAATAGTTTCCAGTGGAGTGACTAGATTTCTAATGAACTTATTCAATTCTTCTATTTTTTCCTTCATCTTGATCTTGGAAAATTTAAGACTCCCTAATTGTCCTTCTATCACTTCATTGCTTGATCTCCACAAGCCAACCTTTGTATCATGTTTGGCTTCCCCAAGGTCTATAGAATGCAAAGTAAAATCCTCAGGAGTCATATCCTCAATTCTCCCTCCTTTGTTCATCTTTTCTATCTCCATTTTTAGGTGCCCTATTTCTAGATCTTGTCCAAGTATGGACAAAGTCTTCTGCTTCTTAACCTTTGTCAGTGCAGTCCCGAAATGAACCATGAGGGACACAGTGTCTTTTGTATAAATACCCTCATCTTTTCTCTTTCTTTTCATCTCCAAAGTATCTTCTAGCCAAGAGTCAGTTCCTATCACCTTGGAAGATGTTTCAAGTGATTCAATGCTGAACTTCTTCTTCTTCATTGGAGTCATGGCCATAGTAGTTGAAGAGAAAGGATTCTTTGAATCCTTGGAGATGAGTCTAGAAGAAGCTTATCCTTTCTCCATCTCTAAAGTCTTCCTTGTCTCTTCATCCAATTCCATGACTCACTGGTGCTACTTTTTCCATCCCCTAAGTCCATTATCTGTATAGGGGAACCACTTGGTTTCAAAAGGGGAGCAATTACTGATGGCACAGGGCTATGATGAGGAGATGGGATTGGAGTGGTACATGGAGAAGGAATAGGGGTAGTGTGAGGAGATGGAATGGGAATAATATGTGGGCAACATACTGGGGAAGGAGCATTGCCCTTTGGTTCTTTTTCTTTCTTCTCTTTAGTGCCAGTCTAGCTTCCTATAATTGGCAAGGATCCATCATGACATGTTGGGGCTATAGGAAGATTCTTGTCTAGGGGTTAATCACCTTCGCCCACAAGTTGAGCTGGTCCTTGGGTGGAAGCTATGGTCACACATATTGTAACACTCTGAGATGAAGTAGGCATTGCAGCTATTGGAGAGGCTAGAGTGGCTACACCCTTACTCTGGCTCTTTTTGGCTATCCACCCAACCCACTTCCCAGTTCTTTTGTTTATCCTTGCCATCATAATATTGAGACTCTCCTCCACATCCACATATGGCTTAGAACTGATAGGAAATCCTCTTAATTTCATAAGATATGTATTGCTATACATATTTTGACCATCATCCTCTAATCCATCTACATTTAGATCAACACCATATGTCTTTATTTGTTCGACCATGAGTTTGGAAAATGCACGATCACGACTCTCCAACTCATCTCTACAATTTTACAAATAATCTTCTAGAGTAGTGACATGTTTGATCATACTACCAATCTGAAGCACCTCCCTTGCATATCCATTTGGGTTGAACATAGGCCTCATAACTTCAGATTCCTCCAATTTGTACTTTCTCTCAAATTCTTTGAGCATGTTTTTAGCCTTAGACTGAGAATGACAACTATAAGCCCCTATCTTCATGGGGAACTCGTATCCCTTCTTCCTTAGATTGGCGCTCAACATGTTCACTTGGATAGCTTGTCTTAAGATCTCTATGAGCATGATCATGTCACTTGGGAATCTAGGTAGCTTCAAAGGAAATCTATCAAAAGCTGCAAGACACAAATATGAAAAGGATGAGAATTGAATGAAATAGCTACCAAACTAGATGACGGCTACCATCACTTCTAGGGTAAACCTCCTCTCCAAGCATCCTTGTAGCTCCCTACAAATTCTCATTGTAAAAGAGTCATTAACCTTGATGCATTCTATAGAACTATTCTATAACTACAAGCATGGATAAAATTCATAACCTTTTACATCATTAGGAAAATCCTCTATTCTAGGGAGGCTCAGCCACAATTGTAAAGAAGCCAACATATAAATTAGTAAAGAGGACATGTAGAAGGTATTGTAGAATTTTGCAGCACTCAAAGCTTTGGACAAATGTTCACTAACCTCATACACCCAATCAACATAATGTGTGTCTAAACAGATGATTTGCACTAAAAAGAAATATTGTTCTACAAAATTGAGTGCTTCTACCTCACCTTTCAATTGATGTAAAAGAACCAGGATGTCCACAATTTCAGGCTTAAGATTAGTGCTGAAAAGAGTTTTAGGAACCTTACTCTTAGGTCCTCGTGGTTTTTGGAACCAAGACCTCATGATCTCCTTTCGCCACACTATCTTCTTCAAGGAAAACTCGGACATGGCTCCTCCCATGGTCAATTAAAAAAATTCTTCCTATTCTAGAATTTAGAGGTAATTAATTACTATTTGTCAGTCAATTGAGATTAAAACTATATGATCTACAAACAAAATTTGTTTAATATCCGGATTGTAATGGTTAATGCATTGAACAATCAGCTCAGGGGCTTGAATTGCTACTGTAAACTTACTGCTTCCACTAATTGCTTTCTCAGAGTTTTTATATTATTGGGTGGATTGGCTCTGTCTTCAACCTCCTTTGGAAATCTTGCATTTCAAAGAAATAGAGTGAAGTATCTGTAACATTTTGCAATGTTGACTTAATCCCACCTAGTCCATCAAAACCAACGAATCTTTTTGCCATCTTAACTGAGATAGAGACGAACTACAAATTTTAAAATTGAAAATAGTACAGAGAGTAGAGCTTTGTAACTATGAGAATTCTAAAATCACTTTAGAATTTGATAGCATAACAATTCAAATAAGAAAGCGGTAGTTTAAAAATTAGTTATGTTCATCTCTATGTAGAAATATCAATCCACCTGTTAATCTTCAAGATCCACGCCACACAAGTGAATCAAAGGATAAATGCATTAGATCATTAATTGTGGGGGTTTCTAACAGATTTTTGCATGTCATTTCACTATTCCCGTTGGCCCAATGGTTACTTCCCTTTATTACAGATTTACTTTTCCATTTTTCACCAAGTTGCGAAGAATTAAGAACGCAGTACTCGGTAGTGAAAAATTGGCCTAGCCAGATTTTACTCAAGATTCCTTCCTAAATGTGATCAACTAGCTTCCATTATCTTTTTTAAGCATCCTACGATTGATCTGTGAGCTCAACATGTTTACAAAAATGATTTTTCAATGGATGTGGAAAATCATTTCAAGGGGTTGAAAACCTGCCGCGGAGAAGGCAACTTCTGTTTTTCTGCCCTTGTTCTTATTTTCACTTAGTCTTTTAAGTTAATATGTCTCTAGACTTCAAAAAGTCTCAAAAGAGCTATGAAAATAAAAAAAGGAGATCACTTGCTTTTCTCTCTTACAAACACCTTTGTCAAAAAATTGACTTCTTGGGTCGAAAACCCGCAGTGGAGAGGTTGCTTTAGAATTTTCCACTAGATGCTATTTTGATCATTCTAATTATTTCTGAGTAACTCCAAAGGTAGAATACTGTAATGTACAAAAAATCCATCCATAAAATAACTCATTTCTTCCTTGTTCTAGCTTGTATTCCTCTTTTGTTGGCCTCTACAGAAAATCACCTACGCAGTGCAAAAATCCGCCAAGGAGAAGTTGATGCTAGGTTTTTCGTAAACTTCATTTTCTTTGTGTGTAAACTATAATGAGTTGTGAGTAAGTTCTTTCTTGGAAATGACTTTGTGAAGATCATCATACAGACTAAGAATCTCCATCAAAAGGGATCTTAGACTACCCACAAACTCATGACAACAAGGAAAACCCACCCGATTATGTAATGCGAGAGAAGAAAGAATGTGAAAATTCGATGGAGAGACTTTTCACTTGGGAAAAGAAACTGACTCAGACATACCTAAACCTAATTGAGACACAAGACTATTTTTCACTTTGCATAATGGGTACAGGATGAACAGTGGGGCAACAGCTAGCTTTGACTGGGGACTTGGGTTGATCATACCTGAGCAAGGAACTCAAAATCTCTGGTTTCACAAAGAAGGTAGAAAAAAAGGTGGCAACACAAAAAAACACAATGAAACAAAGAACATAAAAAAAAAAGAAAAGGGAAAGGATTAACTAGGAAACATAAGGAGATACTAAGCCTAACTATAATACAAATAAAGGGGTTACCTATTTTTAGTTAGCAATTTGATAAAGCTTCAGATCCTGACCATTATAGGTCAAGGGTAGTACTTCACCATATTCATATGCCAATTTGAAAGAATTGTTTTCAAATGTCTAATGAATCTTGAATGGGCCTTTCCATAAAGCATCAAACTCCTTATACATTCCTTTTAGAGCACTTCGCTTATCCCAGAGCAACACACTATCTCCCACCATGAACTTTCATGGTCTTGTTCTCCTATCAAAGAGATTTTTCACTCGCATCTGGTGTTGTGTGATGTTTTCTACGATTTCCTCCCTTTCTTCTTCAATTTTACTCAAGTACAAGATCCTCTTTTCTAAAGCATCCTTGAAAACATCATCTTCGATCACTATTCTTGGTTTATTCATGGCTAATTCTAGAGGTAAAGGAAAATAATCTTTGGTTTCGTAAACCAATTCAAAAGGAGATATGCCAATTGACCTTTTAGGTGTCACTCTATCTACCCACAATGCCTCATGAATCTTTTTGTGCTAATTCTTTTCATTATCTGAAACCAATTTCTTAACAATATTCATCAGATTCTTATTACTTGACTCAGCTTGGCCATTTCCTTGGGGAAAATAGTCAGATGAATGACCCCCAATGATCCCATACTCAAAGCAGAAGTCAGTAATTTCAATCAAAGAAAAATAAGATGCATTATCCATCACTAATTTAATAAGAACATCGAATCTAACCAATATGCTCTCATTTATGAATTCACACACCACTTCAAAAGTAGTTTTCTTTGTAGCTTTAGCTTCCACCCACTTGGTGAAATAGTCAATCGTAGTTATCACATATTGGTGACTAGCACTAGATGTAGGACTAATCAGACCAATAAAATTGAGACCCCATTGCTGAAAAGGTCCTTCAATAATAATAGGTCTCAATGGTAGAGTAGCTAATTGAGGACATCCAGAGAACATCTTGCACTTCTCACATTTCGCTACCTAGGCGTATGCATCTTTAAACATTCCAAGCCAGTAATAACATTGCTTTAGTATCTTAAAAGCTATGACTAAAGATGAGAAATGACCTCCGCAAGCCTCATCATGAAATTTTTTCAATAGTTTTTCTTGCTGTTATCTGTCTACACACCTAAGGAAAGTGCCATCAATGGCTTTTTTGAATAGCTTTGCATCCCAAATCACATACTTAGTTGCTTTCAATTTGAGATTTCACCTTTTTTTTTTGCATTTAAGCCTTTTGGGCATTCACCATATTTCAATAGATAAGAAATATTTTCAAACCATGAATCATAGAGGCCTATAGCCAACACTAACTACTTTTCCTCCAATTCTTCTGATTCTTTAGTTATCTTGTTTTCTACAGTTGCTTTGCACAAAGCATTTCCCCTTATTAGCCTGGTAGGTTTTATTTCTATATCATACTCTTGTATCTTTTCTACACATGCTCCTCTGACATTACAACCCACATCCTACTGTGTCAATACACTCTTCACTGCTACATCTAGGAAAAAGATCACAAAATGTGAATGCAAGATATAAAATCAAAAAAATTTAAGGGCTTTAACTACTGCAAAGGCATGCTTTTCAATCTATGAATATTTCAATTCATTATTCTTCAAAGGTATGCTCATGAAAGCTATTGGGGCTTGTACACCCTCATCATTTTTTTGCATAAGTATGGCCGATAGGGTGTGTTCGAAAGCATAACAATAGATGATGAAATCTTGTTGATAATTCAGATGACATAACATTGGGGCATTTGCAATAGCAGTCTTTATATCTTGAAAGGCTCATTTTCCTGCCTCATTCCATTTGAAACTTGAACTTCCTTTCATCATATCCGCTATGTGTTTTTTTGTTTCCGTGAAATTAGGAACAAACCTTCTGAGGAAATTAACCTATCCAAAGAAAGATTTAATTCCTATTTTATTCAAAGGAAAGCTCAATCTTTGAATAGCCTTTACCCATTCAGGGTCGATCCTAATGCCTTCCTAGGACACTATATGACCTAGGAGTTTCCCCTCCATTACATAGAAAACTAACTTCTTGGGATTGAGAGAAATTCCATGCTCCTTGCATCTTTGCAAACCTTTCCTCAAAGCTTCCATACGATCTTTCTGTAGACACCTAAAAACCTTTAGAAAATAAAGTATTTTTATTTTTTGAAAAATTCCTGATGACATCGTCATTTATTAATTAATTAATTATTTAATTAATTAATTTATTTTTATGCCATTAAATCCCTTTATCTTAATTAAAAATATTTAATTAAGGAATCCCTCCCAAAAATGTTTAAATCTTATTTAAACATTATTTCCTTATCTATGAATTATTTAATTAATAAATTGACCAAAAAACCCAAAATAAATTTAAAAAAAATTTTTTGCCCAAAACTTGGCCAATTTCCTTAAGACCACTAACCTCTTCCAAAATCTTCTAATCCTTTTTTAATTTTGATTAAAGGCTAATCCCATCATTTCCTACCCCTAATCCCAACTCAAAATATTTAATTAAGATTAAATATTAATCCTTATGTTTATTAAAAAAGTTTTAATAAATATCTCCTCAACCCAAACCCTTGAAATAAATAAAACTTTATTTATTTCCTAAAAATCTAATTTATCCTCATCCTAAGAAGTTCTAGACTCTTCTAGAAAGTCTTCATCCTCATCCTAGGAAATTCTAGACTATTCTAGAAAGTCTTTATCCTCATCCAAAGTCTAGACTCTTCTAGAAGATGTCTTTAAACCTAATCCTAATCCCCTCCTAACCTTGTCACATTCCCTAAAAATGGGTTAAGACTTACTAACCCAAGCCAAAGTTAACAAATATCTCCTCCTTCACTCACCCTCGTTAAATGCCATCCACTTGCCTATCCCTAAGCTAATCCTAAACCATCCTAATCCATCCTCTAATCATTTGCACAATCCTAAGCAAGCTTAAAACCTTCCTAATCAAGCCCAAGTCAAAATTCCTCTCATCTCCTTCAAAATATCCCAACCATAAAACTTTATGAGGCCCACTAGGCCATAAATGACTCTTCCAAAGCCCTTTTATTGCTCTTACAAGCCATTATGAGGGTCTTTATGAAGATTTTATCCCTTGAGCCTCCTTTGTTGACTCATCCTTCCCCTTTCCTCCATCCTCTCACCCTATGACATGTGTCACTCCTTGATTGGCTGTAAGGAAGCACAATCCATGTGCTCTCCTCTCATGCAATCTAAGCCCTCCATGAGCTTTTTCCCATCCTTGCATCTTAGCCCTCAATACCTCAAGCCTATTGCCTATAAATTGGATCCTTTCCCTTTGCAAAATAACACAATCCATGAAGTAAAGTCATAATGCCATTTTAAGAAGCCATTTTACATCAAAACCATACACTCACACCTAAATTCCAACTCCATTTGAAGCCCTTTTTGAAGCATAAGCTTGAGCATACATCCTATCTATTTAGACAAAGCTACTCAACAAGAGAGCTTCTCATTGAGAGAGCCCATTAATGGCTCATATTCTCAATTGAGAGCTCATGTTAGTCTATCTTGAAGTTTATGAATTTTTTTTAGTTTGTAGAAGCTTTATTTAAATTTGGTTTCTATTAGCATACTAACATTGCTCATATACACTTTCCTTTTTCTCAAGAACACGATGAGGTCATCCAAGTATATGACTATGATCTAGTCTTTCAAATCAGTGAATGTCTTACTCATGCACCTTTGGAATGTAGCACTAGCATTGGTAAGTCCAAAAGGCATTATGCTATACACAAATGTACCCCAAGGGGTAGTGAACACCATCTTATGTTGGTCTTTCTCCTCTACTTCAACCTAATTATAACCCAAGAAGTCGTGAAGCATAGACATCATTTTAGATCCTGCTATTATTTGCAATAAATAATCCATATTAGGAATAGCAAAGTTATCTTTTAGGGATGCTTGATTTATGTTGCGAAAAATCAACACAAATTCTTATTTCTTTATTTTTCTTTCGAATAGGTACTATATTAGCTATCTAGGTGGAATGCTGAATGGGATAAATGATTCTTGCTTTTAACATCTTATCTACTTCTCAGAAAATGGCATCAATGACTTTAGGATTGTAGTTCTTTTGTTTCTACCAAAAAGGAATTGCATCTAGCTTCAGTGGGATTTTTGTTTTACCTTCCCATCTCTATAACTTTTCAAATCTTCATAGCTCCAAGAAAAAAAAATCTCTATATTCCATAAATAAATTCTTTGTGGCTTCTTTCTCTTTAGGAAAACAACACTTCTTGATGTTAATTAGTTTGGGATTATGAATATCTCCAATGTTAACTCCTTCATATTCACCCATTATTGACCTCTTTTCTACTTCTTCTACTTTATGTAAGCATACTGTCTATTAAATAGTTTCTCTGAAGCTATTAAATATGGGGGAATAATGTTACCTTTTAGATGAACCTCTCCATTTTGATTCTCTTCCCCATCTGCACAAGAATTTTCATGATTACTTCCACTAGATTCCTGCTCGAAATTGGACTTATCATTCTCTAGGAACATCTGTAGACTCTTATCATCATTAAAGACTTGCCATGATTCTGTGTTGTCTAGAATGATAGATCGATACACAATTTTGATCTGGTACTTCTTGTCTTTGAAATCTAGGTGAATAAATAATAGGGAGGCAGAGACTACTAAGGAATTAGCTTTGGTATTCATCTCTCTCATGATCACTTCAATAGAGAAGGCATGCAAACCTTCAATCTCATCCCAAACTCTATTTCTATAATTCTTCAACTTGTGATTTTTAAAAAAATATTATCCTTTTACCTATTTTACAAAAAGCTCTGCATCACCTTGAGCTTTTAAAACCTTTATCCCTCTTTCTTTTGGTAATAATATTCCCAGCAATAAGGCCTCATATTTGGCAGTGTTATTTATGTTCCCAAATTATAATTTGAAAGCCATAGGCTCAGGTTCTCCTTCCAGATATATCATTACTACAATTGCTTTAGATCTAGAGGTGGCACAACTTCCATCAAATTCAAGTGTCCATATACCCGATGCATTTCTATTTCCTTTTAAAACTTCCTTGATTTGACTCTCATCTACTTGTCCATCCAAGCCCTCTTTAGTAAACAACATATAGTTGCCAAATTCTAGCTCTTGATAGAGAATCTAAGCTTTTGGGTCATCTAATTTCAAAATTGTGAACTTTTCCTTCTCCTCAGATTCTAATTTGACCTTTTTATTTCCAATAGGTATCACCACCTGAGACCAGTCTAGCTTTATTTCTCCCCCCAAGTCTTGACAAAAACTTCTACTTAAAAGAAGTCCATAACTGGCTAGAATATTAGCTACTAGAATAGTCGATAGGAGCTTCTTTTCTAGGTGAGAAGCTAAAGCTACTTGAGCATCTTTAATTTGCCCGAGCAGGAAAACTTGTTTAGCATCCATCGAGTAGCATCTTCCATGTACTTTAGTGAGATTGAGACCCAAGAATTTGGCTACAGAATAAGGCATAATATTATTTGATGCTCTTGAATCTATTATACAATTACTAAGTTTACATTCATTAATATACAATGAAATAAAAAAAGGCTCAGGTTTTTGCCCTGGGGACATCGCTAGAACTATAGAGTCTTCTTGGTTAAACAAACCAGATGTCAAGGTTTCATCCTCCTTCTCAACCATTACATTGCAATTTGTGTCTAATGTACTTCCTCTACATCGGTCTACCAATCTTTTTAACTTGAAAGGATGTGACTTTAAATAATCAATAGTGGAAATTTGAATTTTTGACTCTTTGCAAAATTGAATGAAATCAAAGGATGTCTTATCCTTACAAGTTTGTGTAGTAGTTGTTCCTTGATCAGCATGTTTATTACTTATCAAAGGACCAGGATCATTCTTTTGAATATGACTAGAGGATTTATTCTTCAACCTTTGTCCATGGGTAAGCACTATGTATGAAGTTCCATCAATGTTTGCATAACACTCATCTTTGGATTCAAATTCTGATTCATATTCCAAGAATAAACTTCCAGAGTCGCCACTTGGATAGGAATTTGGTTTTGAACAAGTAGATGTGATGTTTAATTTGTTAGTGGATAACAATTGTAACATGTAGGTTGTCTCCAGGTAGCTCTCATTATCATGATCTGTGGTCAAATGAAAGATGCGCATATTTCCTTTTTTTTGGTGCTGCCTGAATTTGCAACCTGGGTTGTGAACTTGTAAGCTGCAAAAATCTACTTTCATCGCTTCTTCTTGGTGAATTTTGGTAGTTCTGCTGATAAGAGCTACTAAATTTGGGTAATTGCTTCTTCATTGCTACTAGCTCATTAGAAAACTTTTGAATCATCTCCTCTGATGATGTGGTATTACTGGAACTCCCTTTAGTTTGAAGTTCTTGTTTCCATTTTCCTACAGAAATCAAATCATCCTCACATTCAATCACCTTCTTTTGTGCGTCAACTAGATCTATGGGATGTGTCCTCCTTAAATCATAATTAACATCTAGAGGCATTGTACTAATAAAGAAAGTTTTTAAATTACCAAGTGTGGGTCTATCAGAAATTGGAATTCTGCTAATAATCTTATTGAATTTGGCAACCATGCTTATAGTTGGTTGCTTCTTAATTGAAGTCAACTATGTTAGCAGGGCATGTTCATCTTCCACGATCTTAAATCTTGTCTCAAAGGCTATCCTTAATGTATCCCAATTAGTTATTGAGCCATCAGCTAGATGGTAAAACCAGTCTATTGCATTTTTTGTGAGGGTCTCTATGAACAACCTTATAGCCACATCTTCATGTCCCACCCCTAAGATATGAGTAGTTGTGAAGAAAGCTTTAATGTGTTTTCCTGTAGTGACTTTCCCATCACTTGACAATTTATGGAAACTTTTCCTCGAACTAGCTGGAAGTGGATGATAAGCATTTAATGCTAAGGGTCATGTTGCTATAGCCCATGGAGCAGCCATGATTGTCCTGGTAGTATATGGTGGGAAATTAACAACTAGAGGGGCAGTAACTTCATGAAGTGCTAACACCTGACACATAGAATGTGAAGTGCTAGCATCTTGATTTCTAACAAGGGAAGGGGGTCTGATCTAGCTTTTACCTTCACCTTTTTGCTTTGGAATGTCTAAAATAGGGAAATTGAACTCTATGAGTTTATCAAAGATAGGATGTTGCACACTCCATTCCTTGGTACTTCTGCGAAATCTAAATTTTTCCAAGATGCTTGATCTAGTTTATCTCTGAGCTACTTGTCTCAATTGTCTTTTCTCTCTCTAGATATCTCTCCTTTGAATAGCTCTCTCCAAGGCTTCAACTTTTATTTCTTCTTTTTCTAATACCAAACTAGTGTTCCTGTAATCTTTAGTATTCCTTTCTATGTCTCCAAATGAATGTGTTAAGGAATGAAATTATATCCTCTTGGTCGACCTAAAAACCAAGGTTAGGTTGGAGCACTGGAATTATGTTTTCATGAGGTAGTATCATTTTTCCTCATGACGTAGGCTTTTTGATCAAGTGAATATTTGTTTTCCCCAGTAGAGTCACCAAACATCTGTTGGTAAATAGATTTTTTTCTTTTAGATTATCACTCTTTAATAGCCAATTCAAAACAATATCTAATCATAAACAGTTGGAAAGCTCTCTGTGAATGTACTAGCTTTCCTCTGAATTGGTAGGTACAACTAACTAAAATGAATTTGCAATGAATTTTTTTTTCCTTCTAAACTACTTTGGGGTATGTTCTTAACCCGAGAATAGTAGAGGGATAACTGAGCTAGACCTAAATAAAATCCAACTCAAGCAGAATAAAACTTCTCAACACTGGAACAGATTCATGTACCCACACATCTTATGAGTTAGAAATTTTTTTGGTGTGAAGTAATTTTTGTTGCAAAGATAATTGAATGGTATTTTATGTAAATTATTTTATGTTCTAGTAGGTATTGTAATTAGTTCATGTTTCTCTTTTTGTTTTATTGGGAATAAAGGAAGAACAGAGCTTCCCCCTTAATTTCGAGGCAATGAATGAGTGTGATAAGTATTGTTACAGTTTCATTTGACAAAAAGATTCTATTAGTATTTCTAATTTATTAGTTATAGTTTAGGTTTGAATTTTCTTAGTTCAACATGAGTTGATTATGTGGATGAGATTTGTAGACTCATAAGATGTGTGGGTATATGAATATATTCTAGTGTTGAGAAGTTTTATTCTACTTAAGGTGGATTTTATTTAGGTCTAGCTTGGTTATCCCTCTACTATTCTCAGGTTAAGAACATACCCAAAAGTAGTTTAGGAGGAAAAAAAAATTCATTTCAAATTCATTTCAGGGAGCTATACCTATCAATTGAGAGGAAAGCTAGTACATTCACAGAGAGCTTTCCAACTGTTTGTGATTAGATATTGTTCCAAATTGGGCATTAAAGAGTGATAATATGAAAGAACAAATCTGTTTACCAATGGGCTTCTATTCTAGCCATTGGAGCATAAGTCTCCTCATAATCTATTCCTTCTTGTTGTGAGTACCCTTTACATACCAATCTTGCTTTGTTTCTTACAACTTCTCCTTGCTCATTCATCTTGTTCCTGAATACCCATTTGGTTCCTAACATATTCTTATTTGATAGTCTAGAAACCAATTCTCATGTTCCATTCTTTTCTATCTAATCCAATTCCTCTTTCATAGATTGCTTCTAATAGCCATATTTACATGCTTCATCTACATTCTTTGGTTCAACTTGAGATATCAAGCATAGTTCTTCATTAACTCTACTTCTTGTCATCACACCTTTGTCTTTGCTTCCAATGATCTATTTGGATGTGTGATTATTTATCATGTTCTTTCCTAAAGTAGGAGTTGTTATCTCAACTC
Organism: Cupressus sempervirens; assembly: GCA_028749045.1. Lineage (NCBI taxonomy): Eukaryota > Viridiplantae > Streptophyta > Pinopsida > Cupressales > Cupressaceae > Cupressus > Cupressus sempervirens. The sequence continues at coordinate 677,060,462 of CM053793.1, read as the reverse complement.
TTGGCTCCACTAAAGTTTCTGAGGTTTGTTCCTTCCTTTTCTCTCCCTCATTCTACAAATCATGGTTAGTCTCAAGAAATACCTCATCATTCCTTGGCTTAGTAACAACATCATCATCTGAATTGTAATCAACTATTCTCTCTTGTACTTTGAATTTCTCATCAATTCTCACATTAGCACTTTCCATAATAGTCTTACTTCTCTGATTATAACATCTATAAGCGTTTCTTTGCAATGAATAACCAAGAAACACACCTTATCACTTCTAGCATCAAACTTACCAATGCCATTAGCTCTCTTAATGTAACACTTGCTTCTAAATATTCTGAAATACTTAACTATAGGTGAGTGACCAAACCATAGTTCATAAGTTGTCTTATTTGTGTCCTTCTTGACTTGAACTTTGTTCATATTGTAGACTATTATATTCACCATCTCTCCAAAATGTCTTGAATACATCATTTTTTGCTAACATAGCTCTAGCTACTTCTATTATAGACTTGTTCCTTCTTTCTACAATGCCATTCTATTTAGGGGTTCTTGGAGCGAATAGTTGTCTCTTAATTCCATTTTCCTCACAAAACATGTTAAACTCATTTGAAGTAAATTCTTCTCCTCTATCTAATCTTATACATTTGATCTTTACACCGGATTCATTCTCAACTCCATTCTTGAATATCTTGAAGTTTCCAAATGCCTCAAATTTCTCTTTAAGAAATGCAACCCAGATCATTCTAGAAAAAAAATTAACAAGAATAATAAAATACCTTTCACAATAGAATCATCTAGTCTTTGTAGGACCACTAAGATTTTTGTGTACAATCTCTAACTTCACTATATTGTTAAACTTCTTGCTGGGAAAAGAAGTTCTATTATGTTTTTCCAAAACACACTCCTTACAAATTGTGTTAGTAGGCTTTACAATATTCAACAAATCTCTAATAGTAAATATTTTACTAGTCCTCACAATACTATCAAATTTTATGTGATAGAATCTCTTATGCCATAACGGATTGTCATCTATCTTTGCAACCAAACTTGTCATTTTAGTAAGATACAATTGAAATACATTACTTCTAGATCTAGTTTCTATTCCAATTACCTTTCCATCTTTATCTCTGATCATGCATGTCTTTTCTATGAACTAAAATTGATAACCTTTGTCTACTAATTGTCCAACACTCAAAATATTGTGCTTTAAACCATCAACAAAGTATACATCCTTAGTATTAATTTTACCATCAAGAAAGTTATAGATCCAATACCTTTTACTTAGCATGCTGCATTATTTCCAACTCTATCAATCCCTTTTTTTTTTAATTTTAAAAGAGAGGGGTAAACGCTTTGACCTAGAGCTATGAACTAGTGAGGCCACAAATGGGGGACCTCATCCCCATGAGATTTGAACCTTGATGGCAAGGATAACAACACAACAACTTAACCATCACAACATGCCACTATTGGCTAACTCTGTCAATCCCTCCATCCTAACTTTTGAAGTCAAAAAATTTGTTCATATCACCAGCCATATGATGAGAACAAAAACTATCAATTATCCAATTAGATTTCTTCACAACCTGTGATACCAAAGCTAACTTCTCTATAATTTTCTTTGTAATTGCCACAAATCCAATTTCATCATCACTAGCACTTAATGCTTGATCATCATAATCATTATCTTCATTTGCATACAAACAGTCTCTATCTTTTCGAGGCATATGACTTCCCTTATACTTTTTCTCCCTTTTATGACACTTAGATGCATAATGACCATATTCATTACAAGTCTAACACTTAAAAATTTTCTCACCTCCCTTTTCTCTTCTTACCAGAAGGGCTACTACTTCATCAATATTTCTGTCTTCCTTAGATCTGTTGCTGCTAGCAAAATCTCCTCTAGCACTTGTGGTCCTTCATAGGTAATCTTGAATGTTTAAGGCAATGAATGTTGTCTCTATTTTGGTTAATTCTTTAGATTTTCTAAGTTCATTCTCAATTACTTCAAGTTTTCCAAGCAATGTTTCCTTTGTGAACTCTGTGGTAAATTGTATCAACAACTGTATCATCTAAACTAATGGCTTGAATTGTGGTATTAGAGTTTTCAATATCTTCCATATAACCTCATCATCTTCTTTGTTTCCTCTTTGAGCTTTAATACCTATAGTAATTTTTGATATCTTCATCTTCCATCATCTTAGCATCTTGAAATGCACAAATCCAACTTCATAGCCTAAACTTCTTAGAATATGCATCACATTCAAAACTATTTTTCAAAGGTTTCCAAATCAAATTTGAAGTAGGAAGTGACTTTACTTGATTGTACTCAATTTTAGGAACTACAATCAATAGTGCTTCTCTATCTCTCATGTCATATGTGAAAAGATCTCTTTTTGTCTTAGTGCAAGTTTCCAAATCTTTTTCTTCAATGATTATCTTCGCTGATTTTGTCAAAATCCAATGTCACAAACCCATACAGAACAAATGTGTCTTCATCTTTTCCTTCCAGCTATCATAGTTTATTCCATCAAACTTAGGACTATCATTCCTAAACATGTTCACCATGGATCTCCCAAATCTATTAAATTTTTTCTTCAAGGACCTGATCCTCTGATACCAATTGTTAGAAATAATAGTCCACCAAGATAACTAAGAGGGATGGGGGGGGGGGTGAATCAGTTATTCAATAATTAAATGAATTATCTTCATTAAACAAACTTAACCCTTCAAACAAAGTAAACATCAACCATACAAAGTTGCACACAGACAATTGCACCAGATATGTTGACTAGGGAAACCCTTGATCAGAGGGAAAACCCTAGTGGGAATGATGCCCACAAGATGATGTACTAATATAAATATTCCTTGTTAGAGGATAGACCCTGTTAGGAGTCCATTACAACATTTATTACAATGAGTCCCTATTAGGAGGCTTTTAATCCTTGCTAGGAGATCCTAACCCTATTAGGAGTTGTGGTATAATGTATGCAAGAAGAGCCCATTGCCTAAACATGCAATTTCAACTACAAGAAGAGCTCATTGCTCAAACAAGTAATTTACTGGTATCTCCTTCTTTCCTTTGTACTTTCCTCTATCTTGTCAACCAAACTAATCACTGTTAGACCTTGCAGAATAGATCACAAACCTTAGATCTAAATATCAAACCTTAGATCACTCAACAAAACCTTGGAAATGAAGTTTCATTCTCTTCTACACTGTTCTTTTAAACTTTGCATTTCATACTCTCTGTTGTTTTCTAAACATTCATAATTTGCATATCACCATATCCACATCTCATGACAAAGAAAAATATCCATCTTTTATACTGAGTCTATAAAATAATTCCTAAGTCAATTGTTAGTCCTCCTCAACTAATTATTATAGGATCTCACTAAGAACACATTACACTTAGCAATAACCTTAATCTTCTACCTTGCAACTTGAATAACTTTTTGTACATGCAATATTATGATTAGAAAACTTAGCCACATCATCCTTAATATGTCTTTTTCATGTTCTTAACCTCAATTCTCAAGATATCAACTCTACTAGGAGATATAACAAATTTACCATAACATACCTCTGTAAACTCTATCTTAGAAAAGATATCACCAAAACTTACATAACTTCTTCTAGACTTGTCCTTTTTTTCTTCTAATTTTAACTACATATACCAAATACTCAGAAGTATCTCTCATAACCTCAGGTGGTTATCATGTTCAACTAGCTGTCTATTCTAACTTAATCTTTCTATTGTTCTTTTGTCAGCTACCACAAAATACATCAAACATGCTATGTTGAAACCAATGAAAAAATCAGTCATGAATGTAACATATCATCATCAAAACAATCTTCCAAGCTGCTTAAAGAGTGAACAAGCTATCAGAGTTGAAGTGTGTGAAAGCCAAGTAGAATGGAGGACTGAAACAAAGATCCATAATTTGTAAAGTAAGTTGTAAGCTGATATTAGATCAAGCCTTACTATTACTTTGTAGTCATTATATTAGTCTAGGGTAAATCCTTTGGATTAAGGTTGAGCTAATAGTCATTTGTAAACACTTTAAATAGGTGACATTCCAAGTGAATGACATAAAGTCCTCTATCAAGGCTCACTCTTAACAAGGTGATTGAAATCCTCGTGGATAGACTAACTTTCAATCCTAAGGAGAAATCTCCTCAACATAGATAAATTTCAATAACAAGTTAAATTTCCTTCTTGGCCCTTAACAAGGGATCCATTTTGAATTTTGCAATACATCAAGGTGATTGTGGAGAGAATGAAAACTGACCAAGGGACAACCAAACATAACATGAAGACAAAATTAGACACTCACTCCCATCTTGAGTTTACACAACAGGTTTGACATTGAACTAGACTAGGGAGAAGGTGGATTTTTCCAATAGGAGATGTTAGACACAACACAAAAATAGGTGCCCTTTAAGGGCTATAAACCTAAGACCTTTTGTTCTTCATTCTTACATTTCAAAACTCATACGTGGTTTTTGCTGATGAGTAGGGGCCCATAACACCCTACCCTCTCTCCCTCTTCTTGTCTTCAGAAGAGACTCTACAACATTGGAGTCCAACTAATTGCATTCCCCCATACATGGCCACTTCTAACCTATTTGAAGGTGAGTAATGCCAATACACCCATAAAGACCCTTCAAAATTCAAAGCAAAATACAAAGGAAAGACATTTAAGAAAACATGTTTTCAATCCCTCCCAACATACTCAACACACACACACAAACATTCATAAGCAATAAAACTAAAACATGAAGCACAACATGAAACCAAAATGAGGTGAAGTACTCCTACCTTCAAAAATTGAGTTATGGAAAATGCACAAATTTGAGATGAGCTTGCTTTCCTCTCCTTCTCCTTCAATTCTGAAATCCACTCTAAAACTAGAGGTTGGGTGAACACCCAAAACCCTCTCAAAATTGCCTCTAAATAAGATCCTAAACTCAACCACCTCTAAAATGCAATAACTACCCCACTTTTCTAAAGTTTTAGAGGCTTCCAACACAACTAAACCTAAGGCTAACCTCAACGTGGAGTTATAGTCATCCAACTCATGATGAAAACTATCAATTTTCGCAATAAAGAAAAAATTGGGTTTTTGAGTGACCACAAAAGTTTACAAAAGGGGCTAAAGAGGTGGAAAATTCCCTCAAACCATACCCATACCCCTTGGGTACTTAGATTTCATATTTTTTTAGGCCTTTAGGATAATTAGGGACCTAAAAAATGCTAGGAAATTTTAGGACTATCTATCAACCTTCAAAATGCAGATTAAACACTAATCTGGATTAGGGGTAATTAATCTCAATTATAAATTGATTAGCAAAAAGGTCACTAACTTAGTCTGACTTAGATCTTTAGGTTACATGGTTAACCCTAACTATCATGTTGGAAGGCGTATACAATTCATGAGTGTCAAGCGACACTATAAAAACATTGTTATGAAACATTAACATTTACTAATTATAGGATGATACATTCATACATCTCATGATACAAATATAATATGAACAACGAGGCTTCCACAAATGGTACATAGGCTTCATTTTTTTTTCTCTGTTAGCTTTCTCGACCAAAATATCCTGCATACTCATTGTACACATCAATAGCTCAAGAAAATCACATGCACATATGTATATAACGTATCAAGAAAATCACATAAATTAAAACATCCATGTTTCAAATAATTAGTTGTTTATCTCATTCTGCTCATATTCTCAAACATTAAAATTGCATAATCAAAGTGTTAATTCTACATTCACATACTTCATCAGTATACATTTTCATAAAGCATTAAATGATGAAATCAAACATTTGAAAGTAAAACATCACACACCATGAAATAATATAATATGTTTAGTGTATCCGATAGTGTCTCGACATATCAAGTCATGAGTATCAAAATAATAATGTATCACTATGCTACAATGGGTCGGGGTGAGGCCTCACATCCTCCCCCACTAGGTATGAACTTCCTCTTGGAGTTCATAAAAAAGATAAGGGTACTAAGATTTCATCCATGCTGCATCCTACAATGAAGTTGTGACCTCATCGTAACAATCCTACTAGACCCTAACCTGGTCTAGCTCTAGACCTCAAAGAGCTAGGGTCCATCGAGAAATAATACAGGTAGACTCTAGCGCTAGCTACCTATCTGATTCCACCTGCAAAGCATCCTAATCTATAATGTGAGACTCATCATAAATGTATCCTCTAAGTACTAAAATATGAAACACATCATGGATGTGTAATAGGCTAGGTGGCAAAGCTAAACGGTATGCAACTAGTCCTATCCTCTCTAGGATCTCAAATGGTCCAACGAACTGCGGTGCCAACTTAGAGCCCTTTCTAAATTGAATCAGACTCTTGTGCAGTTGCACCCTCAAGAAAAATCTATCACCAAATTTATACTCTGAATCCATCCTCTTCACATAAGCATACTTCTTCTACCTATCTTGTGCCTCTCTCAGGTGCTGTCTAATTAGGGTCACTCGCTACTCCATCTCCTTTACTATCTGAGGACCAATAGATACTCGATCCTCAATCCTATCCCAACTCAAGGGCATTCTGCATGGAGGCCTTATAAAGTAGCATACCTATGGAGGAATGGTACCCATTGTTATAGGAAAACTCAACAATGTGTAGGTATTCTGCCCATTTGACCTGAAGGTCCATCACGTACATACATAACATGTTCTCCAAAATTTGATTCACTCACTCTATCTAATCGTTGGTTTGAGGATGGTACGCTATACTAAAATTGAGCTTAGTGCCCAATACTGCTTGCAACTCTCTCCAAAAGGATGAAGTGAATAGTGAGTCTCTATCAAAGATGATCTTATAGGGAATGCCATGAAGTCTAACAATGTCCCACAAAAACACTTGAGCTATGTCTCATGTTGTGTATGTAGTACGCATGGGTGAGAAATGGGCAACCTTGGTCAACATGTCAACTATCACCAAAATGGCATCATGGTGGCGAGATGACATGGGGAGACCATTAATAAAGTCCATAGATATAGCATCCCACTTCCACTCTGCAATCTCATGAGGCTGAAGAAGCCCATCGGGATAATGGTGCTCCACCTTCACCCTTTAATACTCAAGGCATCTCACAACTATATCAATAATCTACACTCTCATGCTTGGCCAATGATATAACTATCTCAGATTTGCATGTAACTTCTTAACATCGGGGTGCATTGCATAAGGTGCTCTGTGAGCCTTAAGTATAATGAGCTTGCGCAAACCCCCAATTGAAGGTATATACATACGTCCTCTATGATGCAAGAGTCCATCAAACTCCAAAGAATACTCCACATACTTCCCTTCCAAGGGTCTCTAAGAATGCACTATCTGACTAATTTTTGCATTAACCTTATTTGCTAGCAAGTACTGTAGGATCCGCTCTCTCAAATTGGTGCAAGTAGTCACAAATGATAGCTAATGGCGCATTCTACTTAAGGCATCTGCAACCAAAATCTCCTTTCCCTTGATGTAATGAACATCAAAATCATACTCGCAAAGGAACTCCATCCACCTTTTTTGCCTAGCATTAAGTTTCGGCTGAGTAAATATGTACTACAAGCTCTAGTGGTCAGAATGAAGCTTGAATCTATGACCTAGAAGGAAGTATCACCACCTCACTAAAGCATGTACCATTTCTGCAAGCTCTAGGTCATGAGTAGGATAATTGAGTTCAAGAGTCTTCAAATTCCTAGACTTGAAGGAAATAGGTCATCCATCCTACATAAGGACTACCCCTATACCATCCAAAGATGCATTGGTGCACACCATAAAATTCGTAAAAGGATCTAGAACTATAAGAATTGGTGCACTTGTGAGGGCTCTCTTGACCTCTTGAAAAGCTCTATCACAGTTCTGTATGCACTCATATTTCTTCCCTTTCTTTTGAACAGATGTGATTGGTTGTGTCAATTAGGAGAATCCCGCAATGAAGCATTGGTAATATCTTGCTAGTCCCATAAAGCTCCTTACTTTAGTGACACTGGTGGGTGCTGGCCAATCCATGATGGTCCTAATTTTTGATGGGTCTACTAAGACACCATCACCTAATATGACATGACATAAATAATGTGTCTCAAGTCTATAGAATGCACACTTTGACAAGGTGCCAAACAAATGGTTCTCTCTCAACTTCTGCAATACTTGTCTCAAGTGCTCCTCATGCTCTTTCTCATCATGAGAATAAATCAGAATGTCATCAAGGAAAAAAACCACAAACTTATCCAAAAAATTAAGGAATACTCCATTCATGAGGCTCATAAATATAGCTAGAGCATTTGTGAGGCCAAATGGTACCATGGTGAACTTGTAGTGACCATACCTCATACAGAATGCAACCTTGGGGATATCATTATCCACAATCCTCAACTAATGATAACTTGACTTTAAATCAATCTTTAAAAATACTTGGGCACCCTGTAACTGATCGAAGAGAACACCAATTTTGGGAAGAGGATATCAATTCTTAATGGTCACTTTGTTCAACTACTGATAATCAATACACAAACTGATATGTCCTTCTTCTTTACAAAGATCACTGGTGCACCCCAAGGTGACACACTAGGTCGAATATGCCCCTTCTTTAAGAGTTCCTCCAACTAAGTCTTTAGGTAACTAAACTCATAAGTAGTCACCCTTTATGGTGCTCTTGATACTGCCTCAAATCCTGGCACAAGATCTATATGAAATTCCACTACTCTAGGTGAAGGCATACCAAGGAGCTTTGAAGAAAACACATATCCAAACTCTTGTAGGATTGGAAAATAATCGAGGGATGGGTCTCCCTCTAAATCTTCCTCTCTATCACTAATGGTAATAGCAAACAACTAACAACTCTTTTGCATGCACTGCCTAAGCTACATAGCAAAAATCATACGAAGGGATACGAGTCTCTTTACCCCAAAGATCACTCGAGATCCCAAATTCATCCACACATTCTACCCTCTTTTGTCAAAAATCCATCTTGGCACTATGGGTATAAAGCCAATCCATGCCAAGAACAACATCATAAGAACTTAGAGGGGTAATGAATAGATTAGACATCGTGGACATGTCTCCAATCTACATCTGGAGATTATGCACCATGGAACTAACTGACACTCTGGCTCCTAAGGCTAACTCTACTTCCCAATTGATATCCTGTCTAACTGCCACTAGCCCAGAATTATCCACTACATAAGGAGATATAAAAGAGTTAGTAGCTCTGAAATCAAAAAAAATGCAACCATACAACCCTATATAATACCTATAGCCTTGATGCTCAAGTTGGCAGTTTTCAACTACTACAAAAACTCTGTGGGATCTGCCCATGTCACCAATTGTCGGCTCTGAAAAAGCCCCTCTTTGACCACTAGATGACTATCCCTATGGACATTCTCTAGCTATATGACCCATGCCACTACAACTGTAGCATGGTCCTTGGGTATAAGATCATGCACCCTATGATCTAGACTATTGTGGGCCCCTTGACCTACTAGATCCACTGTAACCACCCCTAGAAGATTGTTGAGTCTTCACTAAATGTGACTGTGGGGCCTATACCTTTTGATCCTAGTTGGGACCCTATGACTACCACTTCTCGGGCTTGGAGTCCTAATCACCCTGTAAGGGCTTCTGCTACTACTGCTGAGGTTTCTACTATTGAGACTATTGGCCCTTAGAGGACCCTACTATATAGTTTTGATTCCCTTTTCAAGGGGGTTTCTGCTGGATAGAGTTTCAATTCTAAGATCGATCCAGTGACTCCTATCTACCCTGAGTATGCTTAGCAACTAGTGTTATCTCAACTAACTATATGAAGGTGGTAGAAAAGTCCAAATAGATTGGACCCTAGAGTAAGAAATTCAAGCCCATGATGAAGTGATGTACTCATAGTTTCTCATCCTTCATGTATTCAACATACAAAAGGAGCTTGAGAAACTTGCTCTCATACTGAGCTACTGTGAGACCCCTCTGATATAGAGAATGTAATTCCTCTATCTACTTCTATTTGAAGTGCTCGAATAGGTACCTCTCTCGAAATCTCTCCAAGAATGACTTCCATGTGAGGGTATTCATCCTCACTCCTCCTATAGTCTCCTCTTGATGCCACCAATTAGAGGCATCTCCTCTTAGCTGATGGACTGCTAGATGTGCTTTTAGATTACTCCCATAAGGACATAATTTAAAGCACCACTATAGGCTCTGTAACCAGGCCTTTGCTATTGTCCCCTTTATGAAACTAGTAAAGAATGGTGGCCTAAGTCACATCAACTCCTTGATATCATCTCCTATATTTCTAGGAGGTCTATCAAGTTGTGGTCCTCTCTAATGTATCGACTCATCCTCATGCTCACCCTACCCCTCAACTTGCCTTGGTGGGGGACTCCTACTCCTCTCTCTACCTATGGCCCTACCTCCTCTAGGTCCCTTTGCTTCCACTTCAGGAATCTATTGCCTTTGGTGTACTACAGGTAGTGCCCTCTATTGGACTACACCAATCAATGTCTAAAGGGCCTCCAAAATATCCTGATTTAGATTCAGTGGTGGTGGTGGTGGTGATCTATCCTCCTATTCCAATCTACCATCTCTCACCCTACAACCTCTGCATTATTGGTTGCTTCAAGTAACAAGAGGCATCCTACACCATTTAAAGTTTAGTTTAAGTTCAAAAGCATAATGGTTTTAGGTTCTTAGTGTTGAAACTCGGGCTCTGATACCAAAATGTCATGCCCAAAATACAAGGGCAAAACATACATAATTTTTTTTTAAAAAATCAATTAATTAAATTAACAAACTAATTTCAATTAATTAAAAGACCCAACACTTATAATTTTTAATTACTCTTTAAATATTGCATCTTTAGAACAATAGTAGGACATAATTTACAATAAATTTAAGTCCTATTAACTTTAATCAATAATAAATCTATTAGGCAAAATATCCGTTAACATTATAACTAATTGATTAGGATGTCCATTTAAATAATATAAAACTAATTATTTGAAACGTTAAATAAAAGAACTCACTCACTAAAGTAATGTCTTACATATAACTAATTAAAAATATTAACACCATTAACTTAAATAGTAATCTACTATAATTAACAACTAAAATTTTAACCAACTCTACTTGTTCTAATCTAAAGACAAATACTCATTACAAAAACATATTAATCAATTTTCTAAGAAAATTAAAAAAAACTAACACACTAATTCATACTTTACTATCTTAACCTAAAACTAAAATTAAAGTAAAACTAAACAATAATATGTTAAACTTAATTTAACTTATTAATAAACTAAAACTAATTCATAATATAAAACATACAATTTAAATATCTAACAACTAAAACTAATTTGATTAAAACTAAATTCAAAATAAACAAATAAACTTACTAAACATAAGAATACCAAATAACTAATATTCAAAACATAAACTTAAATTACTAAAATTAACCTAACCATATTTCACTAACTACAAACCTTTTTCTAACCTAACCCCAATACTATCTTACCCACTCTAACATTCTAATTTAAATCTGCCTAAGCCCACCTCCATTCTAATTTCTCAACCTGGGTGCATGGCTCCAATCGCTGACCAAGTGGGGAATGGTGGTTGAACATGGGTCCCAGCAAATAGCTTGCTAATCAATTCGCATGGGGTGGAAGGAAAGAGGTAAAAGTTTTTAAAAATTTAAACAAAAAAGATGCCCACATTCTTCTCCCAACCACGTGGGCACCAAACTGACCCAAACTTTCTCCTACATGCTGTCCTAAGCCTACCTTATGCAGGTTTGTCCCCCTCTCCCACGTACAAGAAAGAGCCTCCCAGTTAGGCGATGAAAAAGGTATGTAGGAGGGTTTCTTTTCTTTTGTGTTAAACTTCAACATCATTACTTGCCCACTTAAGGAGCTGTTCCCCACTGTCAAGTCAACTAACCTGGTAGATTTCCAACTCCCCCATGTAGTCCGATGTTTAAAAAATAAAACTCAAGCATTCTCCAAGAAAAGTACACTTGGGCATGAAAGGAATAAGGAAGATAGTCTAAAACATATTTTAAAACCAACTTGCATACCCCAAAATCTCCCTTTAGTTCTATTGGTCAACATGTCTATCATGTCAACTTGGGGCACGTGGGGTGTCATGATGTAGGTCTTTATTTGGTTTCCAGTGCCTAGCAAGGAAAGGAGTGAGGATTAAAGGTTAATAGATTTATAGGTGAGTTAGGATAGAGAAGAGTAGTTATTATATAAAGTTAAGTGGGTAGATTTGTTAGGATATTTAGATTATTAAAAAGTATTTTTCTTTTCTATATTGTTTTTTTGAATTTAAATTTAAAACAAAGAACCAAAAGAGAATATTTTTTGTTACCACATGAGAAAATAATTTATTTGCCCATACAAAATCCAGAGAGTTTTGACTCTTTGGGGGCAATTTTTTTTTTCTTAAGTCTATTTTGTCTAAGTGCAGATTTTTTTTGCAATTTTTTTTTTACAAGGTGGGGGGGGGATATTTATATATTTATTTGATTTATAAAGTGGATGTAATTATAATACTTGAACAATTGAGAAGGAGCATTATGCCTCCTAACACTTACAAACTTTACGAAATGAAATGCCAATCGTATCATTGAAATTCTTTAACATATTTTTCCCTTTTTAAATGCAAAATTATACATCATAATTTAATCTAATTTTTTCAATACAACATGAATATAACTAAAAATACAAAAATCTCATAAGCAAGTGTATCACTCAATCATTTTTTTCAATTAAGCCACTTGATTCAAAGGTTCTGTCAGGAAAGAACCAATAAGAAAACTCGACATTGTTGCCACTTCAACAATAAGTTTAAATACATTTAACACAAGATTTTAATCCTGAGGAGAAATCTCCTCAACATAACTAAATTTCAATAACAAGTTGAATTTCCTTCTTGGCCCTTAACAAGGGATCCATTTCAAATTCTGCAATACATCACAGTGATCATGGAGAGAATGAAAACTGACTAGGGGACAACCAAACATAACATGAAGACAAAATTAGACACTCACTCCCATCCCAGGTTTACACAATAGGTTTGACATTGAACCAAACTAGGGAGAAGGTGGATTTTTTCAATAGAAGACATCACACACAACACCAAAACAGGTGCCCTTTCGGGGCTATAAACTCAAGAAATTCCATTCTTCATTCTTACATTCCAAAACTCATATGTGGTTTGTGCTAACAAGTAGGGCCCATAACACCCTACTCTCTCTCCCTCTTCTTGTCCTGAGAAGAGACTCTACATTGTTGGAGTCCAACTAATGACCTTCCCCTATACATGGCCACTTCTTCCCTATCCAAGGGTGAGTAATGCCAATACACACATAAAGACCCTTCAAAATTCAAAGCAAAACACACAGGAAAGACATTTAAGAAAGCTTGTTTTCAATCCCTCCCACCATAGTCAACACAAACACAAACATTCATAAGCAATAAAATTGAAACATGAAGCACAACATGAAACCAAAATGAGGTGAAGTACTCCTAGCTTCAAAAATTGAGTTATGGAAAATGCACAAATTTGAGATGAGCTTGCTTTCCTCTCCTTCTCCTTCAATTCTGAAAATCACTCTAAAACTAGAGGTTGGGTGAACACCCAAAACCCTCTCAAAATTGCCTCTAAATAAGATCTTAAACTCAACCACCTCTAAAATGCAATAAATCCCCCACTTGCCTAAAGTTTTAGAGGCTTCCAACACAACTAGACCTTAGGCTAACCTCAAGGTGGAGTTAAAGTCATCCAACTCATGATGAAAACTATCAATTTTTGCAATAAATCAAAAATTGAGTTTTTGAGTGACCATAAAAGTCAACAAAAGGGGGCTACGGAGGTGGAAAATACCCCCAACCCATACCCATACCCCTTGGGTACTTAGATTTCATATTTTTTTAGGCCTTTAGGATAATTAGGGACCTAAAAAATGTTAAAAAATTTTAGGACTATCTATCAACCTTCAAAATGTAGATTAAACACTAATCTAGATTAGGGATAATTAATCTCAATTATAAACTAATTAGCAAAAAGGTCACTAACTTAGTCTGACTTAGATCTTTAGGTTACATGGTTAACCCTAACTATCATGTTGGAAGGCATATACAATTCACGAGTGTCAAGCGACACTATAAAAACACTGTTACGAAACATTAACATTTACTGATTACAGGATGATACATTCATACATCTCATGATAAAAATAAAATATGAAAAATGGGGCTTCCACAAATGGTACATAGGGTTCAATTTCATTTCTCTATTAGCTTTCTCGACTAAAATATCCTGCACACTCATTGCACACATCAGTAGTTCAAGAAAATCACATGCACATATGTATATAACGTATCAGGGAAATCGCATAAATTAAAACATCCATCTTTCAAATTATTAGTTGTTTATCTCATTCTACTCATATTCTCAAACATTAAAATTGAATAATCCAAGTGTTAATTTTGCATTCACATACTTCATTAGTATACATGTTCATAAAATATTAAATGACAAAATCAAACATCTGAAAGTAAAACATCACACAATATGAAATAATATAATATGTTTAGTTTATTCGATAGTGTCTTGACATATTGAGTCATGAGTATACAAATAATAATGTATCACTATGCTACGATGGGTTGGGGTGAGGCCTTACACTAGGTCACATTTAATAGTGCGTATTATAACCTTTAACAAGGTTGGCCTTTCACAGGGAATCACTTCAAAAGAGTGAGAATGAGTAACATGTTACTGATGGTTTTTTCCAAATTGGGTTTCTACATAAAGTCATTGTGTTAAATGTGTTATTGAATATGTTTTGTTTCATGGTTACATTTTTGCAAAATTGATTTGATAGTAACCTACAAGTTTAAGTGATTATATGATCTCATGAATGCATGCGTGATGGATATGTTTTATGGATATGGGTTCATTAAGTTATGAGAAATTTTATTTGTACATCTAGACCTTGGATAACTAATTCACCCCCCTCTCAATTTTTCTAAAGAATTCCAATGCTAAGTTATAACTTGGTTGAAGCATAACTCCTTTACTTGACCTTGTGCATCTTACTATGTTGATCTGAATGTTCTTCTTGTACATCTAGAAATGGTGTAAGATCTTTTTGACTTCTTAGTTCCAGTCATCTGCTTGACTGCCTAGCAGAATGTAGATGATTCACCCAACTCAATGGATTGGATAATAATAGATTCATTGCCTTTCCTTGTGCTATCATCTATTTTCCTTACCCATTTATGATTCATCTATGTTATAATTCTTGCAATATTTGACTTGCCTTTATTTTCTTCACCATCATTTGTTGTATCTCTATTCATACAATTTCTTTTGAAGTGACCTATCTTTTTACATAGCATCTCATATTGGTAATTCTTTTTCTAAAGTTAGCTTCTACACAATTTACTCCAATGTGTCCATATTCTCCACAATAATGACATCTTCCCCATGTGTTTAGTGATGTATGACCTACCTTTCCACAAGTGTTGCATGTAGGCCTTTTGTTCTTTTGTTCTCTTTGTTATGATGATTCTCCTTGATTAATATACCCTAAGCTAGTAGTGCCTTTAGGTCTATTCAAAATTTGCTCATATAATTGATTCACAAGTTATTATGATCTCAATCTTCTTCCATTGAGTTCCTTTTCATCTCTTAGTCCAATTTGGAGTCTCTCATTTTCTGCTCTCTAATGAAGGGTGATCCCCTTAATACTAGAAACCCATAATAGAAATAAAGAAACAATAGAAAATGTGGTAAAAGAATATGGACTTCTTATTATCATCGCAAATGTGGAAATATAGAATTCACATGTACAATATGCCAACCCACACGGGTGCCTTCATTACAGTAGTCTACAAGAGTAAGCTATGAACTACCACCCAGAGTTGTTGTAGACACTATTTGGGTCTTTCTTAAATAGGAAATTTTATACCACCTAGGAAGATTCTAGACATTCAAACTTAATACCTAGAGATGAAAAACCCTAACAATACATATAGATTTGGCCAAATACATCTTTGGAATTTATTTTGGAGATTTTGGGTGGCCCAACATTGGAAGGCCATAACTCTTGAATAGTTGCTTTGATTGGCTATTATAACCACTTTTTAGAAATCTCATCTCCTATTCTATAGACTTAAAATCATACAAATGCCCTTTTCTCAATTTTTTGGACCTCATACGGGGCCTCTAAGTCCTTCAAAATTGAGTTCAAAGATTTTTCTCCAAAAGTTTCCACTGAAAATCCACAATAACTTCTCTAATAATTAAGCTAGAGAAATGAGATTTTTATGGTGGGCTTATAATTCTAAAATGAACCTTCATGTAGAAAATCAGAACATTCTAAGCTTGTAATATCCCTTGCCCAATTTGACTGATTTTAGCTCAAGGAATATTATCAAACATTTGTGTGCTGCCTTTCTCTTTTCTATTTTTTTTTGTGTTTCAGATTGTTTAATATAGTTTGGATGATGCTAAGAAATTTAGAATGTTCAAAAATGATATTACAATGCCTCTTACAATAAACTAATATGCAAGTATAGTTCTTTTTGGTATTTTTTTAATGCATATATATGGAAACTAGATATGGAATGCATACCTATAGCCAGCTGATATTTTGACAAATAATTGGCATACAACTATTATGCTGATCATATATGCTATTAGATGGACATTTCATCAAACAAATAGTATGCAACATATATCTCCTTTATTGAATTCATTCCCATGTACAATGTTGCTATGAGTTTATGAAGATAAATGGGCTTACAATAATGACTATAGCAATACCAAAATCTGATTCTAATTTATCACTTACAATAGTAAAATCAGAATCAAACATAAATAATGTAGCATGGCACTATTCATGCATACTATAGTAGCCAAAAATAAATGTATTCCCTAATGTAAGCACAAATAGAACTCTAGAATGAAGCTCTCCTGAATGCCAAATTCAATGGATACTTCACCACCTCAAATGGTTGCAACACTAAAGAATTGACACTCTCCAATGGCTAACTGAAATAAAAAATCTTTAGTTTATTCTCCCAAGTTTATATCAAATGCAATTGACAATAATCAGATGCTTAATAATGAAGCTCTTGCCTCTATTTATTCTTTTCCTTCACCCTTCTAGAAGGAAATAAAATATTATTTAATTGCACTCTCTAGAAGCTTCCCCATTTCCAAGGCAATAATTAGTTGTACTTCTACAAAATGCACTCTCTAGAAGCTTCCCCCTTTCCAATACAATAATTAGTGGTGCTTCTAGAAAATTAAATTAATTAGATATAAAGTCACATTTTAATTTTAATTTATTTAGTGACTTTATGAGAAATTAATTTAATCAATTTCTCCACTTAGCCTTTAGAGACTGTAAAGGCTAAGAACTCCACTAAGATGCTAAAAAGATAGGGACATTATATTCTGCCCCTCATGAAATTGCTTGTCCCCAAGCAATCTTAACTTCGAATGCTACAAAATTTCTTCACTCTCCCAAGTGGCATCCTCTATTGGTAGGTCCTTCAACTTCACCAAGTACTCCCTGATAGTATGTCTCCTCAAATTCCTCTTCTTAAACTTAATGATATCCTCTAGTACTAAAACCAATTTCCTCTCATTGACCAAGGGTGGAAGCACTATAAAAGGAACAATTTGGGGCCCTAATGCCTTTTTGAGATGTGACACATGAAAAATATTATGGACTCTACTCTCTACCAAAAAATCCAACTTGTAAGCCACTTCTCCAACTCTCCTAATCACCCTAAAAGGACCATAATAATGTGACTTGAGTTTTTTGACACCATTCTTCTTAAGAGTGGAGTGGTAGTAAGGCTGCAACATCAAATACACCATATCACCTACCTCATAATTTTGCTTAGTCCTCATCTGATCAGCATATTACTTTTGTTGATTCTATGCCTTAATGATATTATCCTTATGTGCCTTCACAATGTCTTGGCTCTTCTATAATAAGTCTCTAGCATTGGGCACTCTACTATTTGATAGCAACAAATCCATGAAATTGGGTGCCTCATATCCATATAATTCCATAAAAGGTGACATCTAGATAGACATGTGATAAGTCGAATTATAACAATATTCACATATAGCAGCAATTTATGGAAGAGATTGTGTTAGAGTTTTTTGTGTCAATGTTTTGGATCACACCCTGTGATCCATCATTAGGACATAATAAGCTAGAGGATGAGTAAGAATATGAGTAAAAAAAACTCTAACACAATCTCTTCTAGAAATTGCTACTATATTTGATGGATTATGGAATATTGATGTGTTTAATATTCACATAGATATATCCACTTAAGCCAACCCTTATCTTGCCTTGCTATGTAATTCTTAAGGTATCCCTCCACTCTTTTTTTCACTCTTTGTTTATCCATTTTTCAAGGGGGGGTAGCTAGTACTTAGTGTGAGTTCTTTCCCACATAATCTGAACAACTCCTACTAGAAGTGACTCATAAACCTATTGTCCCTATCACTAACAATACTTTAAGGAAAACCATGCAACCTAAATACCTCTTTGAAGAATAAATCTGCCACCTGTGTAGTAGTGTATGTAGTGTTGATTGGGAAGAAGTGGTCAAACTTTGTAAGCTGATCGATAATAACATATATAAAGTCTCTACCCTAGGCTCTCAATAGTCCTGTGATGAGGTCCATGGATAGACACTCCCACTTCCTGTCACAAATCAAAAGTGGCTTAAGTAAGCTAGCCAGATAAGAGTGCTCCTATTTATTCTATTAGAAAGTAGGACACTCCATAACATATTACAACACCTCATCTTTGAGCGCTTTCCAAGAAAAATGCTCACAAATCTACCAGTAGGTTTTGTAAAAACCTAGATGTCCCATCGTAGGTGAGTCATGATAAACTCTCAACACCATCCTCTTTACCTTTGACCTTGGCACCAAATAAATGCATCCTTTTTAAATGATGATCTCATTCACAAGGGTTAAATCACTATTCTAGATTAATCCATCTATGAATCCCTATGCCCATGTATCCTTCACATACTTTGTAAGGATCAAATGTATCCAATCCTCTAATATATCAGTCATCAAGCTCAAGTGGGGTCTTTGTGACAAGGCATCTGCTACTACATTTTGTGTCCCCTTGAAATAGGTAATATCAAAATTATATGCCTATAATTTACTTACCCATTGTTGTTTCCTTTCATTGAGATCTTTCTACCCTATGAAATGTTTTAGACTATTACAGTCAATTTTTATGCTGAATTTTCTACCCACTAAATACTACCTAAATTTGGCCAAAGCATGCATTATGACCAACATTTATTTATCATAAATGCTGAAGCTCCTCTTAGCCCCCTTAAGCTTCCTACTCTCACAAGAAATTGGGTGCTTGTCAAGCATACGCACCACTCCAACACCCTTGCTAGATGCATCACAATGTAACTCAAAAGGTTTACTAAAATCTAGTAATGCTAGCATTGGATGAGAAGTCATCAACTCCTTGAATTTATCAAAACACTCCTATGCCTCAAGAGTTCATAAGGGAGCCCCCTTTCTCATCAAGTTCATCAAGGATGCTACATGCCTAGAATATCCACTAACAAACCTCCTGTAGAACCCACACAACCCCAAAAATCCTCTTCATTATGTCAAGTTCACTAGAGTAGGCCACTCAATAATAGCACAAATCTTTTTAGGATCCATGTGTACTCGCTAAGAATTGATAATGTGACCTAGATATAATAACTCTAATAATCCCAAATCACATTCAGACTCCTTTGCATACAAGGACTCCTTGCTTAGAATGCTCAACATAGTTTCTAAGTGTCACACATGCTCATCCCATGTCCTACTATACACCAAGATGTCATCAAAGAAGACTAACACAAATTTTCTCAACTGATAGTGAAAAACCCTATTCATTATGGACTGAAAAGTAGTTGGAGCATTAGTTAGCCCAAATGGTATAACTACAAACTCAAAATGGCCACAAAGACATCTAAATTTCATCTTCTCTATATCCTACTCTCTGATTCAGATTTGATGATAGCCTAATCTTAAATCAATTTTGGAAAAGAAACATGCTCCATGTAATTCATCTAATAACTCATCAATTTATGTGCTGGTTACCTACTTTTAATAGTCTTCTTGTTTAGGAACCTATAATCTATGCATATCCCAAGAGTTCCATCCTTCTTCACCAAAATCATAGAAGAAGCAAAAGATGACTTACTTGGTCTAATTTGCCCTATAGCTAGTAGTTCTTTGATGGGTTTTTTGATCTCATCCTTCAATCTCTTTGGATGCCTATAGGGTGTGATCATGATGGGTCTAGCACCCTCCTCTAACTCAATATTATGCTTAATATCTCTATCTAGAGGTCTACCTGCTAGTATTTCACTGAAAACCTTGTGGTCCTCTATGTTAGGGTGATATTCTAATTTTTGCTGCTCCTATGATGGTATTAAGGTGCAATAGGCTACCCACTCAAGTACTTGGTCATTTCTCAACAAGATCTCCATGTGTCTACAAACCATCATCCTAAAACCACTATCACGAATGACCTTAAGTATATGGGTCTTCCCCTCTGACTGAAACTTCATCTCTATATCTCTCAAATTGATAGTGAACTCCCCTATGTCATGTAACCAAGTCATACCCAAGACCAAATCTATATCACCCATGTTAACAACATAAAAATCTGGTTTGAAATCAAAATTGTTGATCTTTAAGGGTGGACCTGTAATCTTCCCATCACATTTGAGGATGTATCCATTAGCTACCCTTACTCTTAGACCCTAAAATTACTCTGTCTATATCTCATACCTCTCAATCAATCTGGAATCTATAAAATTGTGAGTAGCACCTGTATCAAGCAAAGTAATAACTTGGTGACCAGCCAATACCCTTCTCATCTTGAATGATCCCTCTTGTTGTACACTAGTGAGATGGGCCTCCTTAAGTCTACCATTAGTCTTCTCATTACATATATCATTTGTGTCTTCCTTTTCTTCAATTGATTCCTCATTTTCAGATTGCTGGTATGAATTTTCAAAAATATAATCCTCATAATAAGCCCACATAACCCTATTTACTTTCCCCTTTTGCCTCAAAGGATAGTCATGGTTCATGTCATAGGGTTCTTTAC
The DNA here is from genome assembly GCA_028749045.1 of Cupressus sempervirens. Classification (NCBI taxonomy): domain Eukaryota; kingdom Viridiplantae; phylum Streptophyta; class Pinopsida; order Cupressales; family Cupressaceae; genus Cupressus; species Cupressus sempervirens. Next base: position 677,039,244 of record CM053793.1, on the reverse strand, counting down.
AATTAAAATAGAGTTTTTTCTTCCTTAAATCATTAAATGTCTCTCTATCCAAAAGAGCAAATGATTTATCTTTATTTTCAGCCTTTGTTTCATTCCTCTTAGGTTTCTTGAAGAATGGTTTGTCTTTGCTAGAAAATGCACCCTTTGACTAAAATTTATTTATTAGGGCTACTTATTCCATACTTCTAGTCTTCTTAATAGCTTCTTGCAAACTGAATGGATCAAAGACTTTTACCCAACCCTTAAGTGGTTTAGATAATCCCTCTATGAATAAAATAACCAATCTCCTTTTTGATATATCTGGCACCATAATGGATAGCCTCTGAAAGTCACCAATGAAATACTCTTATATGCCTATCTATTTGAACTATGCCAACTCCTTGAAGTAGATTTATGGATCCTTCTTATCAAACCTCTCTACCAACCTATCCATGAAGTCCTAATATGAAGTCACTTGGTTATGTTGAATGGTAACCATCCCATGGTACCACCAATCATGTAAAACTCCCTCGAAATGTAGCATGGCATATTTGATTGCCTCCACTTTTGTTATAGGTCTCAGTGTGAAGAAGGCATCAAGTTTGTGAATCCAAGATTGCATTGTCATTCTACTACTCCCATCAAATGTAGTCCAGGAAAGCTTCCTTATAGCCTACTTTAATTCATTATCCTTGCCATGAGGTCTCATATTTTGTCTGACTACATGATAGTGTTCTCTTCTTTGGTTCATATTGTGGTTTCACAACACATGTCCCATTTCTTAATTGAAATGGGGACCCCTAATTTTTTTAAAATTTGGGCCAATTTTGAGGCCCTAGTTCTATGTCCCAAGTCATAAAATCAAAAAGTAAAAAGTGAAAAAAAAAAAGAGCACACTTATGCACCCAACATGGTGCACGATAGCGCACCACCCTTGGTGATGTGTCGGCTATAGAAGCCTTATCCCCCCATCCTATTCCCCACCTTGCTTTTGTATTTATGCATCTTCAAACTTTGCAAACTCCCACACTGCACTCCTTTGAACTTCACACTCATAATGTTGTAAACTCTATGCACTTCCATAGCTCTTCAGGTGCACTCCTTAATGCTAGAAATGAATAAAACAAGGGGTGTGTAGATGTGCATCTAATCTAGTGCACACCTGCATGCCCCCTCACACTCACAAAAACTTAAAACTCAAAAACCAAAACCCTACCAAATTCAAAAGAAAAATGGACTTGGTGCGCTACCATGCATCCCATTATGTGAAAACCCTCGTGCGCATGAAAAGAGGCATATGCAGTAGCACACCCAATATGGTGCACTATTGTGTACCCCCTAAAGGCATTGTAAAATACCAAAAATGAGGTGTGCACTTGAACACCTAATCTGATGTGTAAGTGTGCACCTTATTTTTAAATTTTTTTTTCTCTTGAAGAAATAAAAGAATAGCAGGGTGTATTCATGCATTCAATTTTAAGATTGAGTATTATTGTTTCCTTGTTATTATTTATATTGAACTAATAGGCCTCTTTCTTTGATCATGTAGATATAATGGCATCCTCATTCAATGAGAAAATGACACTGAAGCCTATCATGGTCAAGTTCCAAGGCGGCCTAGCCATATCAAGATTCTAGGATGATTACACAAAAATAAAGGATACTAATTTGGGACACACCAACTTGGGGGAATTTTTAAGAATCTACAACAAACCCATAGAGATATCAACTTTGGTATTTGCATTAATCTGATCAGGATTAGTGAAAGTAGCTTTGCACCCAACATTAGTGCAATCTTCAAAGCTAATCATGATGCTGACACAATGCTTTGTTCCTGAGGAAAGGGTGGTGAAGAGTATGACACAAGAAGTTGTACTTGACCTCTAACTCAAAAACATTGAAAGGGTCTTTCATCTCCATAGGGTGGATATTTTCATCAGACTGACTTATGAGGCAGCTAAAAGGTGGTATAGGGAACACCCAAAGGAGGCAACTAATATCATTAAATCTTCCTATCTCATTGAGAAGACTCCTCTAGGGAGGATAATAGGAAAAGTGGATATGTCAAGGGGGTATATGAAGGAAGATATTGGATACTCATTCATTCTTCTAAGTAGGGTCATGGGTCTATCGACACCTGGGCACATGAATGTTTTCATGGTGAATTTCATTGAGACAATCAAGACGGTGAGTATGCCACTTGACTGGGCCACCATATTAAGTGAAACCTTGTGTGAAAAATTGGGGGTGGTCAAGGACAAGAAGCAGTTATATATGACTTCATACATGGTATATCTGCTAGCAGCAAGGGTAACAAATTATCCTGGACTGTACAAGAGGGGCAACATGTATGATCCCAATGCCTAGCCCTACATTGTCTACCCTCAACTAGTGAGGAAGAAGCTCTCAGAATAGAGCAATGAGTACAAAATCATGAATGATGCATTCATATTCAAAATCATCTAATTCATAGAGGGAGACTATGCAAAAAGATTATCTGATGATGCAATAGCACATATAACAACTCTCGGGGCCTACTACATCTAGTTTAAAACATTCATGTATCTACAAGTAGTTGGTGCCACTTTCAACCCCAAAAAGCTCCCTAGATATCCTTTTGATAGACTAGTTTCATTGGAGATTGCATGACAAATTGAATCTGTGTATGACAGGATAAGGAGACAATGAAGACCATGTTGGACATGGCCCTTTGTCATAGGACCATATCAAGTAAAATGGAAATATGATATTCCATCTTTTGAATGGGAGTAGAATCAATATCCTCTTGAGGAGTACAATTCTCCTAGGCCATATTTTGACAATATCGAGAAAGTTGAGAGTCTAGCAGGCGGGGAATTTTACCATGAAGAGGCCATTGAGGACCACTGGATGAATGCAACAAATGACTATGATGTTAGTATTAGGGACTATTGTAGGATGACTTTTTATTTTGTAGAGAAGGCTCTTAAAAAGATCATTTATGAGGAGATACTACATCAAGATTTTGAGGAGCTTCTAGACCCCTTGTTCAACTTAGAAAAAATTAGAGAGGGACCAATAATGAATGTCGAGGATGACCAAGAGGAGAATGATGATATTAATCATTAGATGAGGGATTTCATTAAGATGATGAAGGATTGGTTCAAGAAACCATTTCAACTTGATCCAATACCTGGCACCATGATTTTTCATGTGCAAGCTGACCCAGAGAAAGGTAGAGGAAAGAAGGTTACCATTCCTACCTTTGCGGCCTAGTCTCCTATCAGGCCAGAAATAGTAAGCCAACTTGACCACCCAGTTGGATACTGTCACCCTCTAGAGAGGAAAGGAAAGGGTAAAAGAAAGAGGATTTCTCCTCAATGGGTCAAAATAGAAGTGGGTGAAGTGCAAGCACCTCCTTAGCAGAAAGAAATAGATGTGCAAGGGTCACAAGATATTGTAGCTATTCAAGTCCAGCTAGATCCTCAATTGCCTCTAGTTGCCCCAAGCCAGATAGAAGGAGAAATTCAACGAGTCTCTATTCCTCCTCCACAAGTAGAACCAACATCCCCTTCTACCTCCATGAAACATAAAAAGATTAAGATCCACATGAAGAAGAGGCAAAGGGTGATTAAAAGAATGGTTCCTTGCCCATCTGTCCCTGAAACTATTCTCAAGGGAGAAGTAGAGGAAGATGTTCCTTTATAGAGAAGAACTTAGCTAGCTAGAGCCACGAAACAAGAAAAGAGAAGAGTTCCATAGTGACACTACCATCTGCCCATAGGAACCTTTGGAAATTTTTTCTTCAAAAGATGAAGTACAACAATAGGTGGATGAGTAGGATGTCGAGGGTGATGATATGTTTAAAATGTTAGATTTTTACTTCATGCCCATGGGAATAGAATTGGTTGGAGACAAGATCAAGGATACCCCTATAGGTGAACCCCAATAAGAAGACTAGACACAGATGCCGCCAAAGTCACAGGGTCCCAATCTTACTCCCTTGTCCCTACCATGAGTCACAGTGGTAGATAAAGGCTTAGTTACTCCTCTACCTCCAAATCTGAAGAAGAACAAGTTTAGAAGGAACCTTCACAAGAGAAGCAACCACAAAAAATCGTAATTGATGAAGTGTCAAAGAAGGGACAAATGGTAGAATATTCTCAACAAGCCTTCCAAGGTAATTAGGTGCAAACTATAGGGTCTATAGAGGTAGAGTCCGCAAAATAAGAGCCCTCACAAAGATAAAGAACTCCAAGGAGGAGTGATAAGGGGAAGGAAGTAGTTGAACACATTCCTTCATCCTCTCAATGAATGCCTTCAAGTGAATGGGTTCTAAGGTGGCTAAGAAAGGAAATAATGAAGAGCACAAAATCACAATTCTGGGTAGATGAGGAGGATATTATTGAGTTGGACAAGATTTTAAATAAACTTGAGTGTCCATCACATGAAGCAAGACCATTTGCATTTGTCAATAGTACCTAGGATTGGGATTTTTTGACACAAGTGGCTATCCCTCCTACTAATATAGATACAAAAAGCCTTGGTCCACAAGATTATCAAATCAAAGAGGTCATGCTTCAGAGACCCACCTTGGATACGACCAGATTGATGCTGACCATGGGAATAAAGGAAGTTTTTCAAGTATATGGAATAGGAAGAGGTCAAAATTTGAATACTTCAAAGGAAAAATGAAATCTTAAGAGGATATTTAGCCAAAGTTGTTGGTCCTCTAGACCCTGAGCATCCTAAGGAGACCTTAAACACTATACTTAGAGAAGGGGGATGTGTACATTTAGATCCATTTTTGAACACCTGTGAACAGTGGCAAGAAAGTTTTGAAGAGAAGGGTATTTTGATCATCAAAGATAATCTAAAGTTACTACACACTATGTAGGAAATGTGAATAAGATGGTAGTAATTTTGAAGCAAGATTTCAATATCATGGATTAAGTATGTGTATGGAATAAGGACTTACAAGTTTTGCAAGTTATAAAGGGGCAAAGATATAGGGTTTTAGTAGATTTGTATACAAGTAAAGAATTAGATTTAAATGATGGTCGGATAGAGAAGATTGTAGATAGTAATAAAGTAATGGAAACATTAGACATAGAGATCCATTAGCTCAAGAACCAAGCCTGAGAGTGAATTTTGGAAGCAGAGAGGCATTATAGTGATGCATGTTTGGAGAGTTTTGAAGATGAAAAATGGGAGAAGTTGTTGCCTGTAGAAGTAGTAGTGGAGAGTTTCAAGAAGATTTTTGAGGAATTTGCTAATGATGAACACATCCAACAGGCTTTTAGAATAGAGGAAGCCCTATTAGAGTTGGATACAAAACTCGAGGATTTTGCTAAGACTCGAATTGAGGTAGAAAATTATAGACAAAAGGTCAAAGATAAATATGAGGCTCTAGATTTATTGGATGTAGCTAAAATTACTAAGATTATAGAGAAATTCAAGGGCAAACATCTAGACATAACTTTGGGATGAAGGGGAACAAAACCAAAAAACCAGAATTTCAATATTGACACTTAGTAAAATTTTGAGATTTTGGACCATTTTAAGATGCGCAGGTCCATAGGTCCACACGTGCACTTTTCCAGAGGTGCACCAACAATTAACTACCTGCTACAAAAATAGAGATTTCCATGCATCAAAAACACATTCTGACAATAGTTTAACTTTGACAAATGCCTAGTGAAAGATCAGCTTCCAATTTTGGCACTTCTAGACACTTCTACTTTGATTGAAGGCTTTATTATTTTTCCTTCTCTCATAAATTTTTTTTTTTTGACATGTAAAGGTTCATGAATATAATTAATAAATATAAAATGAATGGAGTCCTTCTTAGCACCAGTTAGATTGTTAGTTTATATATAATTAGTTTGTTTTATTAAATTAAAAGCATTTTATTGCATGAAGATATCTCTCTCTCAACACAAATTGAGGAGACAATTTCTTATAAATACTCCATTGTAATATGTAATTGGGGCCACCATTGTTTTACAATAAAATTATGCTTTTGGTGCTTGTATTTGCATAGTAGTAATTCTTGTCTAAATGTGTCATTGTTCTATGAATTTTGTTCATGAAATTGTGATTAAGCTGAAAGTTTATTGCTTTATTTTTGGTTGTGTGATTAATTAATTCTGGTGTTTGCTATGATTTTGATGAATTCCACTAAAATAACTAGCTTGAGAATAAATTATCAAATTTTGCCTACAAAACTTTTTGTCTCCCATGAGTGCACTTTCCATGGCCTTGTGATTTGATAAAGGGTGAAACATCATACAATCACTAAGTTTCTCACTGATGATTGCATCAGTGGAATCAAGGAAATGTTTCTCCTTCTTTCATTGGTTACCCACTGATTTCTTTGAAAGCTTAACTCACAAACATGTTGTTTTCCATAGCTTATGTCTGTTAGTATTTCAATTTCATGTTATTTTCTTTAAAGTTTTTTTATTTGCTTTACTAACCCCCTTGTTAGAATATGACTTCATTTTAGTTGCTTTGTTAGATTGCATTCATAAAAAACACAAAAATACAAAAACATAGTTCTTTTTGCATGTTTTATTTTGAAGCATTGTGTAGATTCTTCATCTCATCCAAAATAAAAATGAACCAAAAAAGGCCTCATTGTGAATAATTACATTTATCTTCAACTAAATAGATTCTAGTAGGTCACAAGATCAACTCAGAACCTTGAAGTTGATTCACAAAATTAGCTTTACAAGAGAGGAGTTTGCAAGAATTCCTATTGTTTAGCATTGTGCATAACAACAGCTCAACAAAAGTGGTATTAGAAGGAGGGCACACTTTTGATTCTCAGAAAATGTTGAAAATTTTGCACATTTGTGAAAATTTGTGCTTTCCACTAGTACAATTTTTTTTTGAGTTTTTGAGAAATTCAGGTACGTAGGTGCATAGGTGCGCAAGTCCATAGATCCATAGCTATGCAAGTGCACCTGATTTGTTAGAAAGTGTACTTCTATAGGGGTGTGCTCTTTCTAGAGTTGGTGTAAATTGGAGGATTTTGATCCAGAATCCCCATTTTAGTGAGCCTTAAGATCTTCACCAAGTGCACACGAGTTTCTTGAGCTTACCCACTTCCACAAACCACATAGTGATAAAGGAATACCCATAATTCAACCACTTTCGTTTGAACTTTCATCATCTTCTTCAACTCTACCTCCACTCTAACCATCTGGTAGACCACCATATATTCCAATAGTTCCACCTCAACAACCACTCTTAGGTCTGCCAAATCCCCTGATGGCTTTTTTTGCAAACACTATAGACTCGCTAATAAACTTGAGAGGTGCACTCCATGACCTCCTTAAGAATCCCAAAAAGTTTTTCCTAAGGTTCATTTATGGAGAAACATGAACTACTGGAGACCACATTAAAGTATTCAAACAAATTTGTAACCAAAAGAAGATTGCCAATGAGGATGTGGTCCTTCGTTTATTCCCCTTCTCTTTGGAAGAAGTTTCTTACAATTAGTATGCCAATTTTCCACTTGGATGTATTGGAGATTGGGACACCTTTAAAAGGTTGTTCCTAGAATAATTTAAAACTTTTTTCAATCTAGTAGTGATACATCAACAATTCATATCGATTAAAAGGGATCCAACTAAGATAGTTTCATGCTTTAATCATCACTTCTATATGGCATATCATAGGTTGGAAACACCATATACTATACCAGTTGAAGCAGCTATTTAGATTTATCTGAATGCTATGGACCCTCTTAATATTATTTTTTTGAGAAGGCTTCTTGCAATAGATATCAATACATTAGAAAAGATCTTCACAGAAGTAATAACTTTTACTAAGCAAGCCAATCCTAACAGAGTAGGATTGATGCTTCTAGACCAAGCTATCATGACAATGCCAACATACCTAGTTAGAGTACCCACTATGCCTAGTCAATTTGTACCTATGAATCTAGTTCCATTATAATAGGCATATGCTCTACATAATCTCCCTCTAACATATCCAGGGTATGAACCCTTGAAAGCCGCCTTCTTCAAGAAAAAGGCAGCAATCCTCGCTGAAGTAGAAAATAACTTTATTTTTGAATTTGGTCATATGAAAAAGACTATGTCACAAATGAATAATGAATTGACTCATCTTAGGTTGTCACAAGGACATAACCAAAACTTCCAAAGAAATAATGTTGGTCCTTACAAAAACAATTAGGGCCAAAATTAAAACATAAACTTCAATGGGAACAACAACAATATAGGAAACAATAATGGAGGGAACAACTTCAATACTCCTGATCGAAATAATGGCTTCTTGATGGGGACACAACCCAAGCACAGAATGGACACAACAGGAAAAGGGAAATTGTATTAACTATGAAAATAAGCTAGTACATTTAGTACAAAGATAATAAACTTCAAAATATGCCCTAAGGGCTTACTATAGCACAAAACTGGAGATAATTTCTCCTTTTGGTACCTCCTCTCAAACTCTACTTCGAACTGCCTTTTACAATGCCAAAAATGTCCTTAAATAGACCCTGGAGGGTTAAGGACTAGGAGTACATTCTAGAAAGTGGTAGTAGGCAACCACTGACCTAGTAGAAGGCTCTAGAAGCTACGTTAGAAGTTGGTGCAAATCTAGAAGAATCCAAAAAATGGTAATCAAACTTTTGGGAGGCATAACTTTTGAACCGTAGCTCCGATTGATGAACCATTTACATTTTCGGAAAGCTCTCAAAGTGCTTTATAGCCCTATGGAAAAAATTTTCTTGTCCCCCATTTTTTGGCCCTTTTTGAGGTCATTTAATGCCCCTAACCTAACTTTGAAGCATTCTTAGGAGGTCTCCAGAAACTGAAAAATTGCAATAACTTTCAAACTGTGGGGCCTTTTGACCTGATTCTTTTTATGGAATGCTCTAAATTACAATTACATTTATTTGGCCAATTTACACCTCCTAGTTCACCAAAATGATGGCTCAATTACATACTCCTATTTTTTCATCATTTACACGTATCCCAAGGTGTTCAAATACTCTATCCTAGAACACTAATAGTGGAACTATGAGAGTTGGAACCTTTATTTGACCCAAATGGGTATCCAAAAATGAAAACACATGAAACAAAAACTAAGCCTAAGTAAATTTTTTTTGGGTGACACAAGATTGCCCTTATACCTCTGAATGCTCCTACATCAGACACCCAAGGTAGATTAAAAAGTGACCCTGTCACTTTATGAATGGTAGAGGAAATCCCAAATGGGAAACCTCAACTGCTGAAATCCAAGTTGAGTCCTCTATCAGCCGTCCTTTCCACTTGACCAAATACTCTTCATACTGCCAATTCCTAGTACTCCTACCCACATGATGATCTAGAATGTCTTCTATCTCCTCCTTCTTAGAAGTAGGAATTGGACATGGCTCTAACATCAATTCCTCATCTGCACCATCATCATGATACTCTGTTAAGTTTGCAATGTTGAAAATAGGAGAAATATGAATACCATCTGGCAACTCCACATCATATGCATTTCCTGAGTCATGTTTCTTCAAAATTTTGTAGGGGCCAAATTTCTTCATTTTCATCTTGTTGTAAGTGTCGGCTGGAAATCTTTCTTTTTGTAAGTGTACCATGACTAGATCCCCTACTTAGAATTCCTTATGTCTTCTCCTTTGATTAGCCCTAGCTTTATACTCTTGATTCATCTTGGTAATGTGTGCTTGAACCTCCTCATGTAGATTATTGATATGTTCAGCAAATTCTTCAGCTTCATCAGTTGTCCTCTCCCCTTGCTCTATCTTCCTCAATTCTAGCACAGTCCTTGGGCTACTTCCATATACAATTTGGAATGGTGATATACTAGTACTCCTATTTATAAAGTTATTGTAAGCATACTCAACTTGTGGTAGAATCAAATCCCACCCCTTGGGCTTATCCCCAACTAAACATCTTAGCAAATTGCCTAGACTTCTATTTACCACTTCCGTTTGGCCGTCAGTCTGTGGGTGATGTGTGGAACTAAATTTCAAGTCTATTCTCAATTTTTTCCACAATGTTCTCTAGAAATACCCCACAAATTTAGTGTCTCTGTCAGAAACTATACTCCTTGGAAGACCATGTAGTCTTACCACCTCTCTGAAAAACAAGTCTACAATATGGACAACATCATGAGTTTTGTGGCATGGAATGAAATGTGCAATTTTGGAGAACCTATCAACCACCACAAATACTGAGTCATTACCCCTTTGTGTCCTTGGCAATCCAAGAAAAAAATCCATACTTATGTCCTCCCATAGCTTTGATGGAATAGGCAATGGCTGATATAGTCCAGTATTGTGGCTAAATCCCTTGGCAACTTGACAAAGTTGGCAACTCTGTACAAACTTCTTCACATCTTGTGAAATCTGAGGCCAAAAATAATGTTCTCTAAGAATGACAATGGTCTTATCTTGACCAAAATGTCTTGCCATCCCTCCACTGTGTTTCTCCTTAATCAGATTTTCCCTCATGGAACTCCTTGGAATGCATAATTGGCCACCCTTGAATAACATACCATCCTAAATTAGATAGTCTAACCACTTAGTTCTGTCTATAGCAACAGGCTCTTTACAAGCTTTCTACACTTTAGCAAAATCAGGATCATTAGGGTACAGATTCTTGAGTTCATCAAACCCAACTACTTCAACCTGCATTACTGTTAGCTCAACCTGCATTACTGTTAGCAATAATTGTCTCCTACTTAGTGCATTTGCAACCCTGTTAGATTTTCCACTTCTATGCTTCAACACAAATGTATAGCTCTGCAAGAACTCTACCCACTTCATATGCCTCTGATTCAATTTTCCTTGGCTATTTAGGTATTGTAATGCCTGATGATCAGTATACAAAAAAAATTCTTTTGGCAATAAATAATGCCTCCATTTCTTTAAGGCTTGAACTATTGCATTGAACTCTTGATCATAAACAGAATACTTCTTCTTTGCATCATTCAATTTTTCACTAAAATATGCAATATGTTTACCTTCTTGGCTTAATATAGCCCCAATAGCGCTGCCACTAGCATCACAATCCACCTGGAACACCTTTCTAAAATTTGGAAGTGCCAACACAGGTTGTTCTATCACCTTCTTCTTCAGCAATTCAAAACTTCTCGCAGCTGTTGCAGTCCATTTGAACTCTTTTCTATCTCCTCTTATTGTGTCAGTTAGGGATGCACATATGCCACTGAAATTCTTAATAAACTTCCTATAAAAACTAACCAGACCATGAAATGATCTTACCTCAGTAGCAGACCTTGGAGTAGGCCATTCCAAGATGGCTTTTACCTTCTCTGGATCCATTTTGAGACCTTCAGGTGATATAACAAACCCCAAATAGACTAACTCCCTTTTTGCAAAGATATACTTCTTCAAATTAATTAACAGTTTCTCTTCCCTTAACCTTTCAAGGACACTACAAATATGCAATAAATGTTCTTTCCTTTCAAGGACACTAAAAATATGCAATAAATGTTCTTCTAAAGTCTTGCTGAAAATTAAAATATCATCCAAATAGACAATAACAAATTTTTCCAAGAATTTCTTAAATACCTCATTCATAAGCTGCATGAAGGTGCTTGGGGCATTCGTCAATCCAAAGTGCATGACTAACCACTCATAAAGACCCTCCTTGGTCTTGAAGGCCATTTTCCACTCATCTCCTTCTCAAATTCGTATCTGGTGATAACCGCTCTTGAGATCTATCTTTGTGAAGTACTGAGCTCCACTCAAGCACTCCATAATATCATCCATTCTTGACAAAGGAAATCGATATTTGATGGTTATCCTATTTATAGCTCAAGAGTCTGTACACATCCTCCACTCTCCATCCTTCTTTGGTGCTAGTACTATAGGTACTACACATGGACTCAGGCTCTCCTAAATCAAGCCCTCCCTCAATAGCTCCTAGACCTGTCTATTTAGCTCCACTGTTTTAGTAGGAGTCATCCTGTGAGTAGCCTTGTTAGGCAAACTAGCTCCTGGAATTAGATCTATCTGAAGACTAATTTTCCTTACTAGTGGCAATCCTTCTGGAACATTATCAAAGATAATATCTCCAAACTCTCCTAGTAAATCTGAAACTTCAAGTGGCATTTCACTACTACCTTCTTTATCTTTCCTAGGAATCAAAGCATAGCACATACGCTGATCTTTCATTCCATCTAAAAACTTTCTCCCATCAACAAGACAAATCCTAGCACTGCTACATACCTTTTGACCTTCCTTTTTCATGGGCTTTAGTTTGTGGTGAACTCCATCCTTTGTTAGAGAGTATGTATTTGCATGACCATCATGTATTGCATGTCTATCAAACTGTCATGGTCTACCCAACAATAGATGGCAAACATCCATTGGAATAACATCACAGAGAAATTCATCATGGTAACTCCCAATTTTGAATTTCACTAGACATTGTTCACTTACCAGGACCTTATGATCATCTTTCACCCAAGCAATCTGATAGGGCTAGGAATGTTTCTCCCTCTTGAGCTTCAGCTTAGAGACCATCTCCTCTGATACCAAGTTATCAGTCCTACCACCATCAATGATCAAATCACAACATTTATCCTCACACTTGCATCTGGTATGGAACAAATTCCTTCTTTGTCTTGGTTCAATCTCACCACTTAGTAGGACCCTTTCATTTACCAAGGTCTCTCCTCTCTCTGCATCCTCTGAATGTGATGACTGTGCATCCTCATCCACATGAGCAACCCTAGCTTGACCCTCAGCTCTCCTATATGTCCTTCCTTCTCGTTGAGGGCATTCAAAGGCACAATGACCTTCTTCATTGAAATGGAAATAGGTACCACGAAAGCCTCCTCTTCCTTGTCCATGTCCTCTACCTCTTCCTCTCTGATTTCCAAAGTCTTGATCATGGGAGCGGTTAAAACCCTCATTCCTTTGGTTCCTGCTAGTACCCACATCTTCATTTTTCTTTTGGGTTTCATTTCGACCTCTAGATGACCTACCGCTTCCCCTTCCTCCTTGACCATGCCCTCTTTGTCTCCCTTCAAAACTCTTATTTAGCTTCTCTTCAACTCGTAGGGAAAATTGGTATGCCTCTTCAACGCTGGTCATTCTTACTAGACTTAATTCCACCTGGATGCTAGGTCGCAACCCATTGATATAACAAGAAACCTTCTCCTTATTTGCTTCTGCATGCCTTGCTCTAATCAAAAGTTGATAAAAATCCTCTGTATATTCTTGGACTGATCTTCCTACTTGCTTTAGCCCATGCATCTTCTTAAACAAATCAAGCTCGTAGTCCATAGGAATGAACTACATCTTCAATTTGTCCACCATGCGATGCCACCTTGTGATCTACTCCTTTCCTCTTCTGTTTCTTTCTAATTGAACCTCTTGCCACCAAATTTTGGCATGGCCTTTGAAAACTTAACACTATTTGGGTCCCTGATATCCTCATGCTCAAAGTATTCTTCTAGTTCATTGATCCAGTCGATCAACTCATCTGGTTTCAGATTTCTTGAAAATACACCCACGTCAATTGTAGGTCTTTTCCCAAACTTAGTAATGGCCCTAAAAAGCCTTTCCTCTACCTAATTCAGAACTTCCCCATCAAATTCCCCTTCTGGTCCAATTTCTTGTTCTTCATTGTCATCCTCACTATCATCACCTGCAGCAACATTTGTTTCTCTACGAAGCTCCTCCTACAATGCTTGTACCTGCCTTTGGAGGGCTCTAACGTCCTTAGGATTAACAACTCTGACCTTTCCACCACACTCTCTTCGTGGGGGCATCTTCTTAACTCAAACCCACAACCACATAGTCTTGGTGCAAACTGCCTCATATTCGGCGCTCTGTCTACACACTTAGGAAAACCAGCTCTGATACCACTTGATGAGGACACAACCCAAGCATAGAATGGATACAACAGGAAAAGGGAAATTGTATTAACTATGAAAATAAGCTAGTACATTTAGTACAAAGATAATAGACTTCAAAACATGCCCTAAGGGCTTACAATAGCACAAAACTGGAGATAATTTCTCCTTTTGGTACCTCCTCTAAAACTCCACTCCGGACTGCCTTTTACAATGCCAAAAATGTCCTTAAATAGACCCTAGAGGGTTAAGGACTAGGAGTACATTCTAGAAAGTGCTAGTAGGCATCCACTGACCTATTAGAAGGCTCCAAAAGCTGCGTTATAAGTTGGTGCAAATCTAGAAGAATCCAAAAAATGGTAATCGAACTTTCAGGAGGCATAACTTTTTAACCATAGCTCCAATTAACGAACCATCTATATTTTCGGAAAGCTCTTGAAGTGCTCTATAGCCCTATGGACAAGCCTAACTTGTCCTCCATTTTTCAGCCCTTTTTGAGGTCATTTAATGCCCCTAACCTAACTTTGAAGCATTCTTAGGAGGTCTCCAAAAACTGAAAAACTGCAATAACTTTCAAACCATGGGGCCTTTTGACCTGATTCTTTTTTTGGAATGCTCTAAATTACAATTACATTTATCTGGCCAATTTATACCTCCTAGTTCTCCAAAATGATGGCTCAATTACATACTCCTATTTTTTTAGCATTTACACATATCCCAAGGTGTTCAAATACTCTATCCTAGAACACTAATAGTGGAACTATGAGAGTTGGAACCTTTATTTGACCCAAATGGGTATCCAAAAATGAAAACACATGAAATAGAAACTAAGTCTAAGTACATTTTTTTTGGGTGACATAGGATTGCCCTTATACCTCTAGATGCTCCTGCATCACTTCTAGGGATAGAACTAACAATGGAACACACATTCAAATAATGGAGGTATTCTTGTCGATAATAACAATAACAACATTCATTATGCAGATATCAATCAGTATGATGATGGTCAGAATACATCTAACAATGATAGCTCATACTATAATGGAAATCAAGGGATGGCTCAAAGCTCTCAAGTAAATGATAGTATACCCCCTATGCAATTTAATGCTATGCTATTAGAATCTTATGACTCCGTGTAGAATATGTAGGTGGAACAATTAGCTAGTGAGGAGTTTTCATTCCCATTTAGTCAAGAACCTGACCTTTAGCATGAAGAGATGTTTTCCTTTTGCAATGACAATTAGAATACGTACAACTTGAGAAGTAGAAAGGAACCTTTTATAGATGGAATTTCCCCCACACTACAACTGATTCCTCCTAATCCAAAGGAAAGCAACAATCTAGCACCAATTAAACCACCATCTAGAGGACAAAAAAATTAGAACCAAGTGAATGTGCCAATGATATTGAAAAATCCTATTTGGTCTACTAAAAAATATATTATTGTGGAGGACTTGAAATGAACAAAGGCCCGCAACAATGAGAAGTTCTCATGAAGACCCTAGACCATAAAAAGAGTTCCCACAATGTGAATACTACCCCTCAAAAGATGGTGTCACAACAAGTTAATGTTGTGGAGGCATTGCCCACTATGTTTAAAGACAACGTAGAGGTGCCCCCATTTTTTCTTAGTATCAGAATATACAAGAAGAATCTTCATAATTATCTTATTAATTTAGGAGTTTCATGCAATGTCATGCCATTATCCATAGCACAAAAGTTAGGGGTCACCCCTCATCCTACCAACTAGATAGTGATACAGTTGAACAAAATAGAGCTGAAAGTCATAGGTGTATTGACGGATGTGCGGATATAGTTAATAGTTGACCCAAAAATTCAAGATGTCATTGATATACATGTGGTTGATATCCCAGAGACATATGGTAGAGAATGGATGAAGTGTCTAAAGGGATGGTTTTCCATAGATTTCACTCAGCTTTGGTTACCATGGAAAGGTCTAAACAATCAAATCAAAATAGATGCAGAGCTGAAGTTAAAAAGATGATCATAGACTACAATGCTCCTAATGACGTAGCCTTCTTACAAACAGATTTAGGCTCCTACAAGGTGATGGTTTTTGATACAACTTTGACTAGAAAACCAAATGATCAGGATATGGACTCCATGATTTCAGCCCCAAAAGATGAGGTTGTAACACAATTCATAAACCATATGATGGCTAATTTACAATGTCTAGGATAAGAAGCTTATCCCAATATTCCCCTCCTCCCAGGATTTTGTTGATTGCATAAAGTTATCCATTCAGAGTTTGAATGTTCATCATGTCAAGAAGTATTTGCTAAGGTATTTGCACAAATGGTCAAAATAAAGAAAGTTGATGATCCACAAAATAAACCTATAGAAAATCAAAGTCCTACAAACACATCTAATGTTGTTGAAGAGATTGAAGGGGAAATTGAAGATTTGAATGCATCATACTTGTTTTCTGCTCCACCTAGAATGATCAAAATATAAAGAAGAAGATGGTACATAAAAGGCTAGGGATGGACTTTGGTGGTTATTTGTCCTCTGCCTAAAGTGGAAGAAATTAAAGGATTGATTGGGGAAATTCAAGACAAACAAGAAAAACATGTACCTCGTCTATCAGGAATTCATAACAGAGAATCATCAAGTCCACCTCCCAAAAAGTTACAATGGGTCCCTAAGAAACAATCCTTTAAAGCCTAGGTAAAAGAGAAATTGAAGACAAATAAGCATAAGGTTAGAAAACCCAAGGAAAGCCCAATTTGGATGCTTTGCTTTGATGGTTCCAAATGCAAATTAGGAGCCAGTGTAGGTATTGATCTAGTTGGTCTAAAAGGTAAATCTTTCTATGCAATATATCGATTTCAATTTAGATGCACCAATAATGTTACAAAATATGAAGCATAAATTTGAGGACTTCTCTTTGCACTAGAGAAAGGAGTTAAAACTCTCATTGTCAAAGGAGATTCTCAATTGGTTATTTGAAAAGTAAAATCGCTCTATTCTTGTAATGATAAGAGATTGCCTGCCTATAGAAAAAGGGTATGGGATCTATTAGATGATTTTGAAGCTTTGGACATAAAATATATTCCAAGAAGGAAAAACATGGTAGTAGATTCCCTTTCCATTTTTGCAAGCGCATTGTAGCCTGTTGAAGGAACAAAGTTGAAATCATTTTCAGTTGAATTAGTTGTTTCTCTATCTATACCTGACGATATCACAAGCTTCCAAGTTTTTTAGGGTGATCAACATATTCTAGAATTTATTATGTGTAGCGGCCACTTTAAGGGACAAGAAATAGATGACACCCTAGATGACGCACTTGAGGATATCACAACTCAAGATGAAGATGGAATCTTGAACTTGAAAACCAATACTATTCCAAAGGGAATGGTTGAATTAGAACATATCTTTGATCGTGATGAATCAACACTTAACAAATAACCATTGAAGAAAAGGGGACCGATGAATGCAATTCATACAATTGAGGAATAGAGGATGATTCCGAGATGGTAAGGATTGGGAAAGCATGTAGTTTACAGGAAAGGGAAGACATGCTAAAATTGCTTATAGAATATAAGGATGTCATCACCTAGAGTTATGAATATCTAAAGTTGTATGATCCTTAGATCATTACCCATGGTATCCCACTCAAACCTAATGCCAAACCTTTCCGACAGAGACAAAGACTTGTCAATCCCATCCTCAAGCCTCTGATAGTGAAGGAAGTTAAGAAATTGTTGGATGCAAAAATTATTTTCCTTGTGTGTCACTCCACATGGGTGGCTAATTTAGTTCTTGTATGAAAGAAGACCAGAGAGATTTGACTTTGTGTAGATTTTTGCAATTTGAACTTGGCATCTCAGAAGGACAATTACCCATTTCCCTTGCTGGATGAAGTCTTACAAATTGTGAATTGTTCAAAAATGGTGCCTTTCTTGGATGGATATTTAAGTTATGATTAGGTAATGGTTGAAAAGGAAGATAGACTAAAGACTACCTTTATGACCAAATGGGGAACCTTTTCCTATAGGAGAATGCCATTTGGATTGATTAATGCAGGGGCTACATTTCAGTGGGCCATGGATGAATTTTTTAAGGGATTGATTAATAGATGTATAGTTATCTATATGGATGATTTGACTATTTTACAAAGGATCAAACTACTCACATTGCTGACCTAAGATAGGTGTTCAATAGGCTTTGTAAATATGGCTTATCTCTCAATCCCAAGAAGTGTTCATTTGGGGTCACTAAAGGAAAACTTCTTGGTCATGTCATTTTTGAAGCTGATATCTCCATAGATCCTAATAACGTTGAAGCCATTTTGAACTTATCATCCCAAATAGTAGGAAGGAACTCAAGACCTTCTTTGGAAAGATAAATTTTGTTCAAAAATTCATAAGAAAATTTGTAGAGATTGTGTGTCCTCTCAATAATTTGCTCAAGAAGAGAGCTAAAATGGAATGGGTTATGGAGGTAAAGAAATCATTCAAGGATATTAAATTAGCCATTTCCATGGCCCCAGTATTGGTAATCCCTAATTACAACCTTCCCTTCAAGATATATTCCTTCACTTTAGAGCATTCATGTGCAAAGGTCTTGACCGAGAAAAAGGAGAAGGAAGATGAAAGACCTATTGCGTTTATGAGTTGGCCACTGTGAAATGCTGAGTTGAATTATTCTAACCTTGAAAAATAATCTTTTGCGTTGGTTAAAGTAGTGAAGAAGTTTTTCCATTACATATTGAGGAGCAAGGTGTATGATATCATACCTAACCCAGTAGTAAAGACATTGTTGATGCAAAATGAACTTGGCAAAAGGAGAGGTAAATGGATGGTGATACTTCAAGAGTTTGACCTAGAGAACCAACCTATGAAATTAGTTAGAGGTCAAGGATTGTCAAGGATGATAGATGATAACTAGAATGATGATGAAAAGAAATTTGAGTTTGAGAAAGAAATAGTATTGAGGATCAGAAGAAAATGATAGTATCCCAAGTTGACATTGACCAAGGTGTGGTAACAAATGTCTAGTACTAGGATATTGTTTACTATCTCCTACATAATCAATGCCCCAGTTGGATGAATAGTTCATAATGCAGAGGACTTAAAATGAAGCGTGAATCCTATATGTTGCAAGCCAAATACTTATACAAAAGGAACTATGAAGGGATCTACTTGAAATTCCTAGGATGTGAAGAAGTGAAGGAAGTCCTAGAACAATTTCATGACAAGTATGGTACAAAGCATGGTTTGACAAAAGCGACATCTCATATGATTTTGAGATCAAGTTATTTTTGGCCCACATTATTCAAGGATACTTTTGAGCACATGAACTCTTATCATGTCTACCAAACTAGTGCTAATAGAGAAAGACACTCAGCCATGTCATTGCAACCCATATATGAGGTATGCCCTTTTGCAAAGTGGGGAATGAATTTGATTGGTCTAGTTAATCCACCATCACCAACCAGACACACCTACATTCTTATGGCCACTGATTATTGTATGAGATGGATAGAAGTAGAAACTTACAGAAATTGCACTACCAAAGTGGTGATGGATTTCTTGAAGGAAAATTGTTACTAGATTTAGGATGCCATTTTCTCTAGTGTGTGATAACAAATCAAGTTTTGCATTGATGTTCTTGACTTATTAGGCATTTGAGAATAAGATTATTATCAAGTTTTCTTTGAATTATTACTACAAGGAAATGGGGTAGCAGAATCAACAAACAAGAACTTGATCATAGTAAAAAGGTAATTATTGAAGGAGAATGCTAGAGACTGGCATACAAAACTAAAATATGCCCTATGGATAGGTCAAGTGAGGGTCAAAAATGCTTTGGGACTTCTCTGTATTTGCTTGTTTATGGACAAGAACTAGTATTCCTACTCAACCTCAGAATTCTTGTTTTGAAGTTCATGAGTGGATATGCCAAAGATGCTAACAAAGTACAAAATAGATTGATGAATCTTTTGGAGATGGATGAGAAATGGATAGCTGCATTGGAGCATATGGCTAAACATCAAGCTATCATAAAGAGATGGTTTGACAAGAGAGCCACGATAAAATCCTTTAGGATTTTTGACCTTGTCCTACTTTGGGATAAGGTGAAAGAAAAGCTAGGTAGCCATACCAAGTTTCAATTCTTGTGGATTGGTCCTTATCAGATCACAAAAATTCTCAGAGAAAATACTTTTAGGCTTAGTTCCTTACAGGGGGAATTTCGTCCCTTGCTAGTAAATGGGCAATTTTGAAACATTATTTTGACGCCTAAAAGAACCCCAAAAAAATAGTAAGGTTTTATTTTTGTACTTAGATTTTATTTCTACAATTAGTTAGGTTTTATTCCTGCAAGTGTGTTTATTTTCTACAAGTGTGTTTACTTTTAGTTGCCTGTTTGTTTTCAATAACATGTTTACATTCAAAGTCGTCTTAGTCCTAGGGGGTAAGGTGCACTTGAGATTTTAGCTCAAGATATTTTGCTAACTACTCTTTGGTTCTAATTTCAAGAAGAGGTATTTCCTTGTCAAAACATTTGGATGATTGTGTGTCTTATACCAACTGAACAATAGATGTTGCTTGCAAAAATAGGAAGACTTTTAGTCTTAAATTCAGACTTCTAAACCAATGAGTTCTCAACACTTTTTGAACTTAAGAATTGATTGTCTTAGGTGTTTTTGAATTAAGGTTGAAGACAGCAAGGGATGATTCAAACTCCAATTGGTTCAAACAGGAGGGGTCTTATCGAAGGATTGCTAAGATCATTGTTTGGCATGAGAGTTTCTAAAAGTTTTGAAAGAGGAATGCAAGGGATTTTCACTAAGGATCAAATCCAAGAAATGATACCGATATCTTCGCTATAAATTTAAAGCATAATTAGGATACATAATAAATAATAATAAAAAAGAAGAAGAGAAATAGAAAAACAAAAGGAAAGAGAAGAATGGTGTTAATATTGAAGGATTCTTAAAGATCTGAAATAGGAAAAAGATATATTTTCAAAATGAAGTATCTTGTACCAAAATTTTGCTTCATTAATAGTGAACTACATGGAGAAATTATTCAAAATTTGCCAAAAAAATTAAAAGAATGTGACATCCTGCTAAGAGCACTCAAACTGATTCTCTCATCTGGTCAAGCAAGTGATCGGTAAACAACCTTCATGAAGATTCTTAATGGATGAACCAGGAAGGGTGGAAGATTGTTTCCATGTTGTCAAATAACTTTGATAGACTGCATATTGAGATGTTGAAGGGAATGAATCCATGAATCACACACTATACTTAAAGGTTTTGGATCCTAAAATTTTGACTATGAAGACATTCAAAATACACTTGAGGCATTTAGACTTTAGTTGGTGTTTGACACACATTGGAAGAATGTTTGTTGATGAAAAAATGCCATTGTCATTTCTTCTTTTTTCTGGACTATTTGTTATCATTTCATAATATACACCCCATTTCTTAATCTAAATGGGAACCCCCTACTTTTCAAAAAGATTTGGGCCAATTTTGAGGCCCTAAGTCTAATTCCTGAGTTGTAAAATTGAAACATAAAAAGTGAAAAGATAAAGAGTACAATCGTGCACCTGACATGGTGTGTAGTGGTGCACCACCCTTGGTTATGTGTTGGTACACAGCTATGCACTTGTATAAGCATGCATTGTTGCACCACCAAGGGTGGGCTAGGCTATATAAGCCCCGATCCCCCTTCCTATTCCCTATCTTGCTTTTGTATTTAGGTGTCTTTGAACTTCGTAAACTCCTACATCACACTCCTTCTCTGAGCTCCACACTCATAACACCATAAGCTCTATGCACTTCTCCACCTCTTTAGGTGTGCTCTTTAACACTGGCAATAAAGAAAACAAGAGGTGCATAGATATGTACCTAATCTGGTGTGCACCTATTTACCCCTCACACTCGTAAAAAATTAAAACTTGAAAACCAAAACCTTTCCAAATGCTGAATATAAATGGGTGCACGGTTAGCGTAGCCGACTTGGTGTGCTACCATGCATCCTATTATGTGAAAACCTCATGCACATCGAAAGAGGGGTACATAGTCATGCACCCAATCTAGTGCATTATTGTGCACCCCCTAAAGACATTTTAAAACACTAAAAATGTGGTGTTCACCTAATCTGGTGCACTAGTGCACACCTTATTTATTTATTTTTCACTTGAAGAAATAAAAGGATAGCAGGGTATTTTCACACATTTAGTTTTAAGATTGAGTATTATTGTCACCTTTTTATTAGTAACATTGAACTAATAGGCCTCTTTCTTTGGTCACATAGATATAATGGCATCCTCATCTGATAAGAAAATGACACCAAAGCCCATGGTGTTCAAATTCCAAGGGATCATGTCCAAATCAAGATTTCAAGATGATTATGTAGAAATAAAGGATACCAATTTGGGACTCACTCACTTGGGGGAATTTCTATGAATCTGCAACAAACCCATAGAGAGATCAACTTTGGTATCTGCATTAATCCGACCAAGATTAGTGAATGCAACTTTGCACCCAACATTAGTGCAATCATCAAAGTTAATCATAACTCTGGCACAACACTTTGTTCCTAAGGAAAGGGTGATGAAGAGCATGATAGGAGAAGTTTTACTTGACCTCTGACCCAACAACATTGAAAGGGTCTTTCATCTCCATAGGGTGGATCAATTCATCGGACTAACTTATGAGGCAGCTAAAAGGTGGTACAGGGAACACCCAAAGGAGGCAACCGATATCATTCAATCTTCCTATCTCATTGAGAAGACTCCTCTAGGGAGGGTAATAGGAAAAGTCAATATGATAAGGGGGTATGCGAAGGAAGATATTAGATACTCTATCATTTTTTTGAGTAGGGTCATGGGTGTATCGACAGCTAGGCACCTAAATGTTTTCATGGTGAATTTCATTGAGACAATCAAGATGACAAGGATGCCACTTGACTGGGCCACCACATTAAGTGAAAACTTGTGTGAATAATTAGGGGTGGTCAAGGGTCAGAAGAAGTTCTATATGACTTCATACATGGTATATCTACTAGCAGCAAGGGCAAAAAATTATCCTGGACTATACAAGAGGGGCAAAATGCAAGATCCCAATGCCTATTCATACATTGTCTACCCTCAACTGGTGAGGAAGAAGCTCTTAGGATAGAGAGAAGAGTACAACATTATGAATGATTCATTCATATTCACGATCATCTAATTCATAGAGGGAGACTATGCAAAAATATTATCTGATGATGCAATTACATAGATAATAGCTCTTAGGGCCTACTACATCCAGTTCAAAACATTCACGTATCTCCAGGTAGCTGGTCTCGGTTTGAACCCGAAAAAGCTCCCTAGATATACTTGTGATAGACTAGTTTTGTTGGAGATTGCATGACAGATTGAATCTACATATGATAGGATAAGGAAACAATGAAGACCATGTTGGACATGGCCCCTAGTCATAGGACCATATCTAGTAAAGTAAAAACATGATATTTCATATTTAGAATGGGAGTGGGAGCAATATCCTCTTGAGGAGTACGATACTCCTAGGCTATATTTTGACAATATCGAGAAAGTTGAGAGTCTAGCAAATAGGGAATTTTACCATGAAGAGGCTATTGAGGACCACTAGATGCATGCAAAAAACAACTACGTTGTTCATATTAGAGACTATTGTAGGATGACTTTGTATTTGGTAGAGAAGGTTTTTAAAACAAGCATTCTTGAGGAGATACTATAGCTAGATTCTGGGGAGCTTCTGGACCCTTTGTTCAACTCAGAAAAAATTGGAGAGAGACCCATAATGAATGTTGAGGTTGACTGAGAGGAGAACAATGATATTAATCATTGAGTGAGGCATGCCATTAAGATGATAATGGATTGGATCAAGAAACCATTTCAACTTGATCCAATACCTAACACCATGATTTTTCATGCACAAGCCCGCCCAAAGAAAGGTAGATGAAAGAAGGCTACCATTCCTACCTTTGTGGCCTAGTCTCCTATTAGGCCAAAAATAGTATACCAACTTGACCACCCAATTGGATATTACCACCCTCTAGAGAGGAAAGGAAAGGGAAAAAGAAAGAGGAGTTCTCCTTAATAGGCTAGAAGTGGGTGAAGTGAAAGCACCTCTTCAACAATAGGAAATAGATGTACAAGGGTCACAAGATATTACAACTGCACAAGTCCAACAAGATCCTCAATTACCTCCAATTGCATTGAGCCAGATAGAAGGAGAAATTCAACAAGTCTCTATTCCTCCTCCACAAGAAAAAATAGCATCCCCTTCTACCTCCATGAAACATAAAAATATTAAGATCTGCATGAGGAAGAGACAAAGGTTGATTAAAAGAATGGATCCTTGCCCATCTGTCCCCAAAACTATTCCCAAGGGAGAAGAAGAAGAAGAAGAGGAAGATGAGGAGGAAGATGTTCCTTTGCAAAGAAGAAATTGACTAGCTAGAGCCATGAAACAAGAAAAGAGAAGAAGTTCCATAGTGACACTGCAATCTACCCCAAAGGAACCTTTGGAATTTTTTTCTTCAGAAGATGAAGTATAATAGTGGGTGGATAAGTAGGATGTTGAGGGTGACGATGTGTTTAAAATGTTAGATTTTGACTTCATGCCCATAGGGATAGAATTGGTTAGGGACAAGATTGGGGATACCCCTATAGGTGAACCCCAATAGGAAGACTGGACATAGATGCTACCAAAGTCTCAGGGTCCCAATCTTACTCCCCCATCCCCACCACAAGTCATAGTGGTAGATAAAGGATCGGTTACTCCTCCACATCCAAATTTTGAAGAAGAATAGATTTAGAAGGAACCTTCACAAGAGGGGGAACCATAGAAAATGGTGACTAATGAAGTATCAAAGGAGGGGCAAATGGTAGAATATTCTCAACAAGCCTCCTAAGACACTAAGGTGCAAACCATAAGGTCTATAGAGTTAGAGTCCATAGAAGAAGAGCCCTCATAAAGAGAAAGAACTCTGAGGAGGAGTGATAAGGGGAAGGAAGTACTTGAACATACTCCTTCATCCTCTTGAGGTAGGTCTTGAAATGAACAGGTTCCAAGGTGGCTAAGAAAGGAAATAATGGGGAGCATGAAACCATAATTTTGGGTAGATGAGGAGGACATTATTGAGTTGGCCAAGATTTTGAAAAAACTTGAGTATCCAACACATAAAGTGAGACTACTGGCATTTTTCAACAGTACCCAAGATCATGATTTGTTTGCATAAGTGGTCATCCCTCCTATTGATATAAATACAAAAAGCCTCAGTCCACAAGATTATCAAATCAAAGAGGTCATTCTTGGGAGGCCCACCTTGGATATGGCCAAATTGATGGTGACCATGGGAATAAAGGAGGTTTTTAGGAATATGGAATAGGAAGAGGTCAAACTCTAAACACTTCGATGGAAAAATGAAATCCTAAGAAGATATTTAGCCAAAGTTGTTGGTCCTCTAGACCCCGAGCACCCCGAGGAGACCTTAAACACAATACTCAGAGAAGGGGTAGGTATACATTTGGACCCATTTTTGAAAGCCTATCAATAGTGGCAAGAAAGCTTTGAAGAGAAGGGTGTTTTGATCATCCAAGGGAATCTAAAGTTATTGCACACTACATAGAAAAATATGAATAAGATGGTAGCAATTTTCAAGTAGGATTTTAGTATCATTGATGAAGTACATGCATGGAGTAAGGACTTACAAGCTTTGTAGGCTATAAAGGGACAAAGATATAGGATTTGGATAGATGTGTATACAACTAAAGAATTAGATTGAATTGATGATTCGATAGAGAAGATTGCAGACAATAATAAAGTAATGGAAATGTTAAATGTGGAGATCCATCAGCTCAAGGACCAAGCTTGAGAGAAAATTTTGGAAGCAGAGAGGCATTGTAGGGATGCATGTTTAGAGATTTTTGAAGATGAGGAATGGGATAAGTTGTTGCCTATAGACGTAGTAGTGGGGAGTTTCAAGAATATTTTTGAGGAAGCTACTAATAATGAAGACATCTGATAGGCTTTTAGAACAAAGGAAGCCCTATTATAGTTGGATGCCAAACTTGAGGATTTTGTTGAGACTTGAATTGAAGAAGACAATTGTAGATAGAAGGTAAAAGATAAATATTTGGCTCTACATTTACCAAATGTAGCTAAAATTAATGTAGGAGGATCCTAGGTTGCCTTTTTATCTTGCTCATTTTTGTTCATTCTGCAAGTTGGTGCCTAGCAAATCCTTCATGTGCCTAGCAAATCTTTCATGTGCCTAGCAATTCCTTTATGTGCCTAGCAGTTCCTTCATGTGCCTAGTAGTCCTTGATGTGCCTAGCAATTCAATCATGTGCCTAACAGTCCTTGATGTGC
The DNA here is from genome assembly GCA_028749045.1 of Cupressus sempervirens. Lineage (NCBI taxonomy): Eukaryota > Viridiplantae > Streptophyta > Pinopsida > Cupressales > Cupressaceae > Cupressus > Cupressus sempervirens. The sequence continues at coordinate 677,013,035 of CM053793.1, read as the reverse complement.
CTAGCGATTCCTTCATGTGCCTAGTAGTTCAATTCCTTCATGTGCCTAGCAGTTCAATTCCTTCATGTGCCTTGCAATTTAGTTCCTTCATGTGCCTAGCAATTCCTTCATGTGCCAAGTTACTATAGAAATTTCTTCATGTGTTGAGCTATTGTAGCAATTCCTTCATGTGCTGAGTTACCTAGTGTATGTTGAGTGACTCTTCATGTGCTCGGTTATCTAGTGTATGCCGAGTGACTCTTCATGTGCCGAGTTATCCAGTGTATGCCAAGTGACTCTTCATGTGTTGAGTTATCTAGTGTATGCTGAGTGTTAGTATTTGGATGTGATTTTTGTGAGCCGGCTTGCATGATTTATTTCAAGCATGACATTTATGTTAAGATATTTTCTTTGGATGTGTCCAAAATATTGTTGGGTTGGCCCTCCTCTTATATAATGTTCTGGAATAATATGTAAGCCATTTTGGAAAGTATATATAGAGTGTTTAGGCTTAGAGTTAGGCAAGTTTTTGGGGAGTAGATTGGAGAGTAGAACTAAAAGTGTAAATTTGTAGTTGGATCTTTGAATGTTGTATTTGTAGTTGACCATAACCCAGAAGGCCTTGTAGCTAGGCATGTATGTTGAATATTGAAAGAATCAATAAAACTAGTTCATTCTTCTTCCTCCTTTGGTTGTTGTTCCTTATGTTTTCTTCTATTGTATTAACTCTTGTAGGGTGGTTTGGATAGCTGGGTGAGCCTTTGGCCCTAGTTATTCATCCTTTTCCTATGTCAGTTGGTATTAGAGCCTGAGGTTTTTCCTCGTCGAGATTGGATCATGTAGAACCCTAATTTGGATTTGGTAGTAGAGTGGTAGATCTGCAGATTTGACCTATAACTTGCAGAGGGTTACGATCTTGTAGGAACCTAATTTGTAAAGATGGTTCATGGTAGAAGAAATGTTGATGATACTATATTAGATCAATTGAGACAAATTATAGCCAGATTAGATGTTGTAGAGATAGCCCAAAGGAGAGGAGCACATCTTGATGATGTAAGTGATGATGAAGCAACAACACCAAACTCTAATCCAGAACCTGAAGAAGATCAAGATGAGGAAAGATTGTTGCATTTTTTGTCTAGGGAATATTCAAAGCCTACTATTGAAGTTGCTCCTTATGATGGAAAATTAGATACCAATGTTGTGTTTGATTGGATCTCTAATATGGATAAGTTCTTTGAGTATGAAAATACTCTTGATAACAGAAAGGTGAAGATTGTAGTCACTAGGTTGAAAGGTCATGCATCACTATGGTGGGAATATTTGCAAATTGATAGACAAAGGAGAGGAAAGGGGAAGATCAAAACTTGGCCAAAGATGGTGAACAAGGTAAAGAAAAAATTCCTCCCTATTGATTACCAAGTTAGTTTGTTGAGAAAGATGCAAAATTTGAAATATGACATGATTGTGAAAGAATATACCTAGGAGTTCTATAGATTAGATATCAAATCTGGACATGTGGATGATGATGTTGAGAAAATTTCAAGGTACATTAATGGATTCAGATCTACAATTTAAGATGAAATAAGTTTTGTGAAGTTGGAAAGTGTAGAAGAAGCATATCAATATGCCTTGAAAGATGAGGAGACCTTGACAAAGAAGCATGAACAAAGACAAAGAGGTAGAGGTTGAAGATTCTAGAGAGGTAGAGGTAGATCTTATGGAGAAAGTGGTAGATTTGATAGTTCTATGTAGGGGTAAATATAAATGGAAGAATGATGACAAAGACAAGGTTGAATGGAAAAGTGATAATTCTTATTGAGGAAGCACTAATTCTTATTGAGGAAGAGGTAATTCCTATTCTAGAGGTGGATTTCATGGTAATTGTTTCAGATGTGGTAAAGAGGGACACACATATTTTGAATGTAGATCCTCTGAAAGTAGGCAAGGTAACAGAAATATTTTGATTCAAGAAGATGATGAGGGTTCATCAAGTGGACTTGAGGCTGGAGAAAATTTGATGGTGAGAAGAACCTTATGTAATAAAGGAAGTGTTGAGGAACCTATTTTAAGGAGAAGTCTTTTCAAGAAACGATGTAAGATGGCTATAAAATGCTACAAAGTGATCATTGACAGTGGAAGTTCTACAAGTCTATCATCAGAAGAGCTAGTCACCCAGTTGTATTTATAAAGGCTAAAACAAGGCAAACCTTACCATGTTTCATGGGTCAAAGATGAGCATAAGATATTGGTAAGTGAGAAATGCCTTGTGAAGTTCAAAATTGGACATTACTTTGATGAAGTTTTGCATGATATTATGCCCATGGATTGTTGTCATATTTTGTTGGGTAGACCGTGCAATATGATAGATTTGTTTTACATGATGGAAGATTGAATCAATATACTCTTTGGGTAAATGGGAAGAAACAAATATTGCTGCCTTTAATGGAAAGGCTAGATGAGGTTAATTGTACTGCTATAAAAATTTGCATGGTTAATGGGAAATAATTTGAAAAGGAAATGAAAAATAATCAAGTCTATTTTGCTAGAGTTCCTAGATGACCGAGTGCTGGTAGTAATGATCAAGCAACAAAAGCTAGTAATGATTGAGTGATAGCAGATAGTAATAGTCGAGTACCAGTAGAAATTACAGAATTGCTGAATGAGTATAAAGACATTATTGCTAATGATATTCCTGATGGTTTACCTCAAATAAGAAGTATAAGTCATTGTATGGATTTGATTCATGGAGCTAGTTTGCCAAACAAAGCACCATATAGATTGACACCTCAGAGAATGAAGAACCTAACAGACAAGTGCTTGAGTTGTTGTAAAAAGGTTTGGTCAGAGAAAGCTTGAGTCCATGTGTTGTACCTATTGTATTAGCACTTAAAAAGAATGGAGAATGTGTACTAATTCCAAAGCTATTAACAAAATAACATTGAAATATAAGTTTCCTATGCCAAGGATGGATGACATAATGGATTGTTTGAGTGGAGAAAAGTATTTTACCAAGATTTATTTGAAGAGTGGCTATCATTAGATCAGAATTAGAGAAGGTGATGAATGGAAGACTACTTTCAAGACAAAAGATGGTTTGTATGAATGGTTGATTATGCCTTTTGGTTTGACTAATGCACCTAGTACTTTCATGAGGTTGATGAATGAAGTTCTAAAAAAAATTTTGCATAAGCTTTTGATTGTTTATTTGGATGATATTTTGATATTCAATAAGACTAAGGAAGTACATCTTGAGCATATTAGACAAGTATTGCAGAGGTTGAAAGAGGAAAAGTTGTTGATTAATATGAAAAAGTGTTCTTTTATGCAAGAGGAGATTGTGTATTTGAGATTTTTGATTTTAGCTGATGGATTGAAGATGGATCCTGAGAAGGTTAAAATTTTTTTGGAATGGCCTACACTTGAGAATGTGGGTAAGGTAAGATCATTTCATGGTTTGGCTAGTTTTTACAAAAAGTTTATAAAGAATTTTAGTGTTGTTTGTAATGCTATGACTGAGACAATGAGGGGAGATAAAAAGGAATTCAAGTGGACATGTGAAACTAATAAGAGCTTTGAGACTTTGAAACAAAAGGTTGCTGAATTACCTATAGTAACTTTACCTTATTTTAACAAAGTATTTCAAGTTGAATGTGATGCAAGTGGTAATGCAATAGAAGCTGTATTAAGTCAAAAAGGTAAGCCTATTGCTTTCTTTAGTGAAAAGTTGAATGATGCTAAAAGGAATTAATCTATGTATGATCAAGAATTTTATGCCATTTTTCAAGCATTGAAGAAGTGGAGACATTATTTGATTCCTAAGGAGTTTGTGTTGAATACTAATAATAAAGCTTTACAATACTTGGGAAGTCAACATAAATTGAATCAAAGACATATGAAGTGGGTTGAGTATTTACAGAGTTTTACATTTATCACTAAGCATTAGAGTGGAGTTATTAATAGAGGTGTTGATGCATTGAGTAGGAGACATTCCTTGCTGACAGAAATGAAGGTTGAAGTTCTTGGTTTTGATGAAATGAAAGAGTTGTATGATGCTGATCCTTATTTTTCTAAGGGGTGTAGAGAGTATAGAGCACCAAATCTGACAGATCACATAAGTAAGTATGATGAGTATTTCATTCAAGAAGGTATGTTGTTCAACAGTATTCAATTGTGTATTCCTAGAAATTCTATGAGGTTGAATCTGATTAAGAAAAAACATAGTGGTGGATTGGCTAGACATTTTGGAATTGATAACACATTGAGCTTGCTGAAAGAGAAGTATTATTGGCCGAAAATGTATAAGGATATTCAAAAATTTGTAAAGAGTTGTGGAGTTTGTCAAGTTTCCAAGGGAGTGAGTCAAAATACTAGTTTATATACACCTATTTCTATTCCTGAGAAACCTTGGGCTAACATTAGTATGGATTGTTCTTGGATTTCCTAAAATAGTGAAAGGTTATGATTCCATATTTTTTGTAGTGGAAAAATTTTCTAAAATGACTCATTTTATACCATGTAAGAATACATCAGATGCTGAGCATGTTGCTAAACTTTTCTTTAAAGAGATTGTGAGATTGCATGGATTACCAAGAAGCATTATTTTTGATAGAGACAGTAAGTTTGTTGGTTGTTTTTGGAAGACTTTGTGGAAGAAGATGGGTACTAAATTGAAGTTTAGGTCTACATTCTATCCACAAATAGATGGATAAACAAAGGTTGTGAATAGAAGCTTGGGCAATTTGCTAAGATGTTTAGTTGGGAATAAGAAAAGTAATTGGGAGATGGTATTGGCACAAGTTGAATTTGCATATAATAATTATGTGAATAGGAGTATAGGGAAGACACCTCTTATAGGAATGCATCCTAGAGATATATTAGATTTGAGAGATGTTGCTAGTGAAGAAAAGAGAAGCATTACAGGAGAAGAATTTGCTGATTTTATAAAATCTTTGCATAAGGAAGTGAAGTTGAGGTTGGAACAAAGTAATCAGAAGTATAAGGAGAATGTTGATTAGTCTAAAAGACACCATGATTTTCAAGTTGGTGAAGAGGTTATGGTTCATTTGAAGAAAGGAAGATTCCTAGTTGGAACATACAATAAGCTAAAGATGAAGAAAATTGGACCTTGTAAGATCTTGAAGAAGTTTGACAGGAGTAATGATTATGAAGTTGAGTTACCTGATGACATGGATATATCTCTTATATTCAATATTGCTGATTTGTATAAGTATCATGAGTTAGAGGATGAAGTTGTTGTATCAGATGATTATCTTAAGAAGTAGATTGAAGAAGTTGAATAGATATTGGATTGGAGAGCTGGCAAGAGTACAAGAGGGAAAGATTACTATGAATATTTGGTGAAGTGGAAGAACAGACCCATTGAAGATGCTTCATGGATTTCTCAATTTGAGTTGGATTTAGTTGAGGTTGGGACATCTCAATGATTTAGGAGAATCATTTCTTTCAACCCTGGTTGTCTGATGCAGGAGCATCCTAGGTTGCATTGTTATCCTGCTCATTTTTGTTCATTCCGCAAGTTGGTGCCTAGCAAATCCTTCATGTTTCTAGAAAATCCTTCATGTGCTTAGCAATTCCTTCATATGTCTAGTAGTTCCTTCATGTGCCTAGTAGTCTTTCATGTGCCTAGCAATTCCTTAATGTGCCTAGCAGTTCAGTTCCTTCATGTGCCTAGCAATTCCTTCATGTGCCTAGTAGTTCAGTTCCTTCATGCTCCTAGGAGTTTAGTTCCTTCATGTGCCTAGTAGTTCTTTCATGTGCCGAGTTACTATAGCAATTCCTTCATGTGTTAAGTTATTATAGCAATTCCTTCATGTGCTTAGTTACCCAATGTATGCTGAGTGACTCTTAATGTGCTGAGTTATCTAGTGTATGTCGAGTGACTCTTCATGTGCTAAGTTATCTAGTGTATGTCGAGTGACTCTTCATGTTCCAAGTTATACAATGTATGCTAAGTGTCAGTATTTGGACATGATATCTATGAGTTGACTTGTGGGATTTATTTCAAGCGTGACATTTATGTTAAGATATTTTCTTGGGATGTGTCTAGATCATTGTTGGGTTTTCCCTCCTCTTATGTAATGTTTTGGAATAATCTATAAGCCATTTTGGCAAGTATATATAGAGTGTTTAGGCTTAGAGTTAGGCAAGTTTTTGGGAAGTAGACTGGAGAGCATAACTAAAAGTGTGAATTTGCAGTTGGATCTTTGAATGTGAATGCATTTGTAATTGGCCACAACCTAGAAGGCCTTATAGTTAGGCATGTATGTTGAATATTAGAAGAATCAATAAAAGTATTTCATTCTTCTTCCTCCTTTGGTTTCTATTCCTTGTGTTTGCTTCCATTGTGTTAACTCTTGCAAGGTGGTTTGGATAGCTGGGTGAGCCTTTAACCCTCATTATTCATCCTTTTCTTGCATAAAAAATTATTGAGATTATATAGAAATTCAAGGACAAACATCCAGACATAACTTTGGCATGAAGGAGAGCAAAACCCAGAAGCTAGAATTTCAATTTTGACACTTAGTAAAATTTTGAGATTTTAGACCATTTTGAGGTGCACAGGACCGTAGGTTCGTAGGTGCATAGGTCTCTAGGTGTGCTTGTCCATAGGTGCACTGATAGTTAACTACCAGTTGCAAAAATAAAGCTTTCCATATATCAGAAATACATTCTAACAATAGTTTAACTCCAACAAATGCCTACTGAAGGATCAACTTCCAATTTTGGCACTTCTAGACACTTCCACTTCAACTAAAGGCTTTCTTATTCTTCCTCCTCTCATAAATTCTTTGTTTTTGACATGTAAAGGCTGATGCATCTAATTAATAAATATAAAATGGATGGAGTCCTCCTTAGCACTAGTTAGATTGTTAGTTTGTAGATAATTAGTTTGTTTTATTAAATTAAAAGCATTTTATTACATGAATATATCTCTTACTCTCAACACAAATTGAGTAGATGATTTCTTATAAATACTCCATTGCAATATGTAATTGGGGCTGCCATTATTTTGTAATAAAATTGTGCTTTTGGTGCTCACATTTGGAGTGAAGTAATTCTTGCCTAAATGTGTCATTATTCTGTGAATTTTGTTCATGGAATTGTGATTGAGCCAAAATTTTATTGCTTTTTTTCTGGTTGTGTGATTCATTAATTCTGGTGTTTGCTATGGTTTTGACAAATTTTGTTGACATAACTAGCTTGAGAAGAAATGATCAAATTGTGCCTACATAACTTTTTACCTCGCATGAGTGCATTTTCTGTGGCATTGCAATTTGATGAAGGGTGAAACATCATACAATCACTAAGTTTCTCATCAACGATTGATCAATGTAATCAATGAAGTGCTACTTCTTCTTTCATTGGTTACCCATTGATTTCTTTGAAAGCTTAACTCAAGACGTATCATTTTCCATAGCTGATGTCCATTAGGATTTCAGTTTCATGTTATTTTCTTTACTAACCCCCTTGTTAGAATAGGACTTCATTTTAGTTGTATTATTATATCGCATTCATAAAAAACATAAAAATACAAAAACATAGTTCTTTTTACGTGTTTAATTTTGAAGCAGTGTGCAAATTATTCATCTCATCCAAAATCAAAATGAACTAGAAAAGGCCTACTTGTGAACAATTACATTTATCTTCAACTGAATGGACTCTAGTAGGTCACAATATCAACCTGGAGGCTTGAAGTTGATTCAAAAAATATAATTTTCCAGAGAGGAGTTCACAAGAATTCCTATTTTTTAGCTTTGTGCATAATGACAGCTCGACAGTTCACAAACCTCTCAAATGTCATTCTCTCCCATACCTACGGTGCCAATAATTCCCATTCATGATTAGTAGCCATAAGCATATCTACAAATGTCCCATCCTCAAATTCCTTTGTTGCCTCCTATACTAGTTCCTCTCTAACAAAGGTAGGACATGTGGGTCTTTTTGCTATTCTAGAAAGAGTTCTTCAAGCTCTAGGTGATCCCACTACATTCTTATTATCCCCTTGTTCCTGATTTCGTCTATCTTGTAAGTTCATGTACTCAACCATCATGGTGAGTTCCTACAAATTCTGAGCCATTCATTCTTGACCTATAATCATTGCTCTAAAAAATTCCCTTATTTCTTGATCCTCATTCCTATTGTCTCTTGGTGGGCTATGCTCTTTCCTATTACCCATGGTGTCTAGTTGCCTATCAAACAAAGCTTGCTTGCATGTGTAAAATTTGTGAGAGCCAACCCTAGGTGGTTGCATGTGATTGCTAATTCCTCAAGATGGTAGGATTTAGCTCAGATACCACTGTAATATCCCTTGCCTAAACTAATTTATTTTAGCTTAAAGAATATTATCAAATACTTGTATGTTTCCTTTTTCTTTTCTGATTTTTTTGTGTTTCAAATTGTTTGATATAGTTTGAATGATGCTAAGAAATTTATAATATTTGTAAATGATATTAAAATGCCTCTTACAATGATATAATATGCAAGTGTAGTTCTTTTTGGTATTTTTTTAATGCATATACATGGAAATTAGGTATGGAATGCATACCTATAGCCAGCTGATATTTTGAAATATAATTGGAATACAACTATTATGCTAATCATATATTTTATTAGATGGAAATTTTGTCAAACAAATGGTATGCAACATATATCTCCTTTATTGAATTCATTCCCATGTATAATATTGCTATGAGTTTGTCAAGACAAATGGGCTTACAATAATGACTACAACAATGCTAAAATCTGAATTTGAATTATCACTTACAACAACAAAATTATATGCCTAAAATTACAATGCTAACTACTAACAGTTGCAAGAGGAACATAATAATAGTGATGCCCAAGGATGGAGATGAAAGTTACAATCAGAATCAAGCATAAATATTGTAGCACAACACTATTCACACATACTGTAGCAGCCAACAATAAATGTAGTCTCCAATTTAAGCACAAATAGAACTCTAGAATGAATCTCTTCTTAATGCCAAATTTAGTGGATATTTTCACCACCTCAAATCATTGCAACACTAAAGAATTGACACTCTCTAATGGCTAACTAAAATCATAAACTCTTAGTTTCTTCTCCCAAGTTTATATCAAATGCAATTGACAATAATCAGATGCTTAACAATAAAGCTCTTACCTCTAATTATTCTATTCCTTCGCCCTTCTAGAAGGAAATAAAATATTATTTAATTGTACTCTTTAGAAGCTTCCCCTTTCCAATATAATAATTAGTTTTTTTTCTAGAAAATTAAATTAATTAAATATAAAGTCACCTTTTAATTTTAATTCATTTAATGACTTGATAAACATTAATTTAATCAATTTCTCCACTTAGCGTTCATAGAATATAAAGGCTAAGAACTCCACTGAAATGTCAACTCTTGATCTATAGGCTCAAAATTGTGCAAATGCTCTTTTGTCATTTTTCAGACCTTGTCTGGGACCTCTAAGGCCTTCAAAACTAAGTTCAAATATTTTTCTTCAAAATTTTCCACCAAAAATCCACAATAACTTCTCTAATACTTAAGCTAGATAAATGAGATTGTTATGGTAGGCTTATAATTCTAAAATAAACCTTCATGTAGAAAATTAGAACATTTTGAGCTGGTATGACAAACTTACTAAAAATAGAAAGTTCCCAAAAATAGTAACCCCCTTTGTCTACTAGTCCTTATTAAAATAGAAAAGGCTGAAAAGAAAATATTTGTGGGGTATGCAAGATTTCTCTTACACCCAGGATGCTCCTTCATCAGACACTTGAGGTAATTTAAGAAGTGACTTCATCATGTCTCAGGTGTTCAGACAAAAATCAAGATGGTTAACTTCCTCTCTTGCTAGCCTTGATCAATCATCTACTAGCCTCCCTTTCCATTTGACTAGGTATTCCTCATAAGTTTTCTTCCTTTTACTTTTTCCAACACAAATTTCTAGTATCTCCTAAATCTCCTTTGTAGCCAAACTAGTTGCTGGAATACTCCATTGTGCTTTTGCAACTTCATCTCCACCACTTCCTTCATAATACTCTATCAAATTTGAAATATTCAATTTAGTAGGCAACTCCACCTCATAAGCATTTTCAGAATCATACATTTTCACTATATTGCATGCTACAAACTTCTTCATCTTTAGCTTATTATATATACCCACTAGAAAATGCTATTTCTCAAATGAACCATGGCTTCATCTCCAATCTAAAACTCTGTATACCTCCTTTTCACATTTTCCTTAGCCTTATACTATGTATTCATGTTTATGATGTGCTTCCTCACCTCCTCATGGATGTTCTTTAAGTGTTCAACAAATTCTTCTTCTTCAACACTACTTATCTCTCATTCATCTAATTGTCACAATTTAAAAGCATTCTTGGGACATCTCTCATATATAATCTAGAATGGTGATTTACCAGTACTTCTATTCACATAATTATTATATGAAATTTTTTTCTATGGTAAAATTAGATCCCATCCTTTTGGTTGATCTCCAACCAAACATCTTAGTAAATTTCTCAAACTATGATTCACAACTTCTGTCTATCCATCAATATGTGGATGATGTGATGAACTAAACTTCAACTTCATCTTCAATTTCTTGCTCAATGTAAGCTAGAAATACCCAAAAAAATTGGTAGCTCAATCTAAAACTATACTCTTTGGCAGACCATGTAGTCTCACCACTTCCTTGAAAAACAACTCTACCACATGAACATCATCACTAGTCTTCTTGTAAGGAATAAAATGTGTCATCTTTGAAAACATGTGAACCACTACAAAAATAGAATCATTCTCACATTGTGTCCTTAGTAATCCAAGAATAAAATACATGCTAACATCCTCCCATGGCTTCTTTGGTATAGGTAATGGTTGATACAACCCTATATTCTACTACACCCATTTTGCCATTTGACATACTCTACAACTTTGTACAAACTTCTTCACATCTTGCTGCAATTGTGGCTAGTAATAATTTTCAACAACCAAAGAAAGGGTCATATCTCTACCAAAATGTCCATCCAATCCTCCACTACACTTCTCCTTGATGATATTTTTTCTCATTGAACTTTTGAGAATGCACAACTGGCTTCCTTTGAACAACATACTATCTAGAAACTCCTTCAGTACCTCATTGATGAGCTACATGAAAGTGCTTGGTGCATTGGTTAGAAAAAAAGGCATGACTAACCACTCATGTAGTTCTTCTTTTGTCTTGAAAGTAGTCTTTCACTCATCACCTTCTCTAATAGGAATTTAATGGTACCCACTCTTCAAATCTATCTTTCTAAAATAATCAGCTCTACTCAAATAGTTCTAAACATCCAAAAAACTCAACTCCAAGCAATACAGTATGGACATAGATGTTTTTGCATCTTTAACTTAAACTTTATGGACATCATTTCAGACATCATATTATCAGTACTTCCACCATCAATGATCACATCACAACACTTATCTTCACATCTACACCTTGTGTGAAACAAGCTCCTTCTTTGATCAGGTTCATTCTCACCACTCAGTAGGACTCTTCTGTTAACTAGGACTTCTCCTCTTTCAACATCTTTAGAATGCGATGATCTAGCATCTTCATCAACATGTGCAACCTCTATCCTAGCCTTCTATTCTTCAATCTATCCTTCCTTGGTGTTGGGAACATTTAAAAGCTCTATGCTCTTCTTCTCTATAGTGAAAATATTTCCACAGAAGCCTCCTCTTCCAGATCCTTGTCCTTTGCCTCTTCCTCTCTAATCTCTATTGTTCTAATCATGGAAATGATTAGAGTTATTTACCCTTAGGTTCTGATTACTACTTCTAGCCTCATCTTTTTCTTTTGATCATCATTATGACCCCCATAAGATCATCTACTAAATATTCCACCATGATCTCTTCCACTATTCATGTTGTTAAACTTCTTTCTTAATTTCTACTCAACTCTTAGGAAAAAATGTTATTCCTTCTCAATATTTTTCATTTGAACAAGACTTAGCTCATCCTGAATAATTGGTCTTAATCCATTAAGATAATAGGCCACTTTCTTGTTACTAGCTTCTACATGGTTGGTTCTAATGAGAACTTGGTAGAACTCTTCAGTATTATTCTTGAATATATTTTCTTGCTTGCTTCAAACCTTACATTTTCTTCAAAAAATCAAGCTCATAATCCAAGGGAATGAATTGTCACTTGAGTTTAGTACTCATCCAATCCTATCTAGTGATTTTGTCCTTTCTCTTTCTAGTTTTCTCCAACTGAACCTCATGCTACTAGATCTTTTATTGGCCCTTTAGTTTTTCCTTCATAGACTTGACCCTATCATGATCCTCAATATCTTCATACTTAAAGTAGTCCTCTAATTCATTGATCCAATTGATCAACTCCTCTAGGTTAAGATTTCTCAAAAATGTGAAAACCTCAAACTTATGTCTTTTTCCTATCTTGGAGATGGCCTTAAAAATCCTCTCTTCCTCTAGGTTTAGAACTCCCTTTGCTTTGGTATTTTCTTCTTATTCATCCTTATTCTCACTTTCATCTCTTATGGCAAGATTTATTCCTTTGCACATTTTTTCTTCCAATTCTTGCATTTTTCTTTGAAAGGCTCTAAAACCCTTAGGTGTAATACCTCAAACTCTTCCACCACACTCTCTTTGTGGAGGTATTTTCATGATTTCACTAAAACTCTAGTGCAAACTACCTCACAATCAATTATCTATCTACACACTCAACCCAAACCATAGTCCTAATGTGAACTACCTCATAGTTGGTGCTCTATCCACAGATTAAAGAAAGTTGGCTTTGATATTACTTGATGAAGGGGGATCCCCTTAATACCATAAACCCATAACAAAAACAAAGAAACAACAACAAATGTGAGAACACAATATGAAATTCTTATTATTGCTATAAATGTGAAATTATAGAATTCACAAGTACAATATGCTAACCTACATGGGTGCCTTCATTACAATAATCTGCAAGACTAAGTTCTGAACTACCACCCATAGTCATCCTAGACACTATTTAGGCTTTTCTTAAATAGGTGACTTTATGTCACCCAAGAAGGTTCTATATATTCAAACATAATACCTAGGGTTGATAGACCCTAACAATACATATTAAGTCAACCAAATACATCTTTGACATTTATTTTAGAGATTTTGTGTAGCCCAACTTTGGAAGGCTATAACTCTCGAATTGTTTTTTTGTTTGACTATTAAAATAACTTCCTAGAAATTTTATCTCTTAATCTATAGGCACAAAACCATGAAAGTGCTCTTTCGTCAAGTTTCAGACCTCATTCGAGGCCTCTAAGGCTTTCAAAATTGAGTTCAAAGATTTTTCTCTAAAATTTTCCCCTAAAAATCTCAACAACTTCTCTCATACTTAAGTTGGAGCAATGAGATTTTTATGGTAGGCTTATAATTCTAAAATGAACCTTCATGTAGAAAATTAGAACATTTTGAGCTCGTATGGTAAACTTACTAAAAATAGCATTTCCCAAAAATAGTAAACCCCCTATGAACTAGTCCTTATTAAAATAGAAAAGATTGAAAAGAAAATATTTTTTGGTGATGGAAGATTTCTCTTACACCTAGGATGCTCCTGCATCACTCTTAGATTGGTGATTCCTTTATTTGGATCATCTAACTAATTTACTAGGTCTTCCTAATGTTGAGATAATTACTGAACTTCATTGGTCTTTCCCTCTAGCCTTGTAGAAAGTAGTCTTCTATCTTCATCTTCTATATCTTTGTCATTTATTACTTTGTTATTTTGTTTCATGACTTCGCATAGCCTAACCAAGTGGCATTCTTGTTCTCTTTTCAATTTTCTTACTTCTTCTTAGAGAATAACATTCCTTACTAGTAGATCTTCTATGGTTACTAATCCAAGGGATATTTTTGTCAAAAATTGAAGTATCTCCAAAACTCTAAAAATTAGCATCAAGTTAAAGTTCTCAAAATTATGGACCCAACACAATTTGAACGGGTGAAAATGGAGTCTGTATGCAAAAGTTATGGCTAATAAAAGTTTGGTCAAACTAGGTACAGAGGTCATCAAAAGGTGAAAAATAGTCATCTCAAAAGTGGTCAATAATGGATTTCAAATTGAAGATCTCATCAAGAGCTTTCCAGCGACATTTATTTCATCAAAAATTGCGCTCATATGCAAAAGATATGCCCGATTGAAGTTTGAGATGATGAGGGAAAAATAAATAAATAAATAAAATAAAATTACTAGTGGTGCTGGAAGTTGAACTTGTGACCACCAGCTTCTAAAATCTAGCCGGTAGCCATTACACCGCCGACGACCTTTGAAACATAATTAACAAATTTTCTATTTAAAGTTTAATGCCACTATTTTTTAGTCAAAAGCTGGCGCAAGAGTGGTTGGAACCCCCAACCTCTCATCACTACAAAAAGTGTTTTGCTAACAAGCCACATGAGTGGCATTGATTATAAAAGGTGCAGATTTTATTTATCTTTTAAAACATTGTCGATCCCTCTTTCCTAATCAAGGGGATTTGTTAAAAACTAACCCTCAAAAGGGTATGAGGACAAATTTGTAAATTTAACCAAAAGCCTTATTTCGAAGGGGGAATTTTTATAGGGCCTATTATTGAATATTTTTGTTTTTCCCTATTTTAAGGCATTTTTTTGGTATAAAAGAAGGGTTAGGGGCCATTTTGAAGGCATGAAAATTAAGGGAGAAATTATACAGATGATGAGAGAGATTCTATGTATCTAGAGACTTAGTGATTTTGCCTACACATAGAAAAAAATTTGTTGCATGTGCTTGAAGGGAATTGTCACAGATCACTTGTATTGATTTATTAGAGTTAATCAGATTGATCCTCCTATTGGAGCTAGACCCGAAGACATAGTCCTAACTGGACCAACTCTAAAATCAAATGTGTTGTCTCTCTATCTCTCTTTCTTTCATTTCATTCTATATTTTTCTTATTTGCAATTATGTTAATTTTCTTTATTAAGCTTTAAAATCAATTTTATGTAATTGGTTAACATTCTCATTCAAAAACTTCAACACACCATATATTTCAACTTTGTGGACTTGCAACATAATGACTTGGCACTGACTCTAATCAACTTCCCACACCTAAACAAGGGTTTGGACCTCACCCAACAATGTTTCTCCTTCCATGTACATGGTAGCGAAATCAAAAATAGGTTTACTACCCTCTTTTATTATGGATCCCACCCATGCACTCTTGCACTACGTCTGAGAATAATTTTCCCTTTTTCATTTTATTAACTAGTTATTGGCTATCTAATGAATTGGGGTCAAAAGATTATAGATTTTGAATCAATGAAAACCATAGTGATTACCAACCTTTTTAGTTCTTTCTTTTCTTTGCTATCCCTTTTAGACTAAGTCAACATATGATCTGCAAAAAAATTGAAGAAGTAGTTCTCAGTATCTCTTGTGATGGCCCCAAATTCCATAGAAGTAACTCTAAAACCTTCTGCATCAATCTCACTAGATTGATCCTTCTATTTATAGGTATCCACCTCTATCATCACCTTTCTAGTCACTAGGTCTTTGATCAACCATGTGTTACTTTTAATCTTCTTGCTCTTAGAACCGCATGCTACATATTTGGTCACAATATCCTTAACTAGTAGAGACATTAGTTGAAAGCTATGTTTCTCATTGATTGAATTCAATAACCATGGTGAAATGGTGGAATTTATTATCATCCTTTGATTTTCTTTGGGAGGAGTCATGAACCTAGGCTGATCTAACTTCAAAGCCTCTATTAACTCTACATCACCATCTTAATTCTCTAAAAAGGTGAGATCTTCTCCTTGATTTTGTCCCTAAGTCATCATTTTCTCCTTCTAAACCTTTAGTTGTATGAGTGTCTCAAATTTGGTCTTGGACCTAGTTCTAGGAGCCATGATTTGTTTAGGAGATGCTACTCCTTTCTGCTTCTTGGGAGTCAAAATGCTACCCACAACATGACATAAAATTTGGATGTCAAAAGTTAAGGCTTTAGAGAAAGAAACCATCTATGAGGATTTTGTAGTTTATTTTTCATTGAGTACTTTCATGTTTCTTCTCCTTAACTAGTTATCTACATGGATCAAAATAGATCTAGTTCTTAGGTTTATATCATCTTCTTCACCCTAGCTTCAATCCACTTCTAATTTCCTTTGTTCAATTGCCTCTTACCATCCTAGTTCAACAATATCTAAACCATCTTCTATTATTCCCTCCAATTTGAACTTTAATTTTAGGGAATTAATTTGAGGAATTGTTAATCTCGAATGGTACTTTTTTACCACCTCTTTCTCATCATTTCAATCTTCTCACAGATCTTCTAAATGAAGAACTATTGGAAATTGACCCTTCAAGCTGAGTACCTTTTTTGCAAAACCTTTCCTATCAAAATTTCTCCTTCCCTGGTAGGATCCAAAGTTGAAATAGAGAAAGTTACTTCCAATCACAGAGGCATTAATCATATTTCTATGAGCTAAGTAACTAAATTCCCCAGGGAAAATAGACTCCCACTCCTCTTGGGGTAGATTATCCTTAATTATAGAAAATAACTGCCTACATATCTCAAATATAATAAAACAATCTAAAGCATATCGAGGTAGCTTCATTGGTTGTTCCTCAAATCCCCCTATTCATAGGTATGTAAGCTTTAAAATTAACTTTATTTAATTAGTTAACATTCTCTGCAATAGCTTCATTATTTCTTCCTCAAATTTGCTTCTTCCAAACTTCTTTCTCTACATAGGTCGTGTATTCTTTCTTCTATGTAGAGATTATCATTCATTTATATAGCCAATTCCTTTCTTCTTTTTAGAGAGTGAGTTAGTTTCTTGACTTGCTCTATAGCCATGTATAGATCCAATTTTTCATTGTCAATAGCTTTGTCTAGCTTGTACACTTCCATTTCCTCATATCTTTACTCTCTAGCTATTAAGCCTCTGATAGGAGAACCTTTCTCTAATACCAATTTTTGGAAATGTAATGACAAGTAAGTGACTATGAGGGGAGGGGGTGAGGAATCATGAACCAATTTCATATTTTCCACTTAGATTACTTATTCTTTACTTCATTAGATTGTCTATTCTAATTTCATTCATATACATAAATTAACAAATAAATCAATACCATTAACACTTTGATACAAGACCTAGTAACCCAGAAAGCCTCCAAGGAGAAGGTAAAATTGGGGTGGGGATGACACCCATAATGCTTCACTATTGTAGTAATAAATTTGGCATGTTAGGGCTTATAATTGATCACTTTGGATGATCTACACTGTTAGGACTATGAAGGATTGTTAGTCCACCTTGTAGAAGGATTTTACAATACAATGAAGTATGTACTATGTTAAGAGATTCTGCAAAGGATTTTTAGGTCAACCTTGCTAGAGTATTTGACTAATGCACTTGTTAGGATGAACAACAAGATGATATTTTCTTTGTAAGTTTATTTTCTAAAATATATCCTTTGAATAATGTTATCACTTGACTATGATGGATGTGTCTCTTCTCTTCCCTTCATATTGCCTTATATCCTTCTTACTTAATCTTCCCCATATTCAATCCTTGTCTTCATATACATCTCATTTTTCACAACATATATCTTAGACAATCTAATTTGTCTTCCTTATATAAATTAAATCAATAACTTCATACCAAGTCAGCTCACATAAGAGTTATCTTTATAATAATCAAATTATATGTACTTTTAGATTGGCCCAAATACTTATGCTTGAGCAATAGAGTGAGCTCAGGTGACATTGTTACTTGGTTATCATTAGATACGTGGATAACACTATAACACTCAAGTCATATAGGAGAAGTCTAAATTGAATTAGTTAGCTCAATTCAAATAGAGAACTTGACTACCACTATGAACTTGGTTCACATTGGCAACTTTGGTTTTCACTAGAAACTTAGCTAACTCAGTTTATACTTTGATCTTGGTTAACATAGTATATATTTCATCTACTTGGGCTATAATAATATCTACTTACTAAAGGAAATCTCAATTGTAGTATTAACCAACCTTCCTAGATACTTAAGTGCTTTTTCACTAATTGAAAATATGTCTTTGCATAGGGTCAACAACCAAGGGATAGCATGAATATTAGTCATGACTAAGCGTCAGGATATTCAATTGCTAAGTAAACTAGTTTTGGCACATGTGTTTGTAAAGGTTAAAAAACTTATGTAAATCACTTTGGCCAACTTCTATGTGATATTTATAGATTTTAGAGACAATTAAGGAGCCAATTATATATTTTGTAAGATTACATCAATCCCTAGGAAGGAAGAGTAACCTATCAGGAAATAGAAGGACCAATTGGAAATAAGGTGAAATTTATATCATTGATAATTATCTAGAACCTTCCACTATTGTCTACTGAAGAAGAGATAAAACCCTAAATCAATATAAAAGATAATAAAGATCATGAATGCATGAAAAAGGATAAGGACAAAGTGAGGAAGGATTAGTTTGATGAGATAGAGTAACCTAGTAGTGAAGGGCAGAAAATAGCAAATCACAGAAGGAGATTAGATTTAGACATTGAAGAGAGAAGATCTATAATCTTCATCATTAGAGAAAACCAAAGGATGAAGTATTGAGACACTATAACAAATGTATTAGGGAAAATCTCTAATAGGGTGGTTTTAATAGAGCTAGTTAAATTTCTTGACAGAGTGCTTACTTAATTATATGTTTAAATCCTTTAATCAAGGTAGAATTAATAGTCTCCTAATACTTTTAACTGAGTAGAGCCCTCATAGGGTATATCATCAGAAGTGATCAACAATGTAGCCCTAACATGAAAACTTTATTATTGTAGTAGTGGAGATTTGTGGGTATCATCTCCACCCCAATTTTACCTTCACCTTGGAGGGTTTCTGGGTAATCAAAATATTGTGTTATGTGTTTACATTTTCATGTTGATGGATTCTATTCATAGTTACATTTATTTTAGTTTTATTTTATATGATTGTTAGCCTTAGTTTTGAGTCACCATTTTAACTTTTTCTAATTCCATTTTTTTAAAACCAAAAATCTTACCTCAAGCAAGTTCCTCTTGATTTCTTACTTTCAAGAGTCACTATGCCTTGCATATGGAAGTTGATCTTATGATGTCTTTCACAATTCTTTCTTTTGAACCACTTTGAACCTCTTTGAACCTTGGTTCAAAGTAGTTCAAAGTAGTTCAACCAAAGCATTTTTTGTACTAATCTTTTTCTGTGGGTAGGACCTATGAAGTGCACTTTGAGACATTTACCTAAACCACCTTGAACCTCTTTGAGCTTCAATTTAAAGAAGTTCAAAACAATTCAAAGCAGTTCTATTACTAAAGATTTTGCACATGAATGTTAATTATTTCCAAAGGTTGTCAGTTCCGAAAAAATTAAATGAAGTGTTAGAGTAATGATTAAGGGGTCTTGCCTAATCTATCAATTTTTGAGATGAGGGATGAGTTGTCTTCATGTTTAAGGAAGGAAAATATTTCAATTGAAGGTCAGATTTTGATGTCAAAAAATTATAGTTATTGCAAGGGTGTTCATGAAGGGTGATCACTTAATGAAGATGTCTTGTCACAATAGCAAGCGTGCAAATCAAGCCATAACTAAATCGCCATGAATACCTCACTATGAGGTAGTACTTTTTCTAGTATGTTACCTTACCTTTTAAAACATAAGTTTCCCACTTAATTTTTTTATCATGAGGTAAGGTGAATCATAAGTGGAGCAACAGTTAGTGAGGAAAAGAGGTCTAGTTTTTTTTTAGTATATTATAGGTGAGAATACAAGAAATCCCTTGTACTTTCTTCTGTGTGTTTCTTTGAAGAACAAGAATGGTGTTGGGATTTTGTTTCCTTTGCTTAGAATGAGGTCTATTTTGTATTTCTTTGGGAATATTTCAAGCCTTGAGTGTAAGAGACCTATTGTTTCCAACACTAATTTAGAAGGAGTCAAGGTTGAGAAGCTACAAGAAAATTTTCTTGAGCAAGATGATGAAGTTAATGTTTGTTTAGAGGTCCTAACAAGTGGTTTAATCAAAGATACTACTTTTCCTCCTACCCTTTTAAGTCCTAAATTTCTTTAGTTGAGCATTGATCACTATAATGTGAGAACCAAGAGCATTTTGAACAAGGACAAGGAACCAATATTGTCCATTTCTAGGGAGACTATCTCATCAGTGTTGTGTTTACTTGAGTGCACCTTTGCTACTTTTAGCCCTACCTAGTCTCTAATTTAATACTGAGAGAAACCAGACAAGTACTGAAACATGTTGGCTAGGAAATGGACAAAGACTAATTATAAAGGTTTCTCAAAGCTGCCCAAAATAATTACTAAAGATCACATGAAGCCCCACGTTCATGATCTCATGGTTTTGTTACACTGAGTTAAATGGTCTATAGATATTTTCCTCTTTGAAGATTGGATGTATTGCTACATCGAGATTATCTTGAAAGGAGAATAGTTTTTAGATTGGGTAGAATTAATAGCTAGTTCATTGTGGAATCAACTCAAACATGATAAGATATCGAAAGAAGAGTTCCATATGTCTTCCTACCTGACCTATTACATTTCATGTATCAGAAATATCAATTCCATTCCCCATGAACCTTGGAATACAGAGGTAACTATTTATCAATATTGTCTACTACTCTAAAAAGATAGAGTGTTGGAAGAATTCAAGAAGACACATGATGTTCTGATAGAAAGTGTGCATTTAAATCTCAAAAAAGCATCGATGTCAAGGATATCCCCAGAGGTCTAAAAGATTATTCAAATGTAAGCAAGCTATTTCATTCAATTTCCTAAGTTTACATACCTATGAATAGGGGGATTTGAGGAAGAACCGCTGAAGCTACCTTGATATGCTTTAGATTGTTTTATTATAGTTGAGATATATAGGCAATTATTTTCTATAATTAAGGATAATCTACCCTAGGACGAGTGGGAGTCTATTTTCCCTGGGAAATTTAGTTAATTATCTCATAGCAATATGATTAATGCCTCTATGATTGGAAGTAACTTGCTCTATTTCAACTTTGGATCCTACCAGGGAAGGAGAAATTTTGATAACAAAGATTTTGCAACATAGGTACTCAACCTGAAGGGTCAATTGCCAATAGTTCCTCATTTAGAAAATTTGTGAGAAGATTGCAATGATGAGAAAGAGGTGGTAAAAAGGTACCATTCAAGATTAACACTTCCTCAAATTAATTCCCTAAAATTGAAGTTCAAATTGGAGGGAATAATTGAAAATGGTTCAGATATTGTTGAACTAGGATGGGAAGAGGCAATTGAACAAAGGAAATTAGAAGTGGATTGGAGCTAGGGTGAAGAAGATGATATAAACTTAAGAACTAGATATATTCTAACCCATGTAGATAATTGGTTAAGGAGAAGAAACATGAAAGTAGTCAATGAAAAACAAACTACAAAATCTCCATAGGTGGTTTCTTTCTCTAAAACCTTAACTTTTGACATCCAAATTTTATCTCATGTTGTAGGTAGCATTTTGACTCCCAAGAAGTAGAAAGGAGTAGCATCTCCTAAACAAATCATGGCTCCTAGAACTAGGTCCAAGACCAAATTTGAGACACTCATACAACTAAAGGTTTAGAAGGAGAAAATGATGACTCAAGGACAAAATCAAGGAGAAGATCTCACCTTTTCAAAGAATTAAGATGGTGATGTAGAGTTAATAGAGGCTTTGAAGTTAGATCAGCCTAGCTTCATGAATCATCCCAAAGAAAATTAGGGGATGATGGATACATCCACCATTCCACCATGGTTATCAAATTTAGTTAGCAAGAAACATAGCTTTCAACTGATGTCACTGCTAGTTAAGGATATTGTGACCAAATATGCAGTCTGTGGTTCTAATAGCAAGAAGATTAAAAGTGACAAATGGTTGATCAAAGACCCAGTGACTAGAAAAGTTATGATAGAGGTGGATATGTATAAATAGAAGGATCAATCTAGTGAGATTGATGCAGAAGGTTTTAGAGTTACTACTATGGAATTTGGGGCCATCACACGAGATACCGAGAACCACTTCTTCAATTTTTTTGCAGATCATATGTTGACTTAGTCTAAAAGGGATAGAAAAGAAAATAAAGAACTAAAAAGGTTGGTAATCACTATGGTTTCCATTGATTCAAAATCTGCAATCTTTTAACCCCAATTCATCAGATAGCCAATAACTAGTTAAGAAAATGGAAAAGAGAAAATTACTCTTAGACGTAGTGCAAGAGTGGGTGGGATCCATAATAAAAGAGGGTAGTAAACCTATTTTGGATTTCACTACCATGTACATGGAAGGAGAAACACTATTGGGTGAGGTCCAAACCCTTGTTTAGGTGTGGGAATCTGATTAGAGTTGGTGCCAAGTCATTATGTTTCAAATCCACAAAGTTGAAATATATGGTGTGTTGAAGTTTTTGAATGAGAATCCCATGAAAACTATAGATTCATGCATTTTTTTCATCCTAAAAAATAATATGGGTTGGAAGAATTAAATTAACAAAGGATTCATTGAAGAGATGTGATCAATGGAACTCTAAGTCATTGGAATGCATAAAGAGCTCTTGAGGGATATGCAGATTGTCAACCCTATAGGTATTCTACAATTTGAGGATGGTAACATGGACTCTAAGGTTTTAACTAAAAGCTTCAATGAAACCATGTCTAAAATAAAGGACAATTAAACCCCTACTTTTGGAGACTTCACCACCCTAGCCAACATTTAATCAATGTTATATTTGAATAGGAACATTATGCTTAGACAAAACAACAAGATTAGGGAACTCAAGTGGCAAAAAGATGTCTGTAGATCAAAACTACTTAGCCTAAAAAATCCTCACTCTCGCATGATGCAAGAAATTACAAGCACCTTCAAGAGCTAGAAGCTAGTCAAGAAGACCATGGTAGATGGAGAAAAAGTTGGCGAGGATGTTTAGTTGCAAATGGTTATCTTTGGCATTTGAATTTTCAAACTATTTTTAAAATTGTTTCTTTCCTTATAACTATTTTCAATCGAAAAGTTAGATTTTGATGGAGGCCTTTTTGGGTTTGTAAAAGACTATAAATTTTAGAGCATTTTTCTAGAACAAGGTTAGATTTTAGTAGCCTAAAAATTCTTTGTTAATGTTTAGTACTATTTAAGTTGGTGGTGTGGAAATAGTAATAGATAGATAGTAATATATATGAAGATCCTCTTAATGACCTTGTGATTGGGAAGTCTTTTTGAATATATATATATCTATCATATTTTGTTGTTCTTTAAAACTTAGTATTTGAGCAGAATTAGTTATGGTTACTCTGTGAGCCATGATGGTTAATATTGTATGACATCTACTACTATTTCTCTTGTTGTTCATATTTATTTCTCATTTCCAAAAATCAATTTAAGTTATTTTAGAATTTAAGTTCATAGTTAAGTCTTAATTACTTGTGTAAGGATTGTGAGCTTTTCATTTATTGATTTTATAAATTTATAAACCATTACCTTAGTACCCAAGAGTACATGAGTATCCCTTAAGCACTTTCTAGCAAAAGTGTGTAATTAGTTTGTTTTGATCTTTTAAATTTGTTGATAAATCATTCATAAAGGGAGTTGTACCTATAAAAATTTAGAGGGAAATGATTAACACAATGTTTACCCAATTGTTATGAACTTTATTGAATTTTCTAGCCTTGGGCATAGATTAAATTATTGATTTTTTAGGAAAAGACAATCTATTCACTAACAATGAGTACGTGGTATATGATCAAAATGTGGTATGGATTAGGAGTGAATTCAGTTAATCTATTTATTTTTCAAGGAATGAAAAGTTTTTTAGATCCTAATTCAGTGCCCCCACCCCTGCCCTTGCCCCCCTCTACTCCCCCCCCGCCTAGTATATTTTTGGCCAACAAGACTTCCAAAAGATAAGGTCATTTACAATGAGTCATGGAGCACAAATAGATACTATTATCCTAATTAACTTATTCAAAAAGCCCCAACCATTTTTCAAGCTACATCCTTCGAAGGAAAGTGAGGTCAACATAACAGGAGCCATATATTTGATACCTTATAGAGTGATATCAACTAAAGATGTTTGATCATACATCTATTGCAAGATTGAATATCTAGGAGTGAAAGAAATAAATGAAGCATTTGGAGGATTGTACATGAATAAAAAATTGAAGAACAAGTGCAAGCATTTGAATGTGAAAGGTTTCACTTGCATGATCAAAATTCCTAACAAATTTCAACAAAATAGGTTCATTATATATTGATCATACTTCATTAGGAAATTTTGTGGTTCAACAAACCACATGTGATAACCAAATAGATCATGCATACAATAACTGGACTATGCACAACCAGTTAACTACCCTCCATTGGAAAGAAAATGGAATTTTGGTCACATGACTAACTAAGGCTAAATCTGATTCAAGAGCACTAATGGCATGCAACATTGAAGATGAAAATCTAGGTAAGGTATGCAACAATGGTGATAGCTTATAGAGTCTATCAATCAAGAAAATTGAACAGTGTGCCTAGTGGAGTAATTCACACAACATACAAAATATTAAAAGAAAATGTAGTTTATGATCTAAGTGAGATGCTAAGAAGAAACCTATTTGTAAACAAGGATAAGATCAAGAGAGATGAAAAAACATTCAGATTTGGAGCTATCCTAGTATGTATTTTTTTCTATTTACAAAATTTATTTCCTAGAAAAGGGCATGGTTCATTGGTCAAAGGGTAAACCTAAAATGGTATAAATACATGAGTTCATAAATGATTTATGAGTTAATTCTATAGCTTCATGTGGAGATAATTCAAAGATTTTGAATCTAGAATACATAAAATAGAAAGAAAACTTACTAATATGGTTAAAGACTACAAAGAAGATATATGTTTTCTAGTTAACACTGATACATGTATTATATAGGTAGTTTAGGATAGGACATGTTGGATTCCTTCAATTAGCTATAAAAATTGAGGAAGATAAAATAATGACTCATGCTAATAAATTACCATATAGACCTATAGATGTTATAGTCCAAAGATTTTGAACTTATGAGAAAATATTTTCCACAATCAAAGTGGAGCTCAAGAAAGTGGTGATTCAAAAGAAAATATCAAAGAATGATGAATATGTGAACAAAAATGTTTAGTACTACAAAACCAAGCACTCCAATAGTTACAATTAAAGAGTCTAACCAAAAAACTCCAATTAAGTTGAGAGATTAAGAAGGAGAACAAGAAAAACCTAGAAGCACCTACCAAACAAAGGGTAAAGAAAAACACATGGTGTTAATCTCGGATTGATTTTGATAAGATAGTGAAAAAACACTTAGTCATGATCTAGCAAAATTACAATGTAAGCGAAGTGATCAAAGCATGTCGAGCATCCATTATTAGACAATACATGTTGAGTAATATATTTAGTTAGTGTTGAGCACCAAAATGTGTTGAGAAGATAGTTAGTGCATGTTCATTCATGAGCAGAGTAAATAGAGTATGACAAGTCATTTAGAAGTTGAGTTACAACATTGAAGATATAGTGAATTTCGAGCATCAAAGACTTCAATTGTCGAGAGAAAAATTTTGGACATTATTGTTTGTAATGGCACAAACTTCTATGTAAACCATTTTTGGGTCGACTTAAAATTTTTTTAATGATTCTATAAGATTTATACATATTTTTATTATTAATCCCTATGTAGTACATGAAACCAATCAAATTGAGGGATGTTCTAAGTGGAAAAATAGATCAACCTAAGTCATTAATTACTACCTAACCCTAGCCCACTTGTGTTTACTTAAGGAGACAAATCTTAAATAGTTTGTATGTATGAAGGAAGAGAAGGAGATGTAAGACAAATGAATGATAAGTGTAGAGAGAGCATTTGTGGTGGCTATGGAGGTTGTGATAAGATTATGAATTGTAGAATCACATAGAGAGAATAGAGGAAAGCAAAGAGAGGATAGAGGAGACATATCCAATCAAAACGATCAAGTACACATCAGAAAAGACAAGATTTTACATCTAGCAATAAGGTGCTAATTGAAGGATCATGGTGTTGAATCATCTAACAAGTGATGCAAAGAAAATATCCTAACAAAGTATTCTTAATAGGCTTGTTTAAATCTCTTAACCAAATGCTTATTTTATTGTAAGTTTAAGTCATCTAACAAGGCACACTTTTAGTAGGGTGTCTAAATCCTTTAACAGGGTGAGATATAATAGTCTTTCTAAGCCTTTAATAGGTTAGAAATTTCATAGGGTAGATCATAGCTTATGGTCAAACTTATTGTAACCTTAATTGGCTACACTTTACAGCTATAGTAGTGAATATTTGTAGGTTTCATCCCCACCCCAGTTTTACCTTCTAATTGGAGGGTTTCTAGGTAACAAATTTATCATGTTATGTGTTATTTATTTCATGCTATGGATGAACATGTGTTGTTATCTATTTCAGTATACATGCCAAAGTATGAGATGGATGTGAGGTGAATGTTTTATGGTTAAAGTTTTGAAGTATTGATTCACTCCCTCCACCCCCCCCCCCCCCCCCCCCAGAGTTTACTTTCCCATTGTTATTTCCAACAATTGGTATCAAAGCCTAGTGTTCTAGAAAGGAAAACTTTATAGCTTTGAGGAAAGATCTTGAAGAAGGAAGTCTACAAGTTGGGAAAGTCCATTGGAAGCAAGAGGAAGACACTAGTGAACTATTTGAAAATGGAAACTCAAGTGAGTTTCATGTAGTAGTTGTAGATCTGATGGAAAATAATGGTGCCCTAACTGAATAGGTTAGAAATCTTAAGATAGAACAAGAATTATAATCAATATTGCTATGTGAGGTGACCAAGCATAAAAAGAAAGCTGAGGAAGACAAAGTCATGATTGAATATGACAAAACAACACTAACCAATAGATTGGAAGAGAAGAGATTAGATGTACAAAAGATTTCAAACATGCAACTAGATACAATGAATCAATTGATGATTGCAAATCATGAATTGAATGGAAAGGACATTGAGATCAAAACAATAAAGCTATAGAATGAATAAATGAGGAATGAATTGAGAGACGAAAAGGATTTTTATAAAAGTTTCAACAAACCTAGTGAAGCTATCAAATACTTTGAGAAACTGATAAGATCTCCTAGAACAAAAAATGATAATGTTGGATTGGGTTACACCAGTACTGAGAAATGAGAATCATCTAAAAGTGGTGAAAAAATAAATGACAAAGGTAAGAACTAAAAACCCACTTTTCATAATTTTGGAAAGTTAGGTCATGTTGGGACTCAAAATTGTGTTCTTGATTTGAGTACCTTTCCAAGCTTTTGACTCATTTTGAGCCCCTATGAGTGCATTTTATGCATTTGTACCTGATTTTTATTTTGATGCCTAAGAGGTGTTTTAGGTTTCTAACACCTTGAATTTGGCATATCCATGCATTCCTTGATGATAAATTTCATTATGAGTCATTCCATGAAGTTTCATTTTGAGCAATGTTTAGATCTGCATTTTTGCCTAAGTGTCAAACAACAAGAGGCCTAGTTTGCAATTAAATATCTTTCACCCAATTATTTTTCATGACTTGCCACTTTAGGAGTGTTTAATAAACATATCAAAGAGCCTATGATTCAGTTTTTGAGTCATTTTTATATGTTTTGTCTAGTTTTTAAATCCCTCAAAGTTGGTTTTTTACTGTTATGAGTCTGATGCATATTTCTTAGAATTCCAAGAAGCCCTATTTGACCAATTATAACTTTGACCCAATTGAAAAAAATGAGAAAATTTATTTTTGAATTATATTTAGAGGTTAGAGACTTATTATGTTTTATATTTGACCCTATGATGAATCCATTTGATTAGTTTCCAAACATGATTCCAAATTTAATTTATAAAGTTTTACTAGTGTCAAATGGTGTAGATTGATCAATACCCCTGTTCAAGATGTCATAGTTCTAAATTTGTGATTGATGAGACCAAATGGATTTTACCATTGTGTTCTACTCTGAAAATTCTTTAGGTGTGCCAGTTTTTAAGTCTTTTTGAATATGTTTGCACACTTTACCAAGTCCATTTTGTTTGTGAAAATCATTGTTCTACTAGTGTTCCTAGTTCTGCAAATCTAGGTACCTTACTTTGACCACTTTCCAATGAAAATAGTTATTTTTATGAGAAAAAATCATGGATTTATATTTTCCTCTTGATATTGAACAAATGTCCCAATTTTGTGTTAGTTTGACATATTTTTGAAACCAAAACCAAATGTGTTTTATGGTTTTCTGACATGTTTGTTTGCAAGTGATTTTAAGAAGGCAATTTTAATAGTCAATATCTTTTCACCTAGGTGTTTTCATGACATGAGATTTGACAAGGTAAGAGAATGTGAAACAAAGAATCAATATGTCAGATTTTTGGGCCTAGTTGTCAGATTTAGTTAGTTTTTAAAGCTAGTTTCAAAAGTTCCTAGGAAAAAATTTATAGTTTGAAATAAGGGGTAAAATGTGTTTTAAATGATCAATTAATGATAATTTCTAATTCAAATTGAATCCAAATAGTTTCAAGTGTTTTTTAGATTAGTTTGAGGTATTAGGTGTTTCAGTACAATTTTTTTTAGCCATACCCACTTTGGGGCTCGACTATTTCAATAGATTGAGAAGATGATTGGGGAGTAAAGGATGTTTTCATAAGTTGTAATGATTTTTATGGTATTACCAATTGAAATTAAAATGGCTATGTTTGATCATATACACATGATGAGTAATAAGAAAGGAACTTCAAGTATATTCTTAGGTTGCCAATTCTTATAAATTGTGTCACACTTGCAACAAAATTCAATATCATTCTAGAAGTATGTTGAGTGATAATTACAAATATATATTTTTTCCATTACAAAAAGGGGGGAAGTGTTGACCAGATGTCACATCTACAAAAATTCAAATATGATTTTCTCCAAAAATGCTTGTAAGTGGAGAGGAAAAGGTAAAATTTTGTGCATTAACCTTTCGTGACAAGGTAATGGAAAGAGGGCCTGGATATGGACCAAGACATTTGAGAAGGAGCATGATGACTTGGACAACTTATATGTTGATGGATAACTTCACAATCTACACAATTACTTACTAATTAATGTTCTTAGATTCCTATCATGTTTGATAAATGAGGTCTTTTTTGCAACAATAAGGAGATGTGGAATTGGTTATTTTGGTTTTCCAAAGTGTCAGGTCAGCCCAAAAAGTAGATGTCTACAAACAACCGCCACTCCAAGGAAGGTGGATGCCATTGCCAAGGATAGACCATGGAGAGTGAGAAAGTTGTAATAGTGCATAGAACAAGCCCAAGAAATTACAACTACAGGAATAATAATCCATGGGTATTAGCTTCAACATTTCATAAATATTTTGGATCATATAGTGATTCCCAAATTGAAAGCAATAGTAGATACTTGGGATCTACGTAGGAAGGAGAAACCATTGGGAGGCATGGAGTTGCACAGTTATTCAGATCTTATCCAAAGCTTACACAAATCAGTCTTGTCATTATTTTGGAGCATAATGCCAGTAAAATCACATTAGGAGGTAATTCAAGTGAAAGAGATTCCCTTTCCCATGCTTGATTTTATGATAAAGCCATATTTCACTAAAAGAAGAAACTACTCCAATTAGGCACAGTAACAACGATGGAGGCAGAGACTCCCACAAGAAGGAAATGCATTTTTCATGATTCTCATTGTATCCACTTCTGTTTGTGCAATCTATCAAAGGGGGTATCTAGAAATTTAGGAAGAAATGGATAGATCATGCATGAAATAGTGCAGATACTTCCAATGCTTTTCATTAGAAACTTGAGATGCCAGTCACAAACATTTTGATTAATGTGACAATTTATATCCAAAAGAAAAGATGACTTACCAAATAGTAGACAAGGAGCATGTACAAGAGGGTAGAGAGTTTCAATCAAGGGAAAAGAGTTTTGATTAATACATCTACAACTATAGAAGGAGATGAAGGAATGATGATGAGACATTCAGTTACAGACCAAATAATGCATAGATAATGTCTGGAGTGTTCATAATTTTCAAAAGGCTTTATCATAGATGGAAATGAATGAAAAATAAAATTAATATCCTTGGACTTCAAGATTTAGATATACAAAAAAAAAATTACAAGCCTTCCAAATCTATTGAAGGAGTGTTGGACTTAGTCTCTTCATGTGAAAAATATAGAACAATATCTATATTGAATCCATGACAATTAAATATGTGTATTTATCTTCATCTTAAAATAGAGATTCAATATGAATAATTGGAATTGGATTGCAAAATCAACCATTTTGAGGTCAATGACTGAAAATGAAAATGAAATAATTGTTGTAATTTTGTGAGCCAAGCACGATTATGGTCATTGCAATTATAGGAAAGAAAATCTATGGGGAGCACCAAGAATTGTAGATAGAGATGGTTTGATGGAAAGACTAGAGATCACAATGAAGATAAATAAAAGAATATAGAGGGTAGAGAGTTTTGAATAGGGGAAAGGGGAATTTCCATTATCCCACATTGAGTGGGCAGAGGGTTGTTTTACTTTTTAAGTACCAAACCACTAATTTGCATAGTGTCTTGAAAACTTGCACAAGGGGTCCACCCAGCCAAGCTAGAGAGAAAAGTAAACATATGTTGACTAGATGTGTAGACCAAGATAGAGACATGGTAATATGACATTGACCAATTGAACTAATAAAAATATGACAAGTGGTGACAGGTGGACCATTAGTAGAGGAACATGTAGTGGACATTCCAGGCTTGGTGCATTTCTTGAGGTGTTGATGTGGCAAGGGTGACATGTGGTGAGCTAAGGTTGACTATCACATTATCATAGTAGATTGATGACTAGATATGTGAAAATATAACATGCTGACATGTGGCAAAGGGAAGTCATGTGGTGTCAAGCAAATGTGATTCGCATGATTGTGACAGGTGGCGAGATTGACGGTTATCATATCTTCATAAGATAAAGTTTATCACTAGATAACTAAAGTGAAAATGTGATGACCAATGACAAGTTAACATATGGTAGTGTGTTAGGAGTTGGTGATTAGTTTACCCAGCCAATTAGGTGGTCATGTGGTGATGATGTGGCAGCACACTCAATAAGTAGATGATGTGGCCATGACCGTGTAAGAAGAGATCCAATGGGAAGATGCCACATGGTGGTCTGTTAGATGATAAGTGGAAGTTTGAAGACCCAATTAGAGGGTGCCATGTGGTGCTTAGGTGGTTGTAATAGTGCAAAAACCAATGAATCACATCATGCCACATGTCAAGTTAGTCAACCCAAGTTTGACCCAAACGTAGAATTTGAGGGAAAATAAAAGGTTATAAAATAAAATTTTAAAAGCTTATTTTCCTTTTCATGTGCAAGTTCATTTAAATAAAATGTGATTATATTATAAAGTTTGGACCTTAGTGCATAGATAAATATTTGCATAAAATGCAGACTTATAAGTCATGACAGGAGCTTGATCTTCAAATAGACATTCTGGGCATTCCTAATAAGTGGGTATAGGACTTTCATATAATAACAAAAAGATCTCAGAACAAAATTTCTATATTTGTAGTTTGTTTTCACATAGGAAGCCATATGTTTGAGTTATTCAAGGCTTTGTTTCAAGTTCCTGTTTTTCAACCACATTTTGTTAAGGTAGTTCAGACTTGGGTTTTGGCAAAATGGTGAACTGGGTGTGTGCTAGAGTTGGTAAGGATGTAGTTGGTGATGTGTTTTCACCTCTAAATTAGTTGAGTGAAGATTTTATCAACATTTTAGATGCATATCTAATGATTTTATCAAAGCAAGGGTTTCTCATCAGTTGGAGAAGATATTTTGAGTTTGTTAAAGCTTAATGATGAGATTTCTTTTAGATTTTATTTATATAGAGAAGAGAGAAGCTTTGCAGTAGCAAGGGATGAGATTCAAGTGGACATGTGTCAATTCTAGATTAGATCCAATTTCTTTTTCCTTTTTTATATCTTTATCTTTTCCCCTCGTTATAAGGGTTGGTTCTAGTTATTGGACATTTCTTGCTACTGTGATACCACAAGGATGGTTCTAGTTAGGTTGAAACTTTTGTCATCACTATGATTCCACCATTCTTTAGTATTTGTCTCATGTAATGAACAACAATTAACAAGAATATAGATAGTTGTAGTCTACTCGATAGTTTCATAATTTTTTTACATACATCCTTTATGTATTTGTTTCAAGGAAATGAATAAAAGTGTAGCAACGAGTTTCATCTTCAGTTTGAATATTGTTTCCCATTTGTGATGTGTTTAATCTTTTGTGGCTTGTGAAAAAAATCACAATGATCATTTGCAATTTGTTTTAGGTTGTGCATTTGGTATGTTATGCTTATGATTCAATGAGTCATGTAAATGCTTGATTTACCATAACGGGGTTGTAGATTTAATGAAGGCATAGGTTGAGTATGAGACTCAAAAATGATGCAGATGATTAATTCACAAGGTGAATGGATAGATCTGGAAGTCCTAATACATCAAGTGTCTCAATGATTTCCAAGGATGTATGTTAGTGATTTTTTGAATTGCCCAATAGATAAGGCACTAATCAACTATAGGATCAATATGTTGTGTTTTTCATTTCTTGGTTATGGTAAAGTCAAACTTATAATCTAATTCTTTTCCCTTTCTATTTAGGAGATGAAAAGAGTTAACCCCATTTAACTTGTCAAATTCATCTATTATATCATTATTTATTTCATATCCATGAATATTTGTATAAGTGCTAGAAGATTAAGGGTATTATGAGCTTTGTTAGATTCAAGTGTATACTTTAACATTGGTACCATATGAATGAATCTAAGGTACACCCACCTAGGTTTTGTAGAGCTTGAAGTAGAAGAAGGGTTTAGCCTTATAGTTGGCTCTAGTGTCTGAATAAGTATGTTGAATATGGCAATTAGTTGCCCCTAGATGTATTCTATTCCTATTACTAGGTTTTTGAAACATGAATTTTTGAAACACCAGTAGGTCATACAGTGAATGTTTGTAGGAGCAACAATACAAATCAGAACCCTAAGCGAAAATGTATGGGTTACTATCATAAGTGCAACAAGAAAGGACATCAGACACATGAATGCAGGACCTAGACCTTAAGCACATAGAGATTTGAATGATATTGCCACAATTTTTAGAAGTATGGACATAAAGAATATGAATATGGATTTAATGCCAAGTGGACATCAAACAAGTAGACAAAGGTACAAAAAAATGGAAAATCATACAATTGAGATTACAATACAAGATAGAGTTATCACTATTGTCAAGAATATGGTCATGTTCCTAATAATTCCATTAGAAAACACTTTATAGGCAACTACAATAGATGGTTGAGTGAGACTACATGCTTTAGTTGTTTTAATACTATTCATATTAGCAGAAACTATCCAACTACATCACTAGGAGCAATTAATGGAAACAATAAAGGAAAATAAAAGGTCAATTTTGAGAAGGTCAAAGTGTAGATGAACAAGACATGGAAGAAGAAAGAAGATTACAACACATCATGCTTAGATGAGGCCACTTCATCCAATGGATTAGATGATTACATCAACCCCAACTAGGAAATCGAAAGGTATGTGTGGGATTGGTATTTCAAAGTTATATTATACATAAGTTCCAAGAATCTAAGTTTTAAAAATATAATATATGCACGAATTAAGATACAATGTATTGGTTAGAACCTAGAAGAAATGTATAGTTTTTTAATTTTTCATGTTGTTGTTGAGCATGAAAGGTTTAATAGTTACTATCAAGCATGAATGGAATTTTAGTTGTTCATGTAATGAAGATATGGTAGTATTGGTCAAGCTTAGTGTGTATGCCAAGTGAGTTAAAAACCCTATGGTAGTCAAGCTTATAGTTGTGTAAGTATTAATCATTTATTATAGAATTCTAAGGGTTATATAGTTGTTTCTCAACTCATTTTCATTACCAATGGTCAAAGAGAGCATGAAGAGCACGAAGGTGAATTGTAATAATAGATTCTTGCATTTGTGAACCAAATTCAACTGTAACTTGAATCATTCATCAAATTGGAAAGGTATTTTATTGGTGTCAAGTTTTTTTATTTGAATTTTTGTGAACCCTAAGTAGAAAATATGGTAGCTAGCTCTTTTGTGAGTGTTAGGAAGGAAGAAAAGGAAGTGTTTAATGTGAAACTAATTAGTAATGATGTAAGACAACTACCTTTCTAAGAAATACTTGAAATAGATTATAAAGGATACTTATCTTGTGCGTTATCAATGATACCACCAAATGCTCTAATTATTTAGGATGTTAGGTGTAGTTATACTTGTAAATTTGGAAGTATAGGAGACACAGACCTAAGAGACTTTTATAGCCAACTTTGAGAGGATGGAGTCTCAAGGGAAGAAAACAAAATTGTAGAAAAGAAAGAGTTGAGCCGTATGTTAGATTTCCCTAATGTATTCAAGATTGAATGGATCAAGATTGTTCTTAGTAGAATACATGATGACTTCATATGGTTAGAAAATGGACCAATTAAGATCACCAAAAGGATCATTAATTGACTGACAAGGTGTCCTACCCTAGACAAACCTAAGACCATGTGAAGTGGTTCAAAAGAGATAATAGAAAAGAATACAAGTGTAATATGGAACAAGAGGGAAATTTCTATAGATTCTATCTGAGACCCTCTAATTGCCTTTGTAGTGACAGTGATTGCACATAAGTTCTTTGAGTTTAGGAGACTGAACAGTGTATCCTATGTGGTTATGGATTTTGGATACAAAATAGTGAAGAGAGACCACACCTATGACCTTTATGAGTTACAATTTTAGAAACTATTTGAAAAGTTGAAGGCCATAAGGAAAACCAAGAATGCATCTTGCAAATTTGGCTACTTACTAGTCTACATATTCTGTTATGTGTAGAACAATTTTCAACCTTTGGAAAATTTGCTTGGAAGACCAATAGGTCTATTGTAGTTTAGATTGAAAAGTTCATAAAGTAGTATGGAGATAATTTTGAGTTAGTAATGACTAGTTATTTTGAGGATTTTAAGAAGTTGATGAAATAAAGACTAAGGATTCCTGTGTCACTAGTAAAGAAACATTACAATGATATTTTCTTCTTAGTTGATGAAAATTATATATATGTGTAGGCAACTATTCCTAGGGTTAGATGGCTTAAGCCCTTGCCATATGAGATTAATTTAGATGAGGCATCTGCAACTATCATAGCTCTATTGGAAAAAGAAATTGATAAAAGTGTCATCTCATTTGGGAACTATGAGGAAGCCTATTCTAAAATTACAATTAACTTGAAAACAACTACTATTCTTAGGAAGAAGAAAAAACTTGTGAAAAAGGTGAAGGAGAGATTTGGAAAAGGGGGAGAAGAGGAAGATGAATATGATGAAGAGGATGAACAAGTCCAAGCCTCATTGGCACTCACTCAAGGACAAAGAGAAGATGATGAATTTAATGCAAAAATTGTTGAGGAAGAAGAAGTCGAGGAATCACCTAAACTAGCTGAGAAGAAGAAGAGGAAGGCAAAGGAGCCTAAAGTGGAGAAAAACAAGAAGAAGCTTCTGAAAATTTCACAATAGAAGCCAATAGTACCTTCTACCAAATCTAGCACAAGGGAAACTACTAAGAAAGTTAAGGTTGCTAAGAAACCAAAAGTAAAAAGGATAATTTGCTTAGTAGAGTTGAGCCAACTTGCAAAGAAGACATATATGAGGATAAAATACACTCTAGTAGTCAAGTTAGATGAGGAGAAAATAGAGTTTGATGAAATGAATCAATTCAAGGTTGAAAGCCACAATCCCTCCTTTGAGTTAAATAATTTGTGTGACAATGTAAAATCAAATATAGATTTATCTACCTTTGCACACATTGATTTTGATAAGTTAGGAAAATTTGAACAAAATACTATTGAGGAATCCATTTATGTGATGATGTCTACATTCAAATAAATTCCTATTGATATTTCCAACTCACTATCCAAGAGTTTGTATGACAAAGTTGAGAAAAAATGGCAATACAACTTGCAAATAGAGAGATAGATGAGGG
Source organism: Cupressus sempervirens (assembly GCA_028749045.1). Lineage (NCBI taxonomy): Eukaryota > Viridiplantae > Streptophyta > Pinopsida > Cupressales > Cupressaceae > Cupressus > Cupressus sempervirens. The sequence goes on along the minus strand of CM053793.1, from coordinate 676,976,892 downwards.
AATCCAATCTAGCCCAAGTTGTGCTAGAATTGGATAAAAGCAAGATTGTCAAGGCTACAAAAAATTGCAAGTTTAAATTTTGCTCTATATATAGAGCTTTCCATATCTTGAATAAGAAATTTGAGGATGTGGTAACCAAAAGCACATCTATTTGGAAATCTATTTATGGGTTACCCACTCCTACTATAAAAGAGAAAGGTGAGAAAAAAATGCAAGATCCTCAGCAAGTTGAACAAGAGACATCATAAATAGAACAAGAGGCATTAGTCAAGGATAATTGTGTGTGAGGAACTAAGGAAGTAGTCGTAGGAGAGGCTATAACTAAAGAAGAGTGGCAAGAATAATAGAATGTACAACATGTACAAGTGCCAAATGGCAGTCCCCCACATATAGACCAAGTGAGTATATGGGACTCAATACAAATAAAGGATGTTCCTGATAATTCTACCCAAAATATTAGTCCTTTAACTGATGATTATTTGAAAAGATATTAAAGGATTCCACCATGGCAGAATAATTATGCATATTAGTGAGAACAAAAGAAATTGAAAATGTAGAAATGGCATGAGTAGGGGAGAAACAAATTGACACATCTAATATGCCCCCTACAGCTATAGAGGTAAAAAAGATAGAAGACCAAAATGCAAGCACTAAATAGCTAAGTGTTACTACTGCAACACAAGTATCATTGCCTCTAGTGCCACTCATTTCAACTAAGCAAGCCTTAGTTATAGTTGAGAAATATGAAACAAAAGTTAAACTAGATCAAGAATCAAGTCCTGCACCTACTCCACAAACTCACGATGAAGCACAAGATGATAAGCTTGAATAATTTAATGTTACTACTACCCTAGAGGAAAAAATTTACATTTAGACTCTAGTTACCTTACAAATTTCTATTACTCTTATTAGTAATCAAGTTCTTTAGAGGTTGGGCACTCATGCCACACCCTTGCAAATTTCAAGGCCAAGTGTGGAAACATCAAGGAGTTAAGAAGAAATATATTATGGAGATGTAAGCCTAGATAAGGTGATTGAACTACCAAAGTTTGATATTAACACAATCACCATTGAGCAGATGAGCATTCTACAAGAAAATCTACAAAGGAAGAAACAACAAGAGTAGCTAAGAAAGGAGCATAAGCAAACACAAGTGCTTCATGACATCAAAGATATCTTTCTTGATTCTTTTAGTCTTCTAGCCACTAATGAAGAAAAATCAATTATTGAGAAACTAGTAAATATTGTTGATAAGATTAGTGATGAAGACCCATATTCAAATACTAAACTCTTAGAATGGTCTGAAATAAAATTCCACACTAAGGTATTTGAAAAGATATCTAGTGTCATTGCACTATGATAGTTTGATTTAGCAACCAAGATGGAGAGTGTAAAGAAGTTGTTGGAGAATATTTTCTCTCTTTATACAAAGTTATGTGATGTGAATCTTTTCACACAAGACATCTAGAAGGATGTTGATCAACTATAGGGAGATCTAAAAACTACATGTAATACATTAAAACTATCTCCTGGTCAAAGTCAATCATTTTTAGAGACTGTTATCCACTCAAGGTAGGCTTGCTAAGCTGAAAGCACAAAATGCTAACATTTGATCTACCTTGATCAACATCCAATCCATGTTGACCCCAAACATGAAAGTATTTCACAAGGAACTAGCCTATGTTGAAACATTAATGAAGAAAGATTCTCATTTTTCTACTCATGATGGCTTAGTTAACCTTGTTGTCAAGCTAGACATTTAGTATCAATCCCTAGAGGTAACATGCAATAATTGGGATTTAGCATTGAAAGTCAAATGGAGATCCATAAATCATTTTTGGATAAACACACTATCAATGTACTACCCATGACATAAGTGTAAAAAAATAGGGATAGTGAAGAGACAAGGATTATAAAGCTTTTTGTTGATAAAAAGGAGTACTAATATAGAAATATAGTACAAAAAATTTACTCAATAGGAGTATCGGATTCAAATATAGAGAGGAAACACTTACTCAAGGGGGGTAAAAATGGAATGAGGTAATGACAATTAGTCATCCATTTTGAAAAAATTTGAAGTTCTAAAATTTTGTATATAAGCCAAGTCACATATATATTGCTTGAGTTATGCTCATAATAAGAATTGTATATGCATGGAAACATGTTTTTACCACTCATGTCAAAGGGGAAGATTGTTAATCTTAGATTAGTTTTGACAAGGTAGTGACAAAAATATTAGTCATTATGTAGTATAATTACAATGAAATTTGAGTGATCAAAGCATGTTGAGCATCAGGTGCCAAACAATACATGCTGAGTAATAAACTATGTTAGTGTCGAGCACCAGTATGTGTCAAGCAGATAGTTAGTGCTGAGTCACTCATGAGCCAAGTAAATAGAGTATGTCAAGTCATTTAGAAGGAAAGTTATAGCATTGAAGATATAATGAATGTTGAGTATTAGAGATTTCAATTATTGAGTGAACAGTTTTGGATATAGTTGTTTGTAATGACACAAATTTATTTGTAATGTAAACCATTTTTGGCCAAATTAATGATTTTTTTTATGATTCTAGATAATGTATATAGATGTACATTGTAAATCCCTATGTAGTACATGAAACCAATCAAATTGAGGGATGTTCTCAACAACAAAATGGATCAACCTCGATCGTTGATTCCTACCTAACCCTAGCCCACCTGTGTTTACTTAATGAGACAAATCCTAAATAGTTTGTATGTGTGAAGGAAGAGAAGGAGATGCAAGAGAGAAAAATGTTAAGTGCAAAGAGAGAATCCATGGTGGCTATGGAGGTTGTGATAAGATTATGAATTGTAGAATTAGTTAGAGAGAATAGAGGAAAAAAGAGAGAGGACAAAGGAGACATATCTAATCAAAGGGATCAACTACACATCAAAAAATAAAATATCTAACATCTAGTAGTAAGGTGCTAATCAAAGGATCATGGTGTTGAATCATTCTAAAAAGTGATGCAGAGAAAATATCCTGACAGAGTAGTCTTAATAGGCTTGTGTAAATATCTTAACTAAGTGCTTATTTTATTGCAAGTTTAAGTCCTCTAATAAGTCACACTTTTAATAGGGTGTTTAAATCCTTTAACAGGGTGAGACCTAACTATCATTGTGAGCCCTTAATAGGGAAGACCTTTCATAGGGTAGATCATAGTTTATGGTCAAACTTCTTGTAACCTTAATTGGCTACACTTTATAGCTACACTAGTGAAGATTTGTGCGTATCATCCCACTCCAATTTTACCTTTTCATTAGAGGGCTTCTAGGTAACAAATTTATTGTGTTATGTGTTATTTGTTTCATGCTATGGATGAACATGTGTAGTTAGCTATTTTAGTTTACATGCTAAATTATGAGATGAATGTGTGGTGAATATTTTATGGTTAAAGTTTTGAAATATTGATTCATGCCCCCCCTCTAAAATTTTACTTTCACATTTATTTACAACACATGGTAACCAAAGGGAAAGGAAATCCAAATACATGAAAGAGAAATAGGTCAGTAAAGAGAAGAAAGAACAAGACAAATATGAAGAGAATGATGCAAATATTGGGGAAAAAGTTGAACCAAATAAAGTTATGGAAAGTGGTAAGGAAACATATCATAATTTAGATTCCATTATTAGTGACATAATGAAGAATTTAATACTCAATGTTGTAGAAGGTAATTATGAACTTTGTGATTACAAAGACAAGAAGAAGTAGTTATCAGGTATATACATAATTTAATAATACATTAAGTGAGTTGTATGGAACAACACACAAAAAGATGTATTTGATGGAAGATGGAGAGCATCATTAAAACTAAATGAAGAAATCATGGAAATATAACTCATGGACTTGACTTCATACTTGAGTCATGAATAAATTGAGATAATGATTGAACCCAACAAGTAATACTTCAATATCAAGAATAGAGTTGCATGTACTATGATAGGAGAGAATTAGAGTGTACATAATGAAACTATTGAACTATGGAAGAAAGTAATAGGTATACATAAATAAATTTAAAAAATAAATAAAATAGAAGGATGTAATCAATGAAAGTAAGATGGATAAATAGACTTCAATTCAAACATGCATTCCATCAAAAATTGTTGGACAAGTCAAAGATAGACTAAAACATGTAAAGTATGGGGAAGAACAAAAATTGGGTGATATAATAATTATATAAGATATACCCTATAAATAAATTGATCATACACCCAAGCTCGACTTATTAAATCAATGACACATCTGAAAGAGGAAATTGCAAAAGGATTTGTAACAATGAAAAGAAAGTTGAGATTCATTAGCACTAGTGAAAGGAAAAGGAGATCTATTACAAAGATCATCATAGATAGAGAAGATAAAAATTAATAAGAGAAATAAATTAAGAATGTGGACATCATAAAGCTGAAACCCAAGGAGCCACTTGAGTATTATAAGAAGATAGAGAGAAAAGAAACCAATGAAAAATTGAAGACCAAGAACAAGAAAGCAAGAGTAATAGATTTGTTGGTGTAAATAAGTATTTACTTATTACACTTTACTTAAGTTTACTTAGGTTAATGCATTATTCTATTATATTAAATTATTTTATTATTTATTTAGGTGAGACACATAGGCGTTTGCATACTCTTATGAGTTGTCATGTTGACAACACTAGAGTAAGAACCCCTAATTTAGCACATGGTGTTTATCACACTAGAGTTTGCATAATTAACTGAGTTGTCATGTAGACAACACAATTATTCACACTCCTAGTTTAGCACATGGTGTCTACAATGTAATTTTGTATGCTTCACCTTTGTAGGCTTATCCTGTCATCATCACACTTACTCTCATGCGTAATGGAGGATAACCCATATCTGGTGGACATGTGCCTTGTTGTATTACTTATCATGTTGTTGACTTCTATGCATTCTAGAAGCATTCCAAAGGCCTTTATTTATAGGCACTCCTAGTGTACTTTCATATCAATTTATATCAATCAATATTGAATGAATATATCATCATTTTGATCATACTCTTTTTTGGTCTACTATTGTGCTTGTGCTTGAGTTCTTTGATCTTGGGTGAATTTTTCCCTAAGGAAAATTCTTACATGGTATTAAAGCTATACCAAATTCTTACATGGTATCAGAGCTAAGGGACATTCTCTTCCATAGTTGCTTCAACACCTTGACTTGAATCAAGAGAATATATAGAAATTGGGAGCATCTAGAGCCAAATCAAACCTCATGATTGTGTCCAAAATGTCGATTCAAAGAAAATTGACTATAAATTCACCTATGTTAGGCCATAGTCAAAATTAAGGTAACCTTTTTTTTGCTAACCAGCAACACAAAGGCCCAATTTGCAAAATTGGTATGATTATTTCAGATTTCTACATTTAATTTTCAGATTTGCATCTTTTTCATTTGCATCTCTACAATTTTTTTGGATCTGCATTATTTTTCAAATTTTTTTGGCCAACAGGCCTATAGGAGAGTTTTTTTTGCGGGTGAAGATTGAAAAATATCTGCCTCATACGAACTAGGAAAAATAATTATAGCAAGGATTTTCAAACAACAATATCTCCCTCATAAGAACTTCTTTTTGTGAGAAATTTTTTTGTTTTGGGGTAGAATTTCATGATCTACACATTGGTGCAGGTGGTTTCAAATCTCTATTCTTGAATTTTTCTAGAACTCAAAAATCTCAATTTTTGTAGAACTCAAAAATCTCAATTTTTGCCGAACTCAAAAATCTCAATTTTTGCCTCTTCCAATGCTTAGTACAGGCTCATCTGGACACATAATCAAGTTCCATTTTTTTTGAAAGTGCATTTTTTTTGTCCACTTTCTAGATCTACAATCAGATTATAGGTTTTGTGGATAGAAATACTACTTTTAGAAATAGGCCCTAAATTGGTAAGTGGTTATAGGGTGCCCATATCATACATTCGGGGAGGTTAATTGCTTATTTCTTCATTTTGGGGGGTACATACATTCATTAATCTCATGGAGTCTTGTCACATATGTCAATTTGATATAAGACCGAATTTGACAAAGAGGAACTATAAAAGTTGGAGTGCCTTAATCATTGCTCATCTAAGAAAACATAAGTGTTTCCTTCTCTATACTCAAAGATACCACCTTCATTCAAATATCCTCATCTTCTTCTTCACTGTATGTATAATGGTATGAGTAAGGAATCTTTTGCTCCTATTCTTATGGAAATTTTTCCTCATGATGTTTGGATGGCTCTTTGGGAAGCATATGGAGATCCATGAGTCCCTCCATTTCCTGAGGATATTCTATCTCTAGTCACTCCTATTATGGTACCTCTATAGACACTCAAAAATGATTTGCATCTACAGTTTCATCACTTCTTCATATTAATTCATCCCATTTTCTCATTCCACTAACCCTATTCTTTTGGCCAATTTGATCATATCTGAATAGTGTCTGTCATCATTTGTATCCTCTTTCACACTAATTTCATGTCATTTTAAAACCATTTCAAATCAACTCAAAACAATTTCAAATCAACTTGAAATCACCCCAAATCAACCCTAAATCACTCAAAATTAGTCCTAATCAGCCTGAAACATGTCAAACATCCCAAATCCATCATCATTTGTTGAATCCTAGGGATTTTTATGGCTTTCAATGCCTTGGAAACCTATCAATCTATCAAATCTTATTAATCTGGCATTAATATTGTCATGAATCTCAGTGCTAGGTTAAACTATCATTCACATCACTTGATCTTTGACATTGTCAAGTCTCTCATTGTCGGATCATTACATTTTAAACTATTTAATAACATTGGCAGTGTTTGTTGATGTTATTATGATCAACCTTATCAATCAATCTCAATCCTGTAGCATTTACAATGTCAGTTAAATGTTACATATCTTTAATTCATGTCATGTGTCCTTGGAATGTTATCAATTTCAATCAACTGATCAATTTGACCATGGATTTGGTCTATCCATCATCATCCTAGTCATTATCCATTATTGGCACATTTCATCAAAGGATGCTGTCAGACTTATATAATCAATTTGGCCAATCATCTACTAATTTTCTCTATAGGATTAAATAACCCATAATTTAATCCTATCTCATTTTACTAATTATTCTTCCTAACTAACCTTCTTAATTAATTAATTTTATTAGTTAATTGATCCATCATTCACAAACTATGAAAATTCTCAATTTCCTAAGTTCCATTTTCCTCCATTAATTCCATTTTTTACTAATTTCTATTTGATTAGAATAAGGGATTTTTAATTCAAATATTCTACATAATATTGACATCATTATGACACATGGGTGTGACACCTCATGTATTCTCCTTTGAGACTTGGCTAAGATATATCATAATCCAATATTCTTATTCTCTTATGCACATCCATATTTGGCTTCCATTGTCGTAGATTCTTGTCTTTAAGTGGGTTTGAGGTGTCATATGACACATCATAGATTCTCTTCCATCTTTAGCCAAGTTTGATTTCCAAGCATCATGCAATCCTACACTTGGCATCTTGTGTCATATGCATCATGGATTCTCCAAGGAATCTCTTGCAATGTCACTATCCAAGGTGAAAATTCCAATGCTTTGATCCTCCGTGTTGATTATAAAATGAGCATTCTTTCTCTCATTTTTGGGCCCTAGTTTTTGAATTTTCACTCTTGCTCTCAAACTAAAATCACATCTTCTAGTATTCTCATAGCATTATCACCATCTTAGATTTTTTCTTCAACATTGTGTGCACTATAGGCAATTTGGAGCTACATCATATGGGGAAGAGAGAAGGACATGGGAGCTACAACTAAAAGAGGGAGTTTTAACATTGTGTTGTTTTCCTTTCTTTATTTGGCTTTCATGGTAGACTAGAGGGTGTCGATATATGTTTAGTGAGTTTTTTATTTTCTCATAGTATGTTAGACATTACCCCATTTTCTAGGTCCTACATTTGGTGAACCCGATGTGAACATGCTTAACTAACTTGGGTTTCTTATGCTTGTGCTTGTAGGTACAAGGAAGGAGCTCACTTGGAGGGGTATAATTCTTATTTTCTCTCTTTTATCACACCTAGTCTAATCAGGGGGCCTAGTAACATGCTTGTATGCTCTTTTTTCATGCATTTTGATAGCTTGTTGTCCTAAGGTCCACTCTGTTCTGTCATGGCACACTTGGGACCCCTAGGAGGTAGTTTTAGGAGTTTAAGAGCCACCATAACCCCTGTTAGTTGTTTCTAACCTATCAACTATGCCCTTCTGAGCCCCAACTACACCATGGTTGTAGTCTACACTGTCTGAGCTCACTTGGGAGTGTAGAGTTCAAAAATTTAGTTTCTAGGTATTATTTAAGGCACAATTCCCCATAGTTTGCACCTGGTCTCCCAACTATGCCTAGAAACTACCAACTACACCCTTTTGAGCCCCAAGTAAACCATGGGTGTAGTTAGCATTGTCTAAGTGCACTCTTCTGGGGCATAGTCTACTCTTTCAGAGCGCACTTGGTTCACAAAAAACACACATAACTCAAAATTTGCATCTAAGGTTTCCATTTTCTTCTAGTAAATAGGTTAGATGTTTTTGTGTTATTTATGGTCTATTTGAAGCATGTGGTTATTCATTGGATGAAGACTAATGATTGAAAAATACTAATACTTGTTTGCAGGAAATTGTTGAAGACCTTGTATGTTTCTCAAAACCATGTGTGTGGATCTCCTAGATTAGATTACACTTGATTTGGTGCATAAAATAAAATTTTTCTTTTTTCTTTGCATGTCTGTGATGTTTAAAAGCCTAGGGGTTACATGGACATATCCTCGCCCCTCGCCATTTGTGGATCTTGGGTGTAAGATAAATTTGTGTGACTTCTATAGAAAGCTTGCCTTGGACCAAGATAACCAATATTGGGTATGCTACAGGATGACTTCAGAGCGGTAACGGTCCAAAAGCTAGGTCAACATCCTAGCTGCTATATAAAACTTGACTATGGTGAAAGTTGTGTCAACAATATTGCTAAGTGATAGCTCTCCTCCAGTACCCTTGTGGTGTGTCAAACCTTGATTCTTGGGGCTGAGAGACCTTCTGAGGAAGTTTATCATTCACTTGCTAAATAGAATGCCCTTATTGAAAACCATGTTTTAGTGGCCAAAATCATTTCTATCCACTAGCTCAAGGGGTCACCCATGTGCGTGAAGACATCCTACATTCTCGTGGTCCTTAGTAGAGACAACAGTCCCTTGGGAAGTCGTGCCCCTTGGGAAGCAGATCTTGGTAGCCCTGAGAAGTGAGTGCACTATAAGGGGGAGCCTATGGTGCCAAGATCCTAGGTTGTCCACTCTAGATAAGTGCAGCTGAACTTTAGTTCAAGTAGGAATTTAGTGGATACAGTCCTAAAGCCTAGGTTGTCATGTGACTATTCACTTTTAACAACAGTTATTCTTGTCTTAATGTGTCTTGTGTGTGTGTGTAAAACATTAATCAAGATAAAAGCCAACATTCAAATTTACACCTTAGATAACATCAAACCCTATCAAAACATTACAAGCTTGTTCAAGACTTTGTAAACTTTAGTACAATACTTTCAAGGCTTAGAAAACATGGCAACTTGTGATCCTAAACGTGCTTGTCATAACATAGGGTTCACCCTTGTATAGAACCCACTTGCATTCATCCTAGTTTAAGCCTCACACTTGCATCATATAGGATTCATCTTGCATCTTTTGGTCCTCACTTAGTATTCCTCATCTTTCATATTGCATTCATTAGGGTTTAGCTTGCATTCTTTGCATTTCAACCTCCAAATTTGCATTTTGCATTGTCCATCTTGTATCTTTCCATGCCCAACCCTCATCTTGAACACTTTAACCATCATTTTGGGTGTCCTAAGAATCATTTTGAACCTTCACTCTTGTCTTAGCATTTTCCTCTACTATTTAGCTCACTGTGATAGTAATCTAGAAACTTTAACCCTTAAAGTTGCCCTAGTTTCAACCCTTACCAACTGCGCTCTGAAACTACCAACTACATCCAAACTAGCCCCAGCTACACCATAGGCATATTTGGTACTATCTAAGAACACTTGGTAGTTTGAGAACCTAGTTTGGGCTTCTAGACAACATTTTGAAGCTTCAGAGGTGTCCATAAGTATCGGGATAGGTCCCCCTATAGTAGCATGCTCTGATTTGTATTCTACACCACTTAACCTTCATTTTCTTCACTTAGGACATCATTCCCTACATTTTAACCTTCATTCTACATCTCCTAATCCATCACAACATTAACCCCAACATCCTAGCTCTCTGGTAGAACAATTTGGCAACTGCCCCACTCAGATTCAGCAAACATTCAACCTGTATATGCGGATTAGTAATGCAAAGAACACTAAATATCAAATAAAAAGTATTCATAAAACTAAATAAACATAACTTCAAGATAGACTAAGATGAGCTCTCAATTGATAATATGAGCCATTAATGGGCTCTCTCAATGAGAAGCTCTCTTGTTGAGTAGCTTTGTCTAGTTAGATAGGATGTATGCTTGATTCTCCAAAGGCTTCAATGGTGTTCTTGATGGATTTTGGCCTGGGTGAATGGATTTGATGTAAAATGGCCTCTCAAAAATGGCATTATGACTTTACTTCATGATCAAAATGGCATTACTTTGTTACTATGGGTGATTGTGTTAAAATGGCTTGGGAGAGGATTCCTTAAATAGGCAAAGGGCTTGAGGGATCAAGGGCTAGGATGCAAGGATGGGAGAAAGCTTATGGAAGGTTTAGATTGAATGAGAGGAGAGCACATGGATGGTGCTTCCTTATAGCCAATCAGGGAGTGACACATGTCACAGGGTCATTGGTTAGAGCAAGAAGGGTTGAGAGGTTAACAAAGGAGGCTCAAAGATCATAAAGACCCTCATAATGGCTTATAAGAGCAATGAATGGGCTTGTAAGAGTGGCTTTGTGGGCTTCATAAAGTTTTATGGTTTGGATATTTGTGAGAGAGTTGAGATATTTTGACTTAGGTTGGATTAAGAAAGTCTAAAGATTGACTTAGGAATGTGCAAATGATTAAGGCGTGGATTAGGCTTGGGTTAAGATTAGATTAGGCTTGTTAGAGATGGGCAAGTGGATGGCATTTAATGAGGGTGGGTGAAGGAGGAGATATTTTTTGGCTTTGGCTTGGGTTATCAAGTCTTAACCCATGTTTAGAGAATGTGACAAGGTTAAGGGGGGATTAGGATTAGGGTCAAAGATAAAGATTGACATCTTCTAGAAGAGTCTAGGCTTTGGATGAGGATGAAGACTTTCTAGAAGAGTCTAGAACTTCCTAGGATGAGGATAAATAAGGTTTTTAAGAAATAAATAAAGGTTTATTTATTTCAAGGGTTTGGGTTGAGGAGATATTTATTAAAGTATTTTTAATAAACATGAGGATTAATATTTAATCTTAATTAAATATTTTGAGTTGGGATTAGGGGCAAGAAATGATGGGATTAGCCTTTAATAAAAATTAATGAAGGATTAGAAGATTTTGGAAGAGGTTAGTGGTCTTAAGAAAATTGGCCAAGTTTTGGGCAAAAAATAAATAAATTATTTATTTTGAGATTTTTGATCAATTTATTAATTAAATAATTAATAAATAAGGAAATAATGTTTAAATAAGATTTAAACATTTTTGGGAGGGATTCCTTAATTAAATATTTTTAATTAAGATAAAGGGATTTAATGGCATAAAAATAAATTTATTAATTAAATAAATAATTAATTAATAAATGATGATGTCATCAGGGACTTTTTCAGAAAATAAAAATACTTTATTTTCTAAAAGATTTTTTTAAGTGTCTACACAACCCAGCTTCCCAACTATGCCATGAAACTACCAACTGCACCCAAACTATCCCTAACTACACCATATTCATAGTTGGTACTATTGGAGTGCACTTCGTGCTGTTAGAGCATAGTTGGGCACCTATATGACCATTTTAGTCCTTAAAACTGCATTTTAGGACCCTAAAACTACATGTAGATGCCACTATAGGTCCTCATTTTGCATCTCACCCAAAATGACATCCTGCATCCAAAACCACATTTTTCATCTTAGAAAATGTCCATATTACATATCCAATCAGCATAACCACCATTTCGAGTCACCTAAACATCATTTTGAACCTAAAATATTTGAATTTAGTCAAAAAATCTAAACAAAAGTATGGACCCTAGATTATATCATTATGTAAAATAGATAATGGATCTTGACCATGGTCATTTTATCATTTTCTTTGGTCAAATTATATCTATTTCAAGATAGATTTGACTTTTTCATTTTGATCTTATCACATTTTGTCTTTTGGGTCAAGATCCAAAGTCTATTGTCATAACATTAAACTCTTAGGTTAATACCTTTAAAAGATTTCCACTAAGTTCAAAAACTTTTCATATACCCTTGCCATTACATTATCATATTCCTAAACATCATTTTGGCCTACCCTAGTAGCATATTCCCCTCATCTTGCATTGTTTAAAACCCTAGCATCATTTCCACTATCAAACCCTATCAACTTGTCTATCAACCAAATTGTCTTCTTGATCACTTATCCTCATTTTGCATATCCCAAATGTCATTATCAACTCTAGAACACCATCCCTTCAATAGTCCACCTTGCATACATCAATCTCTACCATTGTTACCAAGTCCAAAGTCTAATCCTAACCTTCATTTTGCATACCCTAACCTTCATTTTGCATACCATAATCTTCATTCATTTTGCATACCTCCAAAATGTCACTTTGCATTTGCATAGTTCCCCTAGGACATTTTCACCTTGCATATCAAAACCCTATTTCATTTGGCACTTTCCTAGGTTGCATAATATCCTTAAACACCTAAAAATCCAAAAAATACTCATATCTTGCATACCCACATCCTAAGTATCAAGTTTTGACCTATTTTACCAATTGCACCCTTGTTTTACCAAGTACACACTTTAGGTATGTAGTTGGTAGTTTCAAAGCATAATTGGCAATTTTAGAGCACACTTGGTAATTAGGGGTTTCATTCTAGGCTCCATAACCCTAATTTTCACCTCCATAGCCTTCATAGCATCCCTAAACCCTAGAAAACACTCAAAATCACTCATCTCATTCATTTTCTACATCTTGGGCACCCCAACACCTCTATTTACCAACTACATAAATTATACTTACCAACTACTTACCTTTAGGGCTCCAATTGCACCAAGGGTGCACTTGGTACTATCTAAGTCTAGTTGGTAGTTTAGTTGTGCACTTGGGAGTTAGGAAGTCCATTTAGATTTTTCCCCACTGCACTTGCATTCTTAGGTATAATGTGGGCACTCACTAGGACACAATCAACTTAGGAGACCTAAAGAACTTTATCAACCTTTGTTTTCTGAGGTGCCAACACAACCAAAACCTCATCAAAGATAGAAGAAGAGCAATAAAACCCAAAAAACCTTAGAAGAAGGCCAAATTAAGACATCACAACCATTTCTTGCAAACACCTTAAACATGTATCTACAATATCACCATAATCAAGGGATGATACAACAAAGCCTAAGAAACATACCTACCATGAGGTTTCCTTCAAACACTTCCCCTACACATGGGATGGTTCAATGGAGTCCTAACTTTGAACCTATATTCTTGCCTATACCACCCAAAGGTGGAAGTGTACCAACCACACCCAAGGATGAACAAACACATTCCTTTGAATTCAAAAAACCCAACACAAGTACCTTCAACCCTAATGCATCAAACACACAAGGTATATCACACCTAAGTGATGAATCTGAAACTAATTATGGCACCACTGATGAAGAAATGGCTAGTGCATGTCAAGACAAAAATTTCCATAAGAACTTCAAACTTTTGGCAGCCCAAGAAATTGTCAAATTCAACCCAAACTTGTAGGGACCTAAGTCCAACCATCAAACCAACACAACAATTGAAAACATACAACCCATGATCAATTTGACTTAGATAAGGGGAAAAAAACTTTGGATTTTTCAAACACAATAATGGCACATGTAAGGTCCCATTAGGAATCAACCATTGAAATCCTTCAAAGTACATTTGAAAATTTCAACATTAATCCCTTGTTTGACATACCACAACCAATGAAGGGAAACAAGACTTGATCTCAATCACATGGTCCAACAACAAGATGTGCCTAAAGGGACTTGTGCTCTAGGGATGCCAAACATACCTCCTTTGGAGGAAAATCAACAAAGTACACCTTTGCTCCTAACTCTACCAAGTGTCATGATGTCAAATGTTATGGAGCCTTCCACAAGTACACCATGTGAAATGTCAACTACAACAATCTCTATTGAAGCACAAAGGAAATTTCTTATTATCATTGCACCTATTCTCAAAAGGAATGCACCTCTTTCTCTAGTTAATATGATGTCCCAAGGAGAAACCTCTAACACATGAAGGTGCCAAAACAACAATACCAACATGGTGATTAATATTCAAGGACATAACTAACTACCCCAACAACATCAGCTTGCAATGGTCCAAGGACTTAATGTTTCCAACACACATTCAAGATAGCAACAGAAATATCAACCACAACAACAACAACCTCAAGTGATGCAAGCATCCAATGTAAAACCACTTGACTTCCATGCAATGTATCAACAATAATTCCAACAACAACAAACCATGTTTGCTAAGCAACAAGAGCAACTCAAAAAATAGTTGGAATACCAAAGATGCCACAAGAAATAGTTGTTACAACAAAAACACATGCCACAACAACCCCAAAAGATACCTCTAGAACAATAGTCACATACATGGCCTTATATGCAACCAATAGAGGTATCGCAACAAGAACTGCAACAAATAGTACAACAAAAAAACATGGTACAACAATCGCAGTCGATACCACAACAAGTACCACAACAAATACCACACCTAGTACCCCAACATCTATCACAATAGGGACCCTTTTTTCTTAAAGGTACTAACATACCTCCACCACCTAGTGACACATCACTAGACTCATCAGACATAGAAATGTTAGAACCAAGTAGACATAGTTCTTGCCATAGCAAATGGTCTACTCATAGGCACAAAAGACATGAAGGGAAAGCTATCATGCAAAACCCAAATGAAGAGCTATTACAACAATTCAAACAAATTTCCAAACAAATTGAGGCATTGGGAGTCCAAAAGAAAAAGGCTCCATATATATAAAGGGACCTACATCCCAATCCATTTGATAAAATTTTGTATATGCCTTCATTCCCAAAACACTTTAAGGCTCCAAGGTTTGAAAAATATTGAGGAAAAGGCAATCCTGTCAATCACATCTGAGAATTTTGTGCCTCTTGTACCAAACTTAGTAATGAGCCCACCTACCTCATGAGATTGTTCCCTAATTCTCTAGGTCGGCCCACACTTTAATGGTACTCCAAACTTCCTAGTACTATGAAATCTTGGTCAAAGCTGGAAAATAATTTCATCTCCCACTTTGCCTTTAATATTACAAATGAGGTGACACTTTCTGATTTGTGCTCAACTAAACAAAAGATGGGAAAAACATTTATCACATTCCAACTGTGTTGGAGAAGCTTAGTCAATCAATGCTCACTCGACATTGCTAAAGAACAAAAAGTTAACCTGTGCATTGAAAACTTAGTCCCCGACTTAATATACAAACTCAAAATCAAGAGTTCAAGCACCATTTCTAAACTGATGAAAAAAAGGGCTAGTATTGAAGATGCTCTTATCTGTAAGGGAATCCTCAAGACAAATAAGGAAAACAAAAAAACCAATTCATCTAATGACAAGGTAAATTTTTTCTCTAAAAACAAGAATGTGACTAATGATGTCATTGTGGATGCATGTACAATTAGCAAAACACAACCTCAACTAACTTTGAAAGGTGTAAACCCTACAAATTCACAAACTCCCAATCACACATCACCTCCATAATAGAAAACTAAGACTTCCACATAGGATGGACCTTGAAGACATCCTAGAACCAAAGATAGAAAATTCACACCATTGGGGATAACTCTTGAGATTGCACTTCAACAATTATTCAATAATAATTTCCTACAATTACCCCCAATCAAAGATGAGCCACTAACTAAAGCATCTTGGTGGGATGACAAAAGTTTTGGTGATTACCACCACACCAAAGGACATAAGACCTCATCATGTTTCCAACTAAAGCATGCAATACAAAACCTTATTGATGATGGTGTAATCATAGTCAATCCATCATTACTAGCATCCAACTCTGATCACACTATCTTCAAAGATCCTTTGGGTAATCATGATAAAGAGAAACCCTCCAGTTCAAACTCAAACTCACAAGGTAATGTGAATTACACATGTAGTAGATATGACTACACCATCAACTACTTCAATGAGTTAGATTCCCACATATCCACATTCACCTTAAAAGCTAAGGACCCTCATTGCACTATCACTACATGCCATACCAAGATCACCCTACCTGGAGCCCCATCTAGACCTACTACTTCTACTAGACTTGCATCCCTTAGTAGACCTATTGCTCCTACTTCATCTAATTATAGCCTTGTTGAATAGCTTGGAAAGAACCCTGTGTAAATATCATCTTAGACCTACTATGTACATCTCCCCAACATTAGAAGATCTTGGATCAAGCCCTTAAAGAGTCAATAGTCCCAGATAGCATTGATGTTTCCTAGTTCCAAGCCAAGGTGGGGAACCTCTCTGCATCACAACATATCACCTTTTCCCCTCGCGATATTCCTAAAGACAAACCAAACCGCAATGATCCCCTTCACCTTGAAGTCTTTATCCACAATGTTAAAGTCAGATTTGTCTTGATAGATGGAGGAGCAGGGCTAAATATTTGCACACTTAAACTTATTAAGGGTCTAGGTTATTCTAAAAATAATGTAGACCCCTCTTGTAAAATCACCATAAAAGCTTATGATGATGGTGAATTCTTTTCCATGGGTGTTATTATCTTACCTCAAAGTTGGACCAGCTACTAAGAATACTTTGTTTCAGGTCCTAAATATTGAAATGAATTGTAACATGATACTAGGATGCCCATGGATCCATGCTATGAAAGTAGTACCCTTTACATATCAATTTTTCCTATAACAATGTGGAGGTTACCATCCTTGGTGATCTAGATCCTTTCTATTTTTGTGCTAATATGAGAGATGCTACTACATACCAAGTCCCAGCAAATAATGAAGCACAACCCACAGATTCCTCTAAATATGTGGATGTTGATATACTCCTTAGTAAGGCCAAGGAAAAGATGAAGATTTAAGACAAAGGGAGTGGAGAATACTTTATGTCTCAAGTATCCCACATTAGGGAGTCACCACTTTCTCCCCAATCTTATGGTAAATCACAACTATTACAAGACAAACACACTGAGATCAGTACACAAAATTTCACTTCTATTAATGAGAATACATCTGTATGTATTGAGAAAGTACAAGAAAAACAAAAAACCACTTTGTTATTGTTGGTAAATAGATTGTCCTTTTAAATAAATTCTCAAAATGCCCAAATCTGAAAGAACAATTAGATGCCAACAGTTGGATAATCTATCATGAGATTGATAGATTTCCTCTGAATTGGAAGGTACATCTCCCTTATGGAATGATATGCAATGAATTTATTTTATTGCCTAAACTAACTGGGTGTGTTCTTAACCCGAGAATGGAAGAGGAAAACCAAGTCAATCCTAGGCAAGATTAACTTAGGCAAAATTTAGATCCTAAACCTAGCCAACTTCGAGAACTCACACATCTTATGACTCCTTGGCATTGATGATGAAATATGAATTCAATGAATGCAAATGCAAATGCAATGTAAATGAAATTAGAACAGAAGGTCATCTATTTGGGTTCTCGTAATAGAAATGGCTGCAAACACTTCTTATCCGCAACACATTTGCTATCCAATTCTAAGGTGTAAGATAATGCCCAAAATCGATTAATGCAACTCTCTAATTTTGAATAATCAGAAAAACCCCTTTTAAACTCTCTAATTTAACAAAAGATCTGTCTTTATTATGAACATAGAAAATAATGATGCTCTAATCATTATTACTTACAACTCAGTATCAAATCTATTACAAAAATGGAATAGAAAACCCCCCAAATGCAAGAAACGAAAAATACAGAAATTAAATGTGTTCCTCTCCTTGCTCCAGCTCTCTGACTGTATGTCGTAAAAAGAACCCTTCTTTCAAGAAAAGAGTTTACAATAAATAGCTCTCCAAGATGACTCTTCAGTTCTTCATGACTATTCTGATTTTGTAACCGTGGCCTTTCAATTACAAAAAATGACTTTGATAAATCCTCTTCCTATTGGTCTTCCCATATTTAAAATATTCTCTATACATTATAATTCTCCCTATAGAGTGCATTTTAATAATTTTCATGGAGGCATCTATGTGATGACTTAACACCTTCCACGTGTCCTTTATAAAAAGCTGATTCCTTCAAGTCGATTACTCACTCTCACTTTTAGGAGAAGATGAACATTACTTCAACATTAGTTGTGACATGGGTCAAATGGCTGGGACTTCAATGAAATGAAACAATGCTTGATATTCTTGTGAATTTCTTACACAACATATTCAGTTCTTTGGCCAGAACAATTGGTCCACAGTAAAAGACTTTGATTCTTGCACATTGGTGTCTCAGGACTAATTTGGAGAAGACTTGTGCCAATTGAGCCTTGCAATATGTGTTCTTACCGATGTTCTAAAGAAGATGTCGACTCCTCTTTTGGCATGGTACAAAGCATGCACCATCATTATTAAGATAGATCGAGCATCCCCTTCCTCGTAAACACTTGTTAGATAATTGTGCATTTCTATCACAGGTTTGGGATCTAGTTCTGCAACTTCATTCATGATGCTTTTAAACCATTCAAATGAGTTTTGCTCTTTTAATCCAGTTTTTCTTCCTTGTTCTATAGCATCCATATGGTAAGCATGAGGAGGGTTGTTGAAGTTATTGGCAATGTTCTCAAGGATGCTGATGAAAGGGGCAGCGCCTATACCAAGTACAATAAGAAGTATCACTTCACATTTGTTGTAATCTTGTGCTACCGATCCATATGGACCATCAATGTATAATCTTGGTGTGATGGAAGCTTTCATGCTAGAATCAAATTTCTTGTTCATGCTTGTGGCCTCAACGTAAACATCACACACAAATGTGGGCTAGGGGACTTGCTGTGGGTACTTCATATAAGTTGTGGCTCGAGGTTTCTTGATAAAAACTCCAAGGCCTTTCTTTGTTCACCAATTTTTGACCTTTTGACGTGCCATGCAATAGCATCTCTTGTTTCAATATGACAGTCACCTTTGGAAGGAAGGCCGAGAATCCAATTGTTCAGCAACATTCACACCTCATATCTTGGAGCGCTAGAATAATGTGAATTTTTGCTCTGAATATCAAAGACATTTTTGGGCTATGCTTTCAATACAAGAAAGGTTCTTTGAGCCATTTGAGAATGACCCATATCATTAGTTTTTGAAAACAAGTTGAGATTCTCAAGACTCAAGCTGGCAGGTTTTGGAGAAACGAGTGCGAAAATGATAATGGTGCACCAGAATTTGAGATTTCCACCCTGGCCCTTTAGGCACATTTTCAAGTGTTTTTTTCTAAACATGAAACCTTCTTTGATCCATTCAAAAATGACCCAGATGAATAATTTTGAAAAAGAACTCGACATCATGAAATTACGAGCTGGCAAGTTTTTGGAAATCTGGTGCGCAAATGCAATGGAGTAGCCAAAATTTGAAAACCCGCTTGGCAATAACTTTATCATTCCTTTACCTTTTTGCATGCCATCTTTTGCAATAGCTTTGTCTTACTACAAAGAACATAGAGGAGCTTCCAAATAATGGAGATCACCACCTTTAGCATCTGTAAAAAAAAATGTAAAAGAGGTGTTTAAACTCAGTTATGTTGTGTCCTCTTAACGGTTTTTTCTTCTTCAAGATCACATTATAACTTTCAAATAGAATTCATAGAATTCTTAGACCTACTATGTACATCTCCCCAACATTAGAAGATCTTTGATCAAGCCCTTAAAGAGTCAATAGTCCCAGATAGCATTGATGTTTCCTAGTTCCAAGCCAAGGTGGGGAACCTCTCTGCATCACAACATATCACCTTTTCCCCTCGCGATATTCCTAAAGAAAAACCAAACCACAATGATCCCCTTCACCTTGAAGTCTTTATCCACAATGTTAAAGTCGGATTTGTCTTGATAGATGGAGGAGCAGGGCTAAATATTTGTACACTTAAACTTATTAAGGGTCTAGGTTATTCTAAAAATAATGTAGACCCCTCTTGTAAAATCACCATAAAAGCTTATGATGATGGTGAATTCTTTTCCATGGGTGTTATTATCTTACCTATCAAAGTTGGACCAGCTACTAAGAATACTTTGTTTCAGGTCCTAAATATTGAAATGAATTGTAACATGATACTAGGATGCCCATGGATCCATGCTATGAAAGTAGTACCCTTTACATATCAATTTTTCCTATAACAATGTGGAGGTTACCATCCTTGGTGATCTAGATCCTTTCTATTTTTGTGCTAATATGAGAGATGCTACTACATACCAAGTCCCAGCAAATAATGAAGCACAACCCACAGATTCCTCTAAATATGTGGATGTTGATATACTCCTTAGTAAGGCCAAGGAAAAGATGAAGATTTAAGACAAAGGGTGTGGAGAATACTTTATGTCTCAAGTATCCCACATTAGGGAGTCACCACTTTCTCCCCAATCTTATGGTAAATCACAACTATTACAAGACAAACACACTGAGATCAGTACACAAAATTCCACTTCTATCAATGAGAATACATCTGTATGTGTTGAGAAAGTAAAAGAAAAACAAAAAACCACTTTGTTATTGTTGGTAAATAGATTGTCCTTTTAAATAAATTCTCAAAATGCCCAAATCTGAAAGAACAATTAGATGCCAACAGTTGGATAATCTATCATGAGATTGATAGATTTCCTCTGAATTGGAAGGTACATCTCCCTTATGAAATGATATGCAATGAATTTATTTTATTGCCTAAACTAACTGGGTGCATTCTTAACCCGAGAATGGAAGAGGAAAACCAAGTCAATCCTAGGCAAGATTAACTTAGGCAAAATTTAGATCCTAAACCTAGCCAACTTCGAGAACTCACACATCTTATGACTCCTTGGCATTGATGATGCAATATGAATTCAATGAATGCAAATGCAAATGCAATGTAAATGAAATTAGAACAGAAGGTCATCTATTTGGGTTCTCGTAATAGAAATGGCTGCAAACACTTCTTATCCGCAACACATTTGCTATCCAATTCTAAGGTGTAAGATAATGCCCAAAATCGATTAATGCAACTCTCTAATTTCAAATAATCAGAAAAACCCCTTTTAAACTCTCTAATTTAACAAAAGATCTATCTTTATTATGAACATAGAAAATAATGATGCTCTAATCATTATTACTTACAACTCCGTATCAAATCTATTACAAAAATGGAATAGAAAACCCCCCAAATGCAAGAAACGAAAAATACAGAAATTAAATGTGTTCCTCTCCTTGCTCCAGCTCTCTGACTGTATGTCGTAAAAAGAACTCTTCTTTCAAGAAAAGAGTTTACAATAAATAGCTCTCCAAGATGACTCTTCAGTTCTTCATGACTATTCTGATTTTGTAACCGTGGCCTTTCAATTACAAAAACTGACTTTGATAAATCCTCTTCCTATTGGTCTTCCCATATTTAAAATATTCTCTATACGTTATAATTCTCCCTATAGAGTGCATTATAATAATTTTCATGGAGGCATCTATGTGATGACTTAACACCTTCCACGTGTCCTTTATAAAAAGTTGATTCCTTCAAGTCGATTACTCACTCTCACTTTTAGGAAAAGATGAACATTACTTCAACATTAGTTGTGACATGGGTCAAATGGCTGGGACTTCAATGAAATGAAAAAATGCTTGATATTCTTGTGAATTTCTTACACAACATATTCAGTTCTTTGGCCAGAACAATTGGTCCATAGTAAAAGACTCTGATTCTTGCACATCGGTGTCTCAGGACTAATTTGGAGAAGACTTGTGCCAATTGAGCCTTGCAATATGTGTTCTTACCGATGTTCTAAAGAAGATGTCCACTCCTCTTTTGGCATGGTACAAAGCATGCACCATCATTATTAAGACAGATCGAGCATCCCCTTCCTTGTAAACACTTGTTAGATAATTGTGCATTTCTATCATGGGTTTGGGATCTAGTTCTGCAACTTCATTCATGATGCTTTTAAACCATTCAAATGATTTTTGCTCTTTTAATCCAGTTTTTCTTCCTTGTTCTATATCATCCATATGGTAAGCATGAGGAGGGTTGTTGAAGTTATTGGCAATGTTCTCGAGGATGCTGATGAAAGGGGCAGCACCTATACCAAGTCCAATAAGAAGTATCACTTCACATTTGCTGTAATCTTGTGCTACCGATCCATATGGACCATCAATGTATAATCTTGGTGTGATGGAAGCTTTCATGCTAGAATCAAATGTCTTGTTCATGCTTGTGGCCTCAACGTAAACATCACACACAAATGTGGGCTAGGGGACTTGATGTGGGTACTTCATATAAGTTGTGGCTCGAGCTTTCTTGATAAAAACTCCAAGGCCTTTCTTTGTTCACCAATTTTTGAACTTTTGACATTCCATGCAATAGCATCTCTTGTTTCAATATGACAGTCACCTTTGGAAGGAAGGTCGAGAATCCAATTGTTCAGCAACATTCACACCTCATATCTTGGAGCGCTAGAATAATGTGAATTTCTGCTCTGAATATCAAAGACATTTTTGGGCTATGCTTTCAATACAAGAAAGGTTCTTTGAGCCATTTTAGAATGACCCATATCATTAGTTTTTGAAAACAAGTTGAGATTCTCAAGACTCAAGCTGGCAGGTTTTGGAGAAACGAGTGCGAAAATGATAATGGTGCACCAGAATTTGAGATTTCCACCCTGGCCCTTTAGGCACATTTTCAAATGTTTTTTTCTAAACATGAAATCTTCTTTGAGCCATTCAAAAATGACCCAGATGAATAATTTTGAAAAAGAACTCGACATCATGAAATTACGAGCTGGCGGGTTTTTGGAAATCTGGTGCGCAAATGCAATGGAGTAGCCAAAATTTGAAAACCTGCTTGGCAATAACTTTATCATTCCTTTACCTTTTTGCATGCCATCTTTTGCAATAGCTTTGTCTTACTACAAAGAACATAGAGGAGCTTCCAAATAATGGAGATCACCACCTTTAGCATCTGTAAAAAAAAATGTAAAAGAGGTGTTTAAACTCAGTTATGTTGTGTCCTCTTAACGGTTTTTTCTTCTTCAAGATCACATTATAACTTTCAAATAGAATTCATAGACACTCTAGATGCTGATATTTGATTGTATCGACCAAATGCATGCCAAAAACTTGAAATGGGCCGAGGCTCCATATACTTGGTTGTTTAAGCAATGTTAAATTTTGCAATTCTTTGTCGCCAATTTGACCAACACATCACTGAGATTCATTTTAAAACTTTATAGTTCCTAATCATGCTCCATCATAGCATCATACTTCTATTTTAAAGATGTTTGTATGTTGAATATCGACAGCATTACGTTCTTCAATATAGTCTAGAGATCAATCAACTATATGGAAAAGACCTCTTTGAATGTCTACATCCAAAGAAAGAGCCTCTCTATTGTCAATGCATTCATTAGTATAAGGAAGATCTCAATGGCTGAATGTACACATAATCATATAGAGTATGAACTAAATCATCCAAATGCTAATTTTTTCAATGTGTCATTATGAAGACTTTTCCTCTAATTCCTTGCGGCATCTGAAAATCATGTCTTGAAACCATTCTTCTGCCTGAAAAAGAAACATCCATTGAAGTACAAGTCTCTGCTGGGTTAGGATCTACAACCTACCCAAAGAAATGAAACTCTGATAATAACCCAACCAGCTTGAAACAAGATGGCAAATGAAAATGAACCCGGCAAAGACTTCCTATCCTAGGGGAGATCTAGACCTAGACACCAGACTAACTTGATGACTATATGACTCAATATTGCCAAAAAAATGGGTGACTTAAAGTCAGGCAACAGCTGGCTCTGACTGGGGAATATGTACTACAAAGTGCATAGAGAATCCAACATCTTTGGTTAAGCAAGTGCCTTAAGCATTGGGTTACGAAGTCTAGAATGAAGATCAATGAGGAAGTGCATATAGGGAGGGTGGAGGGGAGCAGGTTAGACTGAAACAAAGCGAGAGAAAACAACTACAACTAACTAAGCAAGAAGAAGCTATGCTAGACACACCAAAACTAGAAAGAAAACTTATTTACAAAAGGTGAGGAGACCTCACCAACAAGACCAAAAGCAAAGAAAGATTCATACATGACCATTTACAAGAAGTGAAAAATATGAACCTTTTCGGCACAAAGGAGAATGCTTCACCAACTTGCAACAACATTGATATCTTTTGGCCAATCCTTGACTATTTAATTTGAGTTCAAAAGCTATTTGCAACATAGTAACCCATAGAACTTTTCCAAATAGCCATGCCTCATCATATACTTCTGATTGCTCCATATTTATCTGCATATTGTCTTTCACATGCTCTATCCTATTTGGTGAAGAAGGAAACTCACTGGACTCTGCAAACATCACTGAATCATACTTGCATCTATTCTCCTCAACCTTGTCACTTATAACAAGGATATTAATTTTCAAATCTAGACTGGTAGAATATTCAAGTGATTCTAAAAGCACTGCTTGAAAACACTCACATCCATTTACTCCATTACCATTCTTAGCAAGGATATCATCTTTCAAATTAGAATGAACATAATAAAAAAATTGAAAAGCTTTTGGAAGTGAAATAGCATCATACCAATCACAGGCTTTATCATTAACAACTTCAAATTTCAAAATGGGGTTGAAATTGAAGGATTCCTTATTTGCTACAGTATCTGTCCAAGTTGAGATATCTTCTTTATTTTCTATAGCAAGATGTTCATCTGAATTCACAATTTCAATATCTAGATTAATTATGGAAGAGTATTCCAGACTAGGAGGATTATAATCAGATTCACTATCTTCTTCATAATGTTGCAATACCTCATTATCTTTCACAATTCCTTCCTTTTCATCATCTATTATTGCTACATCTTTAGATTCAATATGATGACCACTAAGGCATAGTGCAGCCAGCATGTTTGTTTTAGGATAGTTCTCTAGAAGAGAACAATTTAAAATATAATCCTCATTTAGTTCTCTTTCAATTTTGCTGATCATTTCTTCAATCATATTTTCAGATTTGACAAAACATGTTTCCACTTTTTCTTCAAGACACATAGATTCTAATATAGTATTATCACAAACCTTTGCAACTTGAAAATCAATTTCACAAAGATTTTCAATGGAATTCAACTCTTTATGTTTTTCATTAACTATCTAATTTTTCTCATCAGAGACTTCATGCAAAGGTTTACCTTTATTTTCTTCAAATCTGAAACTTTTAAAATCAGAGGTAAATGAAGGTATGAAAGGAAATTCTTTGTCAATTGTTCTTACCAATTCTTCATCATTGAGAAGGCTTTCTGAAAGTCATGCTTCTACGAAACCAGGCTTCTCTTGCTGTTCAGAACTCAAACCATTGGTTGATATGATCTCTTTATTCTACTTATTGATTCTATCCACTTTAGGAATGCTTTCTACAACTTCAATGATTTCAGCATGCTAGACCAAAATTGATTCTTTTGTTTGCACTTCTGAGAGTGGTTCTAGATTCATACTTACTGCATCGGGTTCAGCATTAGGAGAACAAGTCTCATTTCCAACCTTAAATGATGGATCTAAAAGTGTAACTAATGATTCCACAGGAAATACTGTTGAGAAGCAAGGGATAATAACAATCTTTATTTCTTCTTGTGGTGGTTCAAGCTGGAAATGCTTTTCATGCTTATTACCTTCTTCATGCAGATGGCTCATCCATGGTAGCACTGAGGATGAAGAAAATTTAGACTTTCTCAAAGTAGGGAAGATGGGAGAAGATAAAGTATCCTTTTTAGAACTTGCATCAGTGCCTTTCTATCTGAACTCCTGGAGAACATAGAATCTCTTTTCAATCAGCTTCCACACTTCTCTAGACCAATGGTCTTGAGCTATACTAAAGTTGTTTCTTGTGGCATAACTGATACTCTCTTTAAATTTACTCCAGAGTTGTTGAAGCATAGGATCATCATCAATCACAATCTCTTTCATAGATGGCGAAAGTCTCTTTTTATATTTTAAATCATTTCTCAGAGGAATTTGACCTTGATACATTTCTTGAGATTATTTGCACAATAGAGTAACAGAAATCTGAATCAAATTTATGGAAAGATAATGATGTTACCTCGATCATGAGCAACCAATTTTTCAGCAAGTTCTTCAAAAATCTATTCTAATAGGCATGATCTTTTTACAACGGAGTCGCTAATCTCTTGCAAGATAATAAAGTTTTTGAGAATAAAAGCACTGGACTCTTCAACCAAAAAATATGAGAATAAAAATGGAGTGCGAACTTCTTGCAGAGATAACAATAATACTGAGGAAGTAAAATCTAAACATTGATCTTCTTTTCCAGTCCCCAGTAGAGTTGCCAAAAATATGTTGGTAAACAGATTGTCCTTTTAAATAAATTCTCAAAATGCCCAAATCTGAAAGAACAATTAGATGCCAATAGTTGGATAATCTATCATGAGATTGATAGATTTCCTCTGAATTGGAAGGTATAGGTCCCTTATGAAATGATATGCAATGAATTTGTTTTATTGCCTAAACTAACTGGGTGTGTTCTTAACCCGAGAATGGAAGAGGAAAACCAAGTCAATCCTAGGAAAAATTTAGATCCTAAACCTAGCCAACTTTGAGAACTCACACATCTTATGACTCCTCGACATTGATGATGCAATATGAATTCAATGAATGCAAATGCAAATGCAATGTAAATGAAATTAGAACAGAAGGTCATCTATTTGGGTTCTCGTAATAGAAATGGTTGCAAACACTTCTTATCCGCAACACATTTGCTATCCAATTCTAAGGTGTAAGATAATGCCCAAAATCGATTAATGCAACTCTTTGATTGTGAATGATCAGAAAAACCCCTTTTAAACTCTCTAATTTAACAAAAGATCTATCTTTATTATGAACATAGCAAATAATGATGCTCTGATCATTATTAAACTTACAACTCAATATCAAATCTATTACAAAAATGGAATAGAAAACCCCCCAAATGCAAGAAATGAAAAATACAGAAATTAAATGTGTTCCTCTCCCTGCTCCAGCTCTCTGACTGTATGTCGAAAAAAGAACCCTTCTTTCAAGAAAAGAGTTTACAATAAATAGCTCTCCAAGATGACTCTTCAGTTCTTCATGACTATTCTGATTTTGTAACCGTGGCCTTTCAGTTACAAAAACTAACTTTGATAAATCCTCTGCCTATTGGTCTTCCCATATTTAAAATATTCTCTATACGTTATAATCCTCCCTATAGAGTGCATTTTAATAATTTTCATAGAGACATCTATGTGATGACTTAACACCTTCCATGTGTCCTTTATAAAAAGCCGATTCCTTCAAGTCGATTACTCACTCTCACTTTTAGGAGAAGATGAACATTACTTAAACATTAGTTGTGACATGGGTCAAATGGCTGGGACTTCAATGAAATGAAACAATGCTTGATATTCTCGTGAATTTCTTACACAACATATTCAGTTCTTTGGCCAGAACAATTGGCCCATAGTAAAAGACTCTGATTCTTGCACCTCGGTGTCTCAGGACTAATTTGGAGAAGACTTGTGCCAATTGAGCCTTGCAAAATGTGTTCTTACCAATGTTCTAAAGAAGATGTCAACTCCTCTTTTGGCATGGTGCAAAGCCTACACCATCGTTATTAAGACAGATCGAGCATCCCCTTCCTTGTAAACACTTGTTAGATAATTGTGCATTTCTATCATGGGTTTGGGATCTAGTTCTGCAACTTCATTCATGATGCTTTTAAACCATTCAAATGAGTTTTGCTCTTTTAATCTAGTTTTTCTTCCTTGTTCTATATCATCCATATGGTAAGCATGAGGAGGGTTGTTGAAGTTATTGGCAATGTTCTCGAGAATGCTGATGAAAGGGGCAGCGCCTATACCAAGTCCAATAAGAAGTATCACTTCACATTTGCTGTAATCTTGTGTTGCCGATCCATATGGACCATCAATGTATAATCTTGGTGTGATGGAAGCTTTCATGCTAGAATCAAATGTCTTGTTCATGCTTGTGGCCTCAACGTAAACATCACACACAAATGTGGGCTAGGGAACTTGTTGCGAGTACTTCATATAAGTTGTGGCTCGAGCTTTCTTGATAAAAACTCCAAGGCCTTTCTTTTTTCACCAATTTTTGACTTTTGACGTGCCATGCAATAGCATCTCTTGTTTCAATACGAAAGTCACCTTTGGAAGGAAGGCCGAGAATCCAATTGTTCAGCAACATTCACACCTCATATCTTGGAGCGCTAAAATAATGTGAATTTCCACTCTGAATATCAAAGACATTTTTGGGTTATGCTTTTAATACAAGAAAGGTTCTTTGAGCCATTTGAGAATGACCCATATCATTAGTTTTTGAAAACAAGTTGAGATTCTCAAGACTCAAGCTGGCGGGTTTTGGAGAAACGAGTGCGAAAATGACAATGGTGCACTAGAATTTCAGATTTCCACCCTGGCCCTTTAGGCACATTTTCAAGTGTTGTTTTCTAAACATGAAACCTTCTTTGAGCCATTCAAAAATAACCCAGATGAATA
The DNA here is from genome assembly GCA_028749045.1 of Cupressus sempervirens. Taxonomy (NCBI): domain Eukaryota; kingdom Viridiplantae; phylum Streptophyta; class Pinopsida; order Cupressales; family Cupressaceae; genus Cupressus; species Cupressus sempervirens. The sequence continues at coordinate 676,947,933 of CM053793.1, read as the reverse complement.
ATTTTGAAAAAGAACTTGACATCATGAAATTATGAGCTGGCAGGTTTTTGGAAATCTGGTGCGCAAATGCAATGGAGTAGCTGAAATTTGAAAACCTGCTTGGCAATAACTTTATCATTCCTTTACCTTTTTGCATGCCATTTTTTGCAACAGCTTTGTCTTACTACAAAGAATGTAGAGATGCTTCCAAATAATGGAGATCACCACCTTTAGTATCTATAAAAAAAAATATAAAAGAGGTGTTTAGACTCGGTTATGTTGTGTCCTCTTAATAGTTTTTTCTTCATCAAGATCACATTATAACTTTCAAATAGAATTCATAGACACTCCAGATGTTGATATTTGATTGTATCGACCAAATGCATGCCAAAAACTTGAAACGGGCCTAGGCTCCATATACTTGGTTATTTAAGCAATGTTAAATTTTTCAATTCTTTGTCACCAATTTGACCAACACATCACTGAGATTCATTTTAAAACTTTATAGTTCTTGATCATGCTTCATCATAGCATCATACTTCTATTTTAAAGATGTTTGTATGCTTAATATCAGCATCATTACGTTCTTCAATATAGTCTAGAGATCAATCAAATATATGGAAAAGACCTCTTTGAATGTCTACATCCAAAAAAAGAGCCTCTCTATTGTCGATGCATTCATTAGTATAAGGAAGATCTCAACGGTTGAATGTACACATAATCATATAGAGTACGAACTGAATCATCCAAATGCTAATTTTGTCAATGTGTCATTATGAAGACTTTTCCTCTAATTCCTTGTGGCATCTGAAAATCATGTCTTGAAACCATTCTTCTGCCTAAAAAAGAAACATCCATTGAAGTACAAGTCTCTGTCGGGTTAGGATCTACAACCTACCCAAAGAAATGAAACTCTGATAATAACCCAACTAGCTTGAAACAAGATGGAAAATGAAAATGAACCTGGCAAAGACTTCCTATCCTAGGGGAGATCTAGACCTAGACACCAAACTGACTTGATGACTATACGACTCAATATTGCCAAAAAAAATGGGTGACTTAAAGTCAGGCTACAGTTATCTCCTAGCATGTATGGACTTGGGTTTACTATCATGCAAAAAACAAGGTTATAGTGGCTATAGCGGTCTTGGATGTCAAAAACAAGGAATAATTTAACCTATCACTATAAAAGGACAACCTCCTATTTTGGGGCTTGGATTCAAACCACTATGAATAGCTCCTCCTAGTACTATGGTACCTATGCGTAAGACTATGGATGTTTCAAATGATGAAAAGGCATCTGAGGATATCCAACTTAAAACCAACAATCCTCTAAATTCTAATCATTACCCGAATTATATCACTAAATCAAATACCCATATATCTACCTTCACCCAGAGCCCATTCAATACTAATGATGACATCCCCTCAAATTATCCTAAACTATTGTATTGGGACTAATGTGGACCACTGATCTTTGATCAATTCGACAATGATGATACTCTCATAATAGACTTTGAAATCTATGAAGGCATTAAAATTTGTGATCATAAAGAAGCAATTTCACCTAAAGTGAACACATTGGCATATTTTTGGGAGTCAATTCCATCTTCCAAATGCAAAATTGAACACAAGGAAAGAAATGACAAGAATAGGTCTCTTGGTGAAAATCGAAAGGCACTAGTAGACCATGAAAAATCAAAAGCTAAGAAGCTCCTAGGGATACAAAATGAAAAAGATGATGCCATGAATATCAGTGTTCTAGTGTTCAACATGCCGCAAAGTCTTTTGGAGCTCCCTCGATCAGCCTTCATGTGGGAAGTCATTGGTCTCAATCCTCCCAATCCTTCCTTATATCCAATAGTTTATCTTTCAATCCCACTACCTAATCTGTCTACCACCCAAAATCAAGCCTCTAACCAAAAAACCTTTCTATAAATCATCATCAATGACATCCCACATAACATATCCATTGACCCATTTATTCTTAGATGTCTTGATTCATGAGAGGCATCCACTATCTTACATATGGTATATGATGGTATATCTCAAAGTCTTTCCAATGGTGTAATCTTTAGCTACAAACTCAGAATGACTCCTACGTAGTTATGGTCAGCTGTGGGTCCAAAGATTATTAGCTAGTAGCACCAACAATAGATTTCTTCTTAGAATTTGTCAATGATGTTCTTGATTCTATCTAAATGTCTTGAAAAAATATCAAGAAAATGGCAAAAAGTCATGAAAATAGAAAAAGAAAAAAGGGAAAAAGTCATGAAAAATGGGTGCCTTGATGAAAACCTGGCAAACAAGCATCTTGGCACAAAAAATTGAGTCAAGAGAAAAAAATTTTACACAAGTGAAAACCTAGCAAATAAGTTCTCTGGGAAAGTACCATGGTGAAAACATGTCAAACAAGCACCATGTGTAATCAGTTATTGCTCGTCCATCTATCAAGATTCCATCTAGTTTTCCCCACTTTTTGCTATTCCTTGATCATATCCTTCATCTTTTAAGACATCCTTGGCTCCTTGACCATAGCTCATGAACTAGTTAATATCCATTATTATCTTACCTAACACATCACTAGTCTATACATACTCTATCATTGGCCTTTGTACATAGTTTGCATCTTGTCTGGGGGCATATTACCTACATGGTGCATGAGTTTGAACTTGAACTGGGGGTATATCCCTAGGAAACTTTTATCTATTGTACCTATTGCATAATGGATTGGAGCTAACACTTGTATATGCTTTTATGATCCTAAAAAAATCCTAAAAATTCAAATATGATCTTGAAAAAAAGCACTAAAAATCATAAAATGTCTTGAAGTAAACACTAAAAATTGTAAACTCTCTCGAAGAAACCAATCACATAAAAACATCAAATATCCTCAATAAAAATCACTAAACCCATCAAAAAATTGTAATAAACCTTGTATGTAATCATCCCTTTTGCAGAAACACTTGCACTTTAATAGATTGAAACTCAAAGCAGTGCACTTGCATGAAAATCACACCTATCTGAGCAACGTGAACTGACAATCAATCCAACATGTCACCATGAACCTATCAATTGAATCAACAATTAAACCTATCACATGATCAACCTGTTAAACTATATCTGAAGACTTGAAACACTAAAAAACAAGTAATAATGGACAAGAATAGTTGTTGGCTCACACTGCTTAGTGAGTGATTTTTTTTTTCTCATCTATCATCTAAAAGAGAATATCTAACATCTAGTCGTAAGGTGCTAACTAAAGGATCATGGTGTTGAATCATTCTAAAAAGCGATGCAGAGAAAATATCCTAACAGAGTAGTTTTAATAGGCTTGTGTAAATCTCTTAATTGAGTGCTTATTTTATTGTAAGTTTAAGTCCTCTTATAAGGCACACTTTTAACATGGTGTTTAAATCCTTTAATAGGGTGAGACCTAACTGTCTTTGTAAGCCTTTAATAGGGAATACCTTTCATAGGGTAGATCATAGTTTATGGTCAAAATTCTTGTAACCTTAATTGGCTACACTTTATAGCTACAGTAGTGAAGATTTGTGGGTATGATCCCACCCCAGTTTTACCTTCTCATTGGAGGGTTTCTAGGTAACAAATTTATTGTGTTATTTGTTATTTGTTTCATGATATGGATGAACATGTGTAGTTGGCTATTTCAGTTTACATGCCAAATTATGAGATGAATGTGTGGTAAATATTTTATGGTTAAAGTTTTGAAGTATTGATTCATGGACCCCCTTTAAAATCTTACTTTCACATTGTTATTTATAACACATGGTAATGCAAGGACAACGAAATCCAAATAGGTGAAAAAGAAATAGGTTCGTAAAGAGGAGAAAGAACAAGACAAATATGAAGACAATGATGCAAATATTGGGGAAAAATTTGAAACAAATAAAGTTATGGAAAGTGGTAAGGAAACATATCCTAATGTAGATTCCATTATTAGTGACATAATGAAGAATGGAATACTAAATGTTGTAGAAGGTAATTATGAACATTGTGATTACAAAGACAAGAAGAAGTAGTTATCAGGTATATGCATAATTTTCATTATACATCAAGTGAGTTGTATGGAACAATACACAAGGAGATGTAGTTGATGGAAGATGGAGAGCATCATTAAAACTAAATGAGGAAATCATGGAAATATAACTCATGGACTTAACTTCATACCCGAGTCATGAATAAATTGAGATAGTGATTGAAGCCAACAAATAATACTTCAGTATCAAGAATAGAGTTGTAAGTACTATGATTGGAGACAATTAGAGTGTACATAATGAAACTATTGAAGTGTGGAAGAAAGTAATAGGTATACATAAATAAATTTAAAAAATAAATAAAATGGAAGGATGCAATCAATAAAAGTAAGATGGATAAATAGACTTCTATTCAAACATGTATTCCATCTAAAATTGTTGGAGAAGTCAAAGATAGACTAAAACATGTAAAGTATGGGGATGAACAAAAATTGGGTGATACAATAATTATAGAATATATACCCTATAAATAAGTTGATCATACACCCAAGCTCAACCTATTAAATCAATGACACATCTAAAAGAGGAAATTGTAAAAGGATTTGTAATAATGAAAAGAAAGTTGAGATTCATTAGCACTGGTGAAAGGAAAAGGAGAAGACCTATTACAAAGATCATCATAGATAGAGAAGATAAAAATTAATAAGAGAAATAAATTAAGAATGTGGACATCATGAAGTTGAAACCCAAGGAGCCACTTGAGAAAAGAAACCAATGAAAAATTGAAGAACAAGAAGAAGAAAGTGAGAGTAATAGAATTGTTGGTGTGAATAAGTATTTACTTATTACACTTTACTTAAGTTTACTTAGGTTAATGCATTATTTTATTATATTAAATTATTTTATTATTTATTTAGGTGAGACACTTAGGATTTTGTGTACTCTTATGAGTTGTCATGTTGACAACATTGGAGTTTGCATAATTAACTGAGTTGTCATGTAGACAACACAGTTATTCACACTCCTATTTTAGCACATGGTGTCTACAACATAATTTTGTGTGCTACACCTTTGTAGGCTTATCCTATCATCATCACACTTACTCTTGTGCTTAATATACGAGAACTCCTAGTGTACTTTCATATAAATTCATATCAATCAATATTGAATGAATATATCATCATTTTGATCATACTCTTTCTGGTCTACTATTGTGATTATGCTTGAGTTCTTTGATCTTGGGTGAATTTTTCCCTAAGGAAAATTCTTACATGGTATCAGAGTTGAAGGACATTCTCTTTACATAGCCATTTGAGATCACAATTGCTTCAGCACCTTGACCTAAATCTAGAGAATCTACAAAAATTGCAAGCATCTAGAGCCAAATCAAACCTCGCAATTCTATTCAGAATGTCGATTTGATGTAAATCAGCTATAAATTTTCCTATGTTGGGCCATAGTCAAAATTGATGTACCATTTCTTTTGCAAACCAGCAACCTAAAGGCCTAATTTGAAAATTGGTATGATCATTTCAAATCTATACATTTAATTTTTAGATCTACATCTCTACAAAAAAAAATTGGATTTGCATTATTTTTTGAATTTTTTTTGGCCATCATGCTTGTAGGAGAGATTTTTTTGTAGGTGAAGATTGAAGCTTGCTAGTGCAAATTAGATATTTTCTTCACATTTAGAAGGTCAAAAAACCTCCAAATCGAGATTTGTTTCATATAAATCAAACATCTAAGGAAAAATCTAGAGCTATTTGATTTTTGGAGGTGCGACAATAGCAATTTAGGAAAAATAATTACAACAATGATTTTTAAGTAGCGATATCTCCCTCATACATACTCCTTTTTGTGAGAAATTTTTTGTTTTGGGGTAGAATTTTGTGATCTACACATTGGTGTAGGTGGCTTGAGATCTCTATTCCTAAATTTTTTGCAACTCAAAAATCTTAGTTTTTGCCACTTCAAATGCTTAGTACGGGCTCATCTGGACACATAATCAAGTTCCATTTTTTTTTAAAGTGCAATTTTTTTGTCTACTTTCTGGATCTACAATCAGATTATAGGTTTTGTGAGAAAAAATACTACTTTCAAAAATAGGCCATAAATTGGCAAGTGGCTATAAGGTGCCCAAATTATACATTTGGGGGGTTAATTGCTTATTTCTTCATTTTGGGGGGTGCATACATTCATTAATCTCATGGAGTCTTGTCACATATGTTAGTTTGGTATAATACTAAAGTTGATAAAGAGGAACTATCAGAAATGGAGTCCCTTAATCATGTAAGAGAACATAAGGAAGTGTTTCCTTCTGTATACTCAAAGATACCATCTTCATTCAAATATCTTAATCTTTTTCTTCACTTTATGTATAATAGTATGAGTAAGGAATCTTTTGTTCCTCTTCTTATGGCAATTTTTCCTCATGATTTTTGGATGGATCTTTGGGAAGCATATGGAGATCCATGAGTCCCTCCATTTTCTGAGGACATTCTATCTCCAATCACTCCTGTTATGGTACCTCTATATATGCTCAAAAATGGTTTGCATCTATAGTTTCATCACTTCTTCATACTAACTCATCCCATTTTCTCATTCCACTAACCCTGACCTTTTGGCCAACCTTATCATATCTCAATAGTGTCTATCATCATTTGTATCATATTTTACATCAATTTCATGTCATTTCAAAACCATTTCAAATCAACTCAAAATTACCCCAAATCAACTTGAAATCACTTGGAATCAATCCTTATCAGCTTGAAACATGTCAAACATCCCAAATCTATCATCATTTTTCCAATCCTAGTTATTTTTGTGGCTTTTAGTGCCTTGGAAACCTATCAATCTATCAAATCTTATCAATCTAATCTTAATACTGTCATGGCTCTCAGTGCTAGGTCAAACTATCATTCATGTCACCCAATATTTGATGTTTTTGTGTCTCTCAGTGTTGGATCATAGCATTTTCAACCATTTAATAGCACTGATAGTGTCCATTGATGTTATTATAATCAACCTTATCAATCAATCTTGGTCTTGTAGCATTTACAATGTCAATAAAATGTTAGGTATCTTTAATTCATGTCATGTGTCCTTAGCATGTTATCAATTTCAATCAACTGATCAATTTGATCATGGATTTGGTCTATCCATCATCATCCTAGTCATTCTCCATTGTTGACACATTTCATCGAAGGATACTATTGCACTTATATAATCAAATTGGTCAATCATCTACTAATTTTCTCTATAGGATTAAATAACCCATAATTTAATCCTATGTCATTTTACTAATTATTCTTCCTAACTAACCTTCTCAATTAATTAATTTTATTAGTTAATTGATCCATCATTCATAAACCATGAAAATTCTCAATTTCCTAAGTTCTATTTTCCTCCATTAATTCCATTTTTTACTAATTTCTATTTGTGTGGAATAAGGGATTTTTAATTCAAATATTCTACATAATATATACATCATTGTGACACATGGTTGTGACAGCTCGTGGATTCTCCTTTGAAACTTGGCTAAGATATGTCATAATCCAATATTCTTATTCTCTCATGCACATCCATATTTGGCTTCCATTGTCATAGATTCTTGGCTTTAAGTGGGTTTGAGGTGTCATATGATGCATCTTAGATTCTCTTCCATCTTTAGCGAAGTTTGACTTCCAAGAATCATCCAATCCTACACTTGGCATCTTGTGTCATATGCATCATGGATTCTCCAAGGAATCTTTTCCCATGTGACATATCCAAGGTGACAATTCCAATGCTCTGATCCTCCATGTTGATTATAAAATGAGCATTCTTTCTCTCATTTTTGGCCATAGCTTTTGGATTTACATTCTTGCATTTAGACTAAAATCACATCTTCTAGTATTCTCATAGCATTATCACCATCTTAGGCTTTTGCTTCAACATTGTGTGCACTATAGCCAATTTGGAGCTACATCATATGGAGAATAAAGAAGGACATGGGAGCAATAAATGAAAGAGGGTGTTTTAACATTGTGTTTTTTTCCTTTATTTATTTGGTTTTCATGGTAGACTAGAGGGTTTCAATATATGTTTAGTGAGTTTGTGATTTTCTCATAGTATATTAGACATTAGCCTATTTTCTAGGTCCTACAATCTCTAACTCCAGTTTCACTCATAGATGCTTCTAATTTAGTGTAGTAGGAAACTTCATGTCTTCCTACTTTAGCTTCATGGGATGACTTCCTTCTAGAAATTGCAACACTATTCATGGAGTCTCACATCGAAGATGTGGGAGAGAACATTGATACCATTCATCTTCTCTTTGTTGAGGAGACTACTTCATGCATTGTGGAAACTAATAGTGACACTAGCGATAGTGCTTCAACAGATTCAAGAAGATGGGATTATATCCATAGTTGTATCAAGAGGTCACAACATTAGTATAGTTCACATGCATATATTACTATAGTTGTCCAACACAATAGGGTACACCTTGTCTTCCACCTCCAGCATCAAGGGATGACTACATAGTAGATATTTCAAGTTTGTTTATGGATTCATACATAGTAGATTTTGGGGACATCATTGATGATATACATCTTCTCTTTGATGGAGATGATCCTTCTTTAGTTGTTGTGAGGGCTCACTCTGACCCTCATGTCCACTCTCTACATGATTGATCTTTATAGGTTGATGTGATTTTGGATACTTATGTACAATATTTGCAAGAGGTCTTTTTATCATTTGAGGTGACAATTTGTTCTTTGGGATAGGTTCTACATCCATCCTTGCTAGATCTGACATTGTTATTTTCCACAGTATTAGAAGGAGTGCCTCTCAACATCTACATAAGGATAGTTGAGAAGATTTCAAAGACAACATTCATCATCAAGATTCTTTCTACACATAGGGGAAGCATCTTATGTGTACCTCTACCATTATTTCTTCCAAAGGGGAGTAACATTATTCAACGCTCATGGATCAGCTTCTACATTGGAGTAGCTATCATTGATCAACACACTATATTTAGGCAAGGGGGGGATTACCTTGTCTCCTTCTTCTTCTCTTTTATTGGATGGACTTTTTCCTCTTATGGGGTTTTGTCCTTCTCCTAATTCTCTATTGTATATACTTGATGTATGTTGTAATGGGGGTGGGGGGGGGGGTCGTCTTGATTACGCCATCCATCCATGCATCTTGTTTCTTCATCTCTTCTTTTTTGGGAAGGTTTTTCCTATGGCATTTTCCCTCTTTCTCTGCTTTATGAGAGATTGTATTTCATTATGTACATGGGTACCTAATATAGCCGAGTAGCTAGGACCCATCATGCATTTCATTCTAGCTTTCGTGAGCTTAAGTGCATTCCCCTAAGTTTCACTTAAGGGGGGGTGTTGGTGTAAATAAGTATTTACTTATTAAAATTTACTTAAATTTAATTAGGTTAATCTATTATTTTATTATTTATTTAGGTGAGACACTTAGGAGTCTATGTACTCTTATGAGTTGTCATGTTGACAACACTAGAGTAAGCAACTCTAATTCAGCACATGGTGTCTACAACACTGGAGTTTGCATAATTAACTAAGTTGTCATATAGACAACATAGTTATTCGCACTCCTATTTTAGCACATGGTGTCTACAACATAATTTTGTGTGCTACACCTTTGTAGGATTATCCTGTCATCATCACACTTACTCTTGTGCTTAATGGAGGATAACCCATATCTGGTGGACATGTGCCTAGTTGTATGACTTATCATGTTTCTAACTTCTATGCATTCTAGAAGAATTCTAGAGGCCTTTATATATAGGCACTCCAAGTGTACTTTCATATCAATTCATGTCAATCAATATTGAATGAATATATCATCATTTTGATCATACTCTTTCTAGTCTACTATTGTGCTTGTGCTTGAGTTCTTTGATCTTGGGTGAATTTTTCCCTAAGGAAAATTCTTACAAGAATAAACTAGAGACATTCTTTGAGAATTATCTCCTAATATAGAATGTGAATTCTTGATTGAGAATGTTGACGTCCTGATCAAGTCCATTATAGAGAAATTTCCAGAGTTGGAGACAACAACATTCAATATGGAAAAAGATAATAATGAGAGGAAGAAGATATAATTGCTTATGCAAATAATAGCTAAATAAATGATAACTTTTTATGAATAGTTAAATGAATCAAAGATGATATTAAAGCAATTTGGACAATTAATGTTTGAAGTATCAAAACCATGATAATTTATAGATAATTCAAAGAAGTGCAAGTGTATAAATCAGAAGGAAATAGACTCGTTGATTTAAAAAATTGATCCAATTTCAAGATCAACATTAGAATACAACATAAAGGTAGAATTGATCACCCAAAAGATAAATTTTATGAAAGGTGACAAAGGAAAGAGGATGACTACATTATTGGAGATACAATCCTACTTAGTCCCTACACAATAGAAATGACAAAAATGTGTAAGGAATACAAAAATACTACTTGGTCTACATGATATTTGAACCTAGGACTCAATGGAAAAAATGGAAGAATATATGCATGAACAATTAATCACACTAGAATACTATAGAAGTCATTGGAGGAATTAATGGAGACATCCAAGAAATATTTCAAGCAAATATTTTTCAAGTTATGAATTACCTTTTTTATATTGACTAAAAGGGGGAGAGATAGTAAGGTAAAAATGATTGGATAGGTAAAACAATAGAAATTAAGTGGTGAAAATGAATTATTAGAGTTAGTAAGGTTAAAAATGAAAGATGAGAAAAATTAGTATCAAAATAGTGAGCGAATTGAAAATGATGTAATAGGGGAGAAATAGATTGCTTGTAAAGAAATATGCAAAGAGAAAGGTGGAGTACTTACAAGAAGAAAATTTCCACAATTAATACATAAGGGTTTTCCATCAATATCAAAAGATGGATATTATAGGCATTTGACATTTACAAGAGGATATTGAGTGGATGCGCCAACTAAATATGATTTATGAGAGGTTATCATTAATGGAAATTAAATGATAAGAAATGTTGACAAGACAAGGCATATAATAAGTGACACTTAGTCATGATTGGTGTGTCAAGGAGACATGATGAGGAAGTCAAAATCAAGAGAAGTGATCATAGGAGGATATTCTATGATGTCTATATAAATAAATTTTGTGATAGAAATTCATAATGATGAGAGGTGAAAAATAATCTATGCCCTAGAACATGATTAGGTAATATGTTCATAGGTTACCTATGATAGAAGGATGACCAAAAGATTGGTATGGTTGATGTCATCAAAGACAAAGAAGTGATGATGCATTTTCTTAGATGGAGCAATACTGACTTGGAAATTAGTAGATGAAAGAAAGATAGGTGAGAAGGTTTGAGATGAATCTTGTAAAAATCAAACACTTTTTTCTAATTTAGGGAATTGTACAAGAAAATCTAATGATGGTCAAGGTAGCGATAAAAAATGTATTAAGGATATATATGGATATATAAAGTGAACAATGCACGAGTGTGGTAAGTTTGTAATTTAAATGAAGGGTGAAGATTAAGCAAAGAGAGAGTGAGTGCATGCTATAAAGAAGATAATAGGTTATTTTGATGAGTATAAATATATCAAGAGGTGAATACAATGTATGCATGTGATTGTATAAAGTGAAGGAGAAAATATTGAATAGATAGAAGCTATAGTGTGAATGGAGTAGAAAGGATTTGACAAGTAAGAAGTACTACAAATAGATCATTCAACTTCTTGTTACCTAATATTTTTAGCAAGGGAAATCCCTTAAATGGGTGAACCATGACTACCCTTTCTATTGTAATCCTTTAATATGATGGAATCTTAAAATAAGTTCTAAATCCCCTAGCTGAGATATATCCTATAAAATCTTCTTGTACTCCTAATAGTGTACAAAAAACTTCTAACAATGTGAACCCTAGATTGGGTAGTTGTAAGCTCCTTATAGATAAATCTTTTAACTATAATCAAATCCTGGTGGCTATCATCTTTACCATGTAACAAGGCTTTACACAATACAAGATGAATGTATCATGTGTTGTCCTTCTATGATTGATTAATACATTTTTTTTGTTACAATTTTTATTTTATTAATGTTTATTTTTAGTGGCTTACATATTGTACTAACTCAGTACCTCCCTAGTACCATTTCAAAGCAACACCATTAACTTTTCATGCTACCTATCCTTCATGATTGATATGCCTAAAGTTTTTGTCATAATAATAAATAGAAATGGTGATAATGGATCACCTTGACATAGACCCCTAAAAATATCAGAGAAACCTTGTGGCATACCATTCAGTAAGACACATAGTTTAGGGGTTGAGATTTATGTGAAGGTTAGATTAATCCAATGTTTTGAAAATCCAAAGGATTTCATTCATATACATAAAAATATCCAATCCACCTTGTCATATGATTTCTTAATATCTAGTTTAATAAGCATATTAGGTGTATGGTTGTGTCAAACTGAATGAATAGCTTGTTGAACTATAATGGTCCCATCTACTATGGATCTATTAAGGAAAAGGCCTATTTTCTCATCTATAATAATGATTAAAAGAACTTTCTTTATATTATTAGTTAGTTTCTTGGTTAATATTATGTAGATAGTATTGCAGATGGAGATAAGCCTAAACTCATCCAAACTAGATAATTGCTCTTTTAAGGAATAATGGCTATAAAAGTATTATTGATTTCTCTAAAAATATTCCATGAGTTTCAATTTATTTCCCAAAAAGGACCAACATTTTAGATAGAAAAATATGGAAATCCATCCAATCCTGGAGCTATGTTTAGGTGAAGTTTCATAAGATAGATTCCAATTTCCTCTTTAATAAACTTAGCATTAAGTATCTTATTGTGATCCTCATTGATAAGGTTGGGGGTACTCACAATTATGACTTCTTGAACTTCGTTCTTAGAGCCCTCCTAATTGTTAAGAAAATAATCAAAGTATTTGACCACTTCTAATTCTATATATGGTGGATCCTCCAAAAGAGTACAATTAGCTTTTCTATTAGAATTAATCTAATTTCTGCTTCTCCTAATTTTAGTGCTATTATGGAAGAATATAATGTTTTTGTCTCCTTCTACCAACCTTAACTCTTATGATTTCTACCTCTAATAAAACTCTTTTTTAGTTAAAACATCTTCATAATTTTTTAGTAGCTCATTGGCCTTCAAATGGCTCTTTTGGTTCATTATTTCCTTAAGAAAATTCTCACTAAGATATTCCATATCCTTTTCTATGTTATTATTAACTTGAAATATATTTCCAAAATTATATTTGTTGTACTTTTTTAATCTTGTTAGGCCTTAGAACCTTCAAACTATTCTTCAATATTATGCCATATTTAGTTCTCTCCTCAAGATTTGTGACAACCTCTTGTGTACTATAATTTGAGTAGTTTTATTGGACATTGATAGATCAGTATTTTGATGCAATGACAAGCCAACTCTAACACACGTTTTATACTTACATTCATCATTAATAGTTAGAGAAACTCAAAAATGGTTAGAGCCCGAGAATGGTAAAATTAAGCATTCAACGTTGGGTGATGATGTAGGATCATCTTGGGTTTCCTTGTAATCCTTCTCATTTGTTCATTCAGGTAGTTATCACCCAACAGTGTTAACCTAGTTCCAACACTGTTAACTAAGTTCCAATAGTGTTAACTAAGTTTTGACAGTGTTAATCAAATTCAAATGGTGTTAATTAAGTTCTTGTAGTGTTAACCAAGTTCCAATAGTGTTAACCAAGTTCTAGCAATGTTAATTGAGTTCCTATAGTGTTAACCAACTTCCAACAGTGTTAACCAAGTTCTAGTATTGACCAAGTGTTCCTTCATGTGCCAAGTGAATCTAACATTTGTTGATGGTCAGTTCCTTCTTTGACTAATTTTGTCTATGATTGGTTCTTAGTTCAAGATAACTTATGTATTTAATTTGTATTATGAATTTAATGAGAGGATCTTGTCTTGGGATGAGTGTGGGCCATTTTAAGGCTGTCCTTTCTATTATGTAATGATCTAGAATCTTCTATAAGTCAGTTTGGCAAGTATAAGTAGAGGTATTTGGTTTAGGTTAGGTAGAACTTAGAGAGTTTAGAGAAGATGTTTCTAGAAAAGTGAATTTGAAGTTGGATTGTGGATTGTGAAGTTGTATTTTCTATCTAGTCATAACATAGAAGGCCTGACAATTGGGTGTGTATGTTGATAACTTGATGAATCATAAAGCATTATTGTTCTTTATCTCCTTGTCATTGTTATTTATGTTGTTTAATTCTATTGTGTTACTTAGTAAGGTGGTTGGATAGTTAGGCAAGCCTCTGGCCCTATCTGTTCAATCCCTCCTTACATCAAGTGGTATTAGAGCTTGAAGCTCATCCTTATGGAGATTGGATTGTGTAGAACCTTAAGTTGAATTTGGTTGTAGGGTGTCAAATCTGTAGATTTGACCTATAACTTGCAGAGGGTTATGATCTTATAAGAACCTATTTATAAAGATGGTTTGAGGTAGAGAAAATACTAGCACTCCTATTATGGACATGTTGAGACAAATTGCAACTAGATTAGATGTTGTGGATACAAACCAAAGTAAAGAAGTGCATCTTGATGATGTGAGTGATGATAAAGTAATGGAACCAAACCCTAATCTAGAACCTAAGGAAGATCAAGATGAAGAAAGATTGTTAAGATTTTTGTCTAGGGTACACATTCAAATCTTATTGTAGAAGTTGTTCCTTATGATGGAGAATTGGACACTAATTTTGTATTGGAGTATATCTTTGATATGGAGAAGTTCTTTGAGTTTGAAAATAATCTTGATATCAGGAAGGTGGAAATCACAATCACAAGGTTGAAAGGTCATTCCTCACTATGGTGGGAGCATTTGCAAATGGATAGACAAAGGAGAGGAAAGGAGAAGATCAGAACTTGGCTGAAAATGGTGAACAGGGTGAAGAAGAAGTTTGTTCCTATTGATTATCGAGTTATCTTGTTGAGAAATATGTAAAACTTGAAACAAAAGGACATGACTTTGAAAGAATATACTGAGGAGTTCTATAGATTGGACATCAAATCTAGACATGTGGATGATGAGGTTGAGAAAGTTGCAAAGTATCTCAATGGATTGAGATTTTGAATTCAAGATGAGATACATTTTGTGAAATTAGAAAGTGTGGAGAAATCATACAAATATGCCTTGAAAGCTAGGAGATCTTGAAAAAGAAGCATGAACAAAGACAAAGATGTAGAGGTGGTAGATTCCAAAGAGGCAGATGTAGATCTAATGGAGAGGATGATAGATCTGACAACCCTGTTTAAGATAAGGGAAATTCTAAGTGGAAAAATGATGAAAAAGGAAATATCAAATGGAAAGGTGGTAATTCTTACCGAGGATGTACTAGTTTTATCGAGGAAGAGGTAATTCTTATTCTAGAGGTGGTTTTCATGGTAATTGTTTTAGATGTGGAAAGGAAGGAGATAGATCCTTTGAGTGTAGATACTATGGTGAGAATGAAAAAGGTAATATAAATGTTGTGATTCAAGGAGACCCTAAGGGTTAACCAAGTGGATCTAAGGCTAGAGAAAATATGAATTTGAGAAGAACTGTGTGTAATAAGGGAATTGATGAGGAAACTTTCCTAAGGAGAAGTCTTTTCAAGACTAGATGTAAGATGGTTAGAAAATACTTCAAAGGGATCATTGATAGTGTAAATTCAATGAATTTGGCATCAAAGGAGTTGGTAACAAAGTTACAGTTATAGAGCTTGAAGCATCCTAAACCCTATTATGTTTTATGGATTAGGTATGAGCATAAGATATTGGTAAGTGAAAAATGTGTTGTGAAGTTCAAGATTGGGAATTACTTTGATGAAGTTATGTGTGATGTTATTCCTATGGATTTTTATCATATTTTCTGGGTAAACCTTGGAAATATGAGACATATGATATACATGATAGAATCTCTTTAGGTGAATGGGAAAAAGAAAGTATTGTTGCCTTTAATTGAAAGTCTAGATGAGGTTAATTATACTATTATTCAATCTTGTATGGTCAATGGGAAGAAATTTGAAAAGGAAATGAAGAAGAATCAAATCTATTTTTCCATAATTCCTAGAAGATTAAATTGTACCAAAAGTAACTGAGTGATAGAAACTAGTGATGACTGAGTGACAAATAGTGGTAATTGAGTATCAGAGGATATGATGGAAGTAGGGAGGTATCCACCATGCTCTTCTTACAAAATCTATGACTAGGATTCTTCCAAGCCTATCAAGAATATCACCAATAACCCCTTAGGACTCTTCCAAGAATAGAGACCAGGTGGTTGGCTTTTTCCTAATGCCACACTCACCTCTTCCAAGTATATCTACCTATATCTTCACAGACACAAAAAATTATCTCTCATACCACACAAAACATCCACTCCCTTAAACCCTCCATGATCTTTCACAAACTCCACACACGCAATTGCTTCCAAGGTCTTAACTCATTACAAATAAAGTGATTTCAACTAGTCATAAAAATCAATACACCTAAGTTGGCTTCAAACACCATTTCTAACAAAATTACCTAATGAGGTCTCTTCCTTGTAGCCCTATCTTGGGGCATTAGGAAAGAAATCAACTTCTTCCAAAAAGAATACCAAAACTAAAGGACTTAGATAACCTATACTAGGTAAGAATAAATTCCAAAATATTAGGTCTCCAACTGTTAAATAAGGCATTCAATCTACATACCCCAATCTAGGCTAATAGGCCTAAAACACATCTTCAAACTAAAAACTTGCCAAACTATCAAATAATACTAAAAAATCAACTTGATTACATCATTACCTTACTAAGAGCTTTCAAACTTCCTATTTTTGTACTCCTAGCTATTGAGGAGATAACAAATCGTTCAAACCCTAGCCTTAGAGAGGGTTTCATGGCTATTTTAAGAAACAAGCTTCAAACCTCCTTTATCTAAGTTTTTTACACTTCAAATAGATCATCAAGAATTCCATGAATGAATATAAACCTTCCATCTCACATGCAAACTCCAAAAAAGCTTCTATTACATTTCTTGACTGTTGTTTTACTATATTTTACATGCAATAGTAGGTACTTGTTGATTCTTGGTCCACACCTTTATAGGGATCAAGGTTATGGTGTAGAATCATGAGAGGATGGTCTCAAACAACACAAAAAACTTTAACAACCTTCACTAACTCTATGCAATGGGAACATGCAATTACTATGGCACCTTTCTCTGAAACTATGCAAAATTTATTGTCTAAACAAGGAGTAGTGAGTTCTTCACAATAACCCAATGATACTAGACAAATATTTAACATCAATAGTAGTACTATAATTAATTAATATATAGGAAGCTTAAGAATTTCCACATTCATGGAGTAAGGAATAAAATATTAGAATTGCAATCAAATATTAGTACACCAGTAGATTTCACAAATAAAACACTAATTTTCTTATTCAAAAACCTTACACCATACCCTTCATTTCTCTTTTCCATATTTCATATCTATCCTCCTACATGTGATTGTATTATTTATATGATATCATGACCTTTCACCTCCCCTAAGAGCTCATCAAAGATTGTTGATTTTCCATCTTCCAAAAACTTGTCATGTTGCAAAATGTTGTCAGCAACATAGTAACATTTTACACTTTTTTTGCATTTTTGCATTTTATGCTCCTACGTGCTTGCTTGGCACCTCAAATAGGTCCAAAGTCTTATAATGAAATTTTAACACTAAATTTTACTCCATCTATGACCTTGTATGGCATTTTCCACTTTTAGGGACTGTGACTCACTTTGACCAACATTGGCTAAAACATATCCTTGGTCAACATGACCTTAATTGAACACCTAACTAAATTTTGTTAGAAATGCTTTAGAATAACTGAGAAGGGGGTTGAATTAGTTATTCAAGGTCCATATGTCCAATTCAAACTTTTCACTAAGTAAAGTGTGCCCATTTAACTATTTTCTCATCCAAGCTTAAACATTCCTATTCAACAGGTTAATGTAAATCAACATGCAATCATAACACATAACATAGTAATTTATGTGGAAACCCAATTTGGGAAAAACCACCAGTAGCATGCTACTCAATTCTCACTCTTCTAAAGTGATGCCCTGTGAAAGGCTTGCCCTATTAAAGGCTGCAACACACTGTTAAATGTGACCTAACTAAAGGATTTAACCACCCTGTTTGAAGTGGGCCTATTTAGAGGACTTTAGAACATTCACTTGGAATTCCACCCTGTTAAAGGATATACAAATGGCTATTAAACCAACCTAAGTCCATAGGATTTTCTTCTACCCTAACTGATACAATTGCTAGAGAGTAACAATAAGGGATTTTGACCTGATTATAGAATACAACTCAACTTACAGATTTCATATCACCATTCAACTCTTCTTCATTTCCCCGGCTTTTAATCTCTACAACTCTTGAAAACTTTCCCTCCTCAAAGGTTTTTTTTCTCCATGCTCAATGTACTAGTGTAATCATCTCTCTCTAACCATTTATCTAAGTAGAGTCTCTATACTCTATTCTTCCTTCTCCTAGATGTCTTCTCCTTAACGCCCTTCCAACCACTTTGCAAACTGGCACACCAGCAGCTCTTGCTTCTTGGTCTATGACTCCTTAAATATAATTCTTGGAGTTTCTTTTCCCACTCAATTTTTACCTCTTTTAATTTCAATTTGTATGGATTAGGTAGGGTTCATTGAATCTAACCCATATTTTATTTCTTATAGAAACATCATGAAGAATCCTCTTGAATCCGCTCAAAAAAGATTTACATAAAATTTTGTGCCACTAGCTCATCATCATTATCTTCCAACTGGTTCACAAAATTTAAGGTAACAACTTTCTCAACTTAGATTCGGTGAATCTTTGTCATTTCTAATAATACAATAGCTCAGCACTATTGAAATTTTGGTGCTTTACACACACTGTGTTACTCAGCATCAACTACATTTTTACTAATGCTCGACACTTGAAGTTCACTCGACACCTACTAAGATTTTTTGGTGCTCGACACTTGTTACTTTGCTTGGCACTTGAACTTCACTCAGCACCTGAATTTCACTCAACACACACTAGATTTTCCATTTGCTTGGCTCCAACTAAAAATTTTCTCAGCTTCAACTAGCTTGCTTGACACCCACTGATGAACTTAGTTTAATCTTTGTAGTCAACCTTATTACAACTTATTCCTCTAATCATGAAAGTGTAGCATTTTTAGGTTCATTCAATTTCTCACTCTATCACCTTGCTTGTGACTAGTTTGAAACTTCAGCACTTTAATTACTTCAGGAATAATCCTAAAGTAGGTATCCTCTGCATCAATGTATAATATTTCAACAATTAGCTCATTTGATGCAGGGAAATCTTGTTTTTTCTTAAGTAGCCTTGGCTAGGGATATCACCCCTAACTTACCTCTAAGATACTCAAAAGCATCTTTAGGTAGTGCTTTTGTGAAGATGTCAACAATTTGTTCCTTTGAGCTAACATATTCCATCTTCACTTGCTTATCTTCCACCAATTCTCTTACATAGTGATACTTGATTGCAATATGCTTGGTTTTAGCATGCATTATAGGGTTGTTTGATATGTTAGTAGCACTTGTATTATCACAATAAAGTTTCATAGGCTCATTCACTTCTTCCTTCATACCTTGCAATAGATGTTTGATCCATACAATATTGGTGCAATTGATAGCAACTGCAACATATTCAGTTTCTACTGTTGACTATGAGGTACAACTTTAATTTTTGCTAGTCCATGTAATCAATCATTTTCCCAAGAAAAGTGCTCCTCTACTGGTGCTTTTTCTATCATCAATATTACCTCCCCAATCTGCATCAGTGTAGGCTCTTAGTTCAAACTTTTCACTTCTCTTGTAGTACAAACCAAAGTCATCAGTTCCTTTTAGCTACCTCAGTATTCTCTTTATTTCCATCATATGATTTTCTCTTGAATTTGTAGAAAATCTTACCACTATTTCAGCAACTAATGCAATGTCTAGTCTACTATGTACAACATATTGCAACTTTCCAATCATTGATCTATACATTGTCTGATTCACTTCAGCTGACTCATCACTCTTTGATAACTTATGTCCTGTCACCATTGGTGTGCTAACTAGTTTTGAGTCTTCTAATCCAAATGTCTTGAGTATCTCCTTGATTTATTTTGATTGGGTCATAGATAGTCCATGCTTCAATTTATGTACTTTTAATCTAACAAAAAACTTGATTTATCCAAACATTGACATTTCAAACTCATGCTTCATTTGATCAGCAAAATCTTTGCATAGAACATCTTTTCCTCCAAATATTATATCATCAACAAAGATTTATAATATCAAAATATCTTTACCTTTTTTTTCCTTTATGTACAAGTTTCTATTGTCATATACTCTCTCAAATCCTATCTTCACAAGATATTTGTGCAATCTCTCATACCATGCTCTAGGTGCTTGCTTCAAACCATAAAGTGCCTTATGTAGTTTACAAACCATATCCTTGTTGTTTTCATCAAAAAATCCCTCAGCTTGCTTGATATAGACTTCCTCTTCTAGTATACCATTCAGAAAAGAAAACTTCACATCCATTTGAAATGTTCGTACTCCTTCCATTCTTACAACAGGGGAAAATGTTTCCCCATAATCCAGTCCTTCTTCTTGTGCATAGCCTTTGCAAACTAGTCTAGCTTTGTTTCTAATTATCTCACCATTCTCATCAAGTTTTTTCCTAAACACCCATTTGGTACCAATCACATTCTTATCAGCTAGTCTAGGAACTAGGGTCCAAGTTTTGTTCTTCTCAATCTAGTCTATCTCCTCTTCCATAGCTTTATACTAGTCATCATCTTGTAGTGAATGTTTCACTATTTTGGGTTCAACCTTGCATAGTAGAAATGATTCATTTCTTACTTTATTCCTTTTCATTGGTCTTACATCCTTGTTACCAATGATTTGATTTACAAGGTGATCTCTTCTTACATACTTGGCTAATCTTTGTTTTGTCCTTCTTTCCATGTTTGATCCTTTAGCTTCATAATCATTTTGTTCTTCTTCACCTAGTACTTCATCATCTCTTTCATGTATACTATTTTCAGAGTTAGAATGTGCATTTTCTTCATTCTGCAACTTAGCTTCTGAATGCAACTTCGCATTCACTAGATATGACTCAACTAATACTTAGATTTGGTTCTGATTTCCAACTTGATTGCTAGTATTATCTTCAATAGTCATTCCTTCATAAAAATATACAAAAGATCTATAATCTTTTGATTGCTTGGACTCATCAACTTGGACTTCTGCATGCTCATCAAAATTTAAATTTACACTCTCCACTATTTTGTTAGTGTTAGTATTCAAACACTTATATGCCTTACTTCTATTGGAGTATCCAAGGAATATGCCTTCATCACTCTTTGCATCAAACTTGCCATTTCTAGTATCTTTAAGAATATAGCATTTACAACCAAAGACCTTGAAATGTTTTACATTAGGTGAGTGACCATACCATAATTCAAAAGGTGTTGCATTTGCACCTTTCTTGACTTGAACTCTATTCAGAGTGTAAATAGGAGTACTTATAGCTTCTCTCCAGTACTTTAGATAAACATTTTTCTCCATCATCAAAGTTCTTGCATAGTCTATCACTAACCTAATTCTTCTTTCAGCAATACAGTTTTGAGGTAGAGTTCTTGGTGTTGATGCTTTCCTTTTGATACCTTTGTAATTGTAGAATATTTCAAATTATTTTGATGTATATTCTCCTCCTCTATTTGATCTTAGGCACTTCAGACTCTTTCTTGTTTCCTTCTCAACTCTAGCCAAATACCACTTGAACATTTGAAATGCATGAGATTTTTTCTTTAAGAACATAATATTCATCATCTTGGAATAGTCATCTACAAATAGCATTATGTATCTATCTCCTAGGTAGCTTTGCACTTCTATTGGACCAAATAAGTTTATATGGACTAGCTCTAGTACTTCTTTGGAAGTATAATTTTTTCTTTTGAAACTAGACTTAGTCATCTTCCCTAGTTGACATTGTTTACACATTGTGTTCTCAGGTTTCTTTAGTTTTGTCAAACCTTTGACTTTCTTCTTCTTACTAATGCTAATCAGATTGTCAAAGTTAACATGACACAATCTTTTATGCCATTACCACACATCATCAAGTCTAACAACAAGACAATTTGCATCTTCCATATCTAGATAGAAAAAGTTACTCCTGGGTTTTTCACCTTTTTCTATTAGATTTCCATTAGTGTCATAGATCTTGGTAGATTTGTTTCCAAATTCTACTTTGCAACCTACATTGCCTAACTATGATACACTCAACATATTGTAGTTCAGTCCTTCAACATAGTATGCATTATCACATGAAATTTTCTCTGTAAGTTTAATGGAGCCTTTTCCTTTGATTTGAAATAGAGCATCATTACCAAATCTAACACTATTTCCATCATATTGAGTAAAGGTAATGAACTTACTTTTATCTCTTGTCATGTGATGTGAGCAACCACTATCTATGATCCACTTGTCATTCTTGTTCACATAAGTCACCAATGTTGTTGCTTCATCTTCTTCTTTATCTAATTCATCCTTCATGGACACATAGACTACTTCATCATCATTCTCATCAGAATCTTCTTCAACAATGTACCATCTTTTTCCTTTGTCCTTTTAATCTCTTCTATCATCTTCTCTCTTCTTCTTGTACTTGTTTCCTTCTATATAGTTCTTCTTCTATGTACATCTTGTAGCAATATGTCCTACTTTATTGTAATTAAAACAAATGATAGGGAACTTACCTTTGAATTTACCTTTGCCTCTATGGAATCTTCTAGCTAGTAGTGTTTCCAACTATTCCACATCTTCTTCATCTGTACTGCTATCATTGGATGCACGTTTTCATTTTCTAATATTTTTTCTTGATGTCACCTCCTTAGTGTCTTTCACTGTTAGCTTGGCCTTGAAATTAGATTCAAGGTTTTTAGGTCTATAGTTGTCAAAGTTGGACAGTTCAAATGTAGTAAGTCTTCCCACTATTCCTTCAAAAGTTAGTGTGTTTCCTTGCACACACCTTAACTCTTGGATGGATGAAACTCTAATAGCATAGATAGGGAGTAGTGTCCTTAAGTATTTGATGTTGACAATCTCTTCTTCCAATTGACCACCTAGACTTCTTATTGCACTTACCACTTCTTTCATTCTAGCAGTATTTTCACCTTCTTCCATTTTCATGTCATCGAACTTTCCTTTGAGGCTTTCTCTCTTTGCTCTCTGAACATTTTTATCTCCTCCATAGATATCTGATAGGGTTTTCCACATTTTGAATGCAATATCACATCATTTCATGTCATCAAATTCAGCATAACTGAATGCAAAAGCAATCTCCAACATTGATTTATTGTGCTCCTTCCTCTTGCTCAAATCATCTATAGTAAGAGGTCTAGCTAGGTCTACATGTTCTATTCCAATTGAGATTTGTGCATAGTCACCTATTGATCCAAGGTACAATTTCATCATACTCTACCAAGCAACAAAATTTTCTTTGTTGAGCTTGGGAACTTCTCTCTTGGACATCTTGATCTTCCTGCTTTTAGTACCTTGAAACTAAATCAGTAGATGGCTCTGATACCAATTGTTAGAAATACTTTAGAATAATTGAGGGGGGGGGGGGGGGGGGGGGTGAATTAGTTATTCAAGGTCCATATGTCCAATTCAAACTTTTCACTGAGTAAAGTGTGCTCATTTAACTATTTGTTAATCCAAGCTTAAGCATTCCTATTCAACAGGTTACTGTAAATCAACATGCAAGCATAACACAAAAAGATCAACACATAACATAATAATTTATGTGGAAACTTAAGTTGGGAAAAACCACTAGTAACATGCTACTCAATTCTCACTCTTCTAAAGTGATGCCCTATGAAAGGCCTACCCTATTAAAGGCTACAACACACTGTTAAATGTGACCTAGTTAAAGGATTTAATCACCCTCTTAGAAGTGGGCATGGTTAGAGGACTTTAGAAAATTCACTTGGAATGCCACCTTGTTAAAGGATTTTAAAATGGCTATTAAACCAACCTAAGTCCATAGGATTTTCTTCTACTGTAACTGATACAATTTCTAAAGACTAACAATAAGGGGTTTTGACCTAATTATAGAATACAACTCAACTTGTAGATTTTAGATCACCATTCAACTCTTCTTCATTTGCCTAGATTTGAATCTATGCAACTCTTGATAGCTTGCCCTCCTTTTAAGATTTTGTCTCCTTGAGTCTCCATGCTCAATGTACCAGTGCAATCATCTCTCTCTGACTACTTATCGAAGTAGAGTCTCTATACTATATTCTTCGTTCTCCTAGATGTCTTCTCCTTGACACCCTTCCAACCACTTCACAATTTGGCACATGAGTAGCTCTTGCTTCTTGGTCTATGACTCCTTAAATAGAAGTCTTGGAGTTTCTTTTCTTGCTTGATTCTTCCCTCTTTTAATTTCAATTCATATGGATTAGGTAGGGTCATTGAATCTAACCCATAATTTTGTTTCTTCAAGAAACATCATGAAGAATCCTCTTGAATTTGCTCAAAAATGATTTACATAGAATTATATGCCACTAGCTCATCATCCTTATCTTCTAACTGGTTCACAAAATTCAAGGTAGCAACTTTTTTAGCTCAGATTAGGCGAGTCTTTGACATTTCCAATAATGCAACAACTCAACACTATTGAAATTTTGGTGCTTGACACACACTGCGTTACTTAGCATCAAGTACATTTTTATTGATGCTCGACACCTACTAATATTTTTTGATTCTTGGCACTTTTTACTTTGCTTAGCACTTGAACTTTACTCGACACCTAAAGTTCACTCAACAGACACTAGATTTTCCATTTTCTCGGCTTCAGCTAGCTTGCTCGACACCCACTGATGAACTTAGTTTAAGCTTTACAATCAACCTTATTGAAACTTATTCCTCCAATGTTTCTAAGTGTGGATAGCCTCTATATCTTCAAGTATGTTATCAATACAACATTTAAGCATTGTCTTAACTGATCCTTGCACTTCATTAAAATATCATAACTCAACCTTTCCCCTAGGTGCTCTTATTACATCTTGTTGATCAAATCCTCTTCATCAATCAACTAAGTTATAGTACTTGGATCTTATAAGCAATTATCATTCCTACAAATAGTAGTTTTGACATCAATGACAAAACAATGATTCAAAACATTCTTTATCAACCAAATTCCTTCTTTGCAACAGTCTCCCTCTTTGATCTTCAACAATGACCTTTTCAATCGGATTTCCAACACATGAATTAAAATAATTGATTCCCTAATATATCATGACTCAAAAAATACTAACTATGAATCTTAATTCCATGGAGATAGTCAGGGTGCTCCTGCACCATACTCCTTTTGTTGAAAAAACTCAAGTCCCTTGAGTTTGTTGTAGGGACTTTGTCTGATGTTGATGTCACCTCCTTGTTCAAGTGCTTGAAACTTTGTCTAACCATTATCCATTATCTTCTTCATCTTCACATTGTTCCAAATTATCTTGATCTCTACTATTCTTCTTGGAGGCCAAACTGTAATCTTCATTTCTTCAACCCTGTCTTCAATTATAGCAATAATCAGAATTGTGCCAATGTCTAGTGGTTCTTATATCTGAGATACCTTTGCTCCATATGAGCCAATATTTTTCATCTTTACACAAGTTGTACATTTCCTTGGTGATTTAAATACATTACTTTGATTTCCCAACATACCAATTGCCTAAAATGATGGCTTCATCCAATTTAGCAACTTTAACCTTACTATTTGCACTTTATTTTTTTATACTTCAATTGTGTTTATTGTCCATGGATAGCTCATTGTCTTTTCATTAAGAGACTCCAATTCTATATTTTCTATGGTCTTTCATTGACCCATCACCATCTTCTTGTTATCTTGAACCTCTTCTTGCATGGAAATTAGCTCTACAACTTCATTCCTTTGATTGCCTCCTGTCTGATTCCAATATTGCTTGCCAATAATAGAAAAAAATTTAGCCTCTCCAAGGGCTATTTCCCTATTCTCTACATAAGTTGAGGTCTTCTCTACCTCTTTCATTGATCCAATCTTCAAATGGCCTTCCTTTTTATTGATGTCATCAACATTTTCAATCACAGTGTTGAGTGTCTACTCCATGTTTATTTCATGCTGCAAGGAATTTACTGCATCCTCATGTTCTAACTCTCCTTGTATGTCCTCTTCACCATTTTTGTCCTCTATTTTAGACCTTTATTCTCCCTTTGGTTCTATTCTTTGGTCTAACTTAGTGACCATTCCTTTTCATCTGCCCGATCCTTTGTATTAATAGGTTCCTTAATATGTTTATCGTCTTTACTGTCGAATTTTTGCTCAGCTTCATCCTCTACCTCTTGCCTTAGCAATATCTCTAGTCTCCTTCCTCTTTCTTCATTCTTTGCTAGTAAATCCTTTAAATTTATAATCTCCTCTAACATTATTTCCTCCTCTTCTCTATTTCTTCTCTTTCTTTTTTTATCTTCCTTTTGTCTTCTCAAGGTATCTTTGTAGCATACCCATGCTCTTCAAATTTCTTCCTATAGTGTCATCCTTATCCAAAAGCAACTACAAAACTTTCTTAATTTGTCACAAATTATCGACCCCTATAAATAAACACCAACTTTCTTTTTTGCTACTCTAGTTAAAATATTTCCCACAATAATCAATGTTATGCAACCAATACAATTGTTCTCTCTAATATGATGCAATCCTACTCTGATACCAAATATGATGCAAGTAGGAAGGTATTCACAAACACCTCTTCCAAGTATCTCTACTTATATCTTCACAAACACAAATAACTATCTCTCATGCAACACAACACCTCCACTCCCTTACACCCTTCGAGATCTTTCACAAAATCCACACACCCAATTTCTTCCAAGTGCTTAACTCATTAAAAATAAAGTGATTTTAACTAGTCATAAAGTTCCATACACCTTAGTGGCTCCAAACACCATTTGCAACAAACTGACCTAATGAGGGTTCTTCCTTGCAGCCCTATCTTTGCATTTTAGGAAAGAAATAAAAATATTCCAAAAAAAATACCAATAATAAAAGAGGATTCAAATAGCCAACACTGGGTTTGGCTAAATTTCAAAATCTTGGGTTTCCAACTATTCAATAAGGCATTCAATTTGTAGGCCCTAATCTAGGCTAATAGGCCTAAAACACACCTTTGAATAAAAACTCACCAAAATATTAAATAATACTAACAAATGAACTTGAGTACATCATTACCATACTAAGAGATTTCAAACTTCCTATTTTGGACTCCTAGTTGTTGAGGAGATAACAGATCCTTCAAACCCTAGCCTTTGTGAGGGTTTCATGGCTATTTTAAGAAACCAACTTCAAACCTCTTTCATCTCAACTCTCAAGACATAAAATGGATCCTCCAACATTCCATGAATGAATATAGACCTTCCATCTCACATGTAGACCCCAAACAAGCTTCTGTTAATTGTTGTTTTACTGTATTTTACATGCGATGACAAGTACTTGTTGATTCTTGGTCCATACCTTTATAGGGATAAGGGTTATGGTGTAGACTCATGAGAGGATAGTCTCAAACAACAACAAAAATTTTAATAACCTTCACTAATTCCATGCAATAAAAAGATGTAGTCACTATGGCACCTTTCTTGAAACATATGTTGAATTTACTATCTAAATAGGGAGTAGTGAGTTCTTGGCAATAACCAAATGATACTAGACAAAAATTTAACATCAATAGTAGTACTATACCTCATTACCATATATATGAAGCTTAATAATCACCACATCCATGGATTAAGGAAGAAAATATATAACTACAATCGAAGATGCATACACCAACAAATTTCACAAACACAACACTGATTTTCTTATTCAAAATGCATACACCATACCCTTCATTTCTCTCCACATCTCATCTCTATCCTCCTCCATGATATTGTATTATTAATATAATAGCATTAATTTTCACCTCCCCTAAGATCTCATCCAAGATGGTTGACCTTCCATCTTCCAAAAACTTATCATGTTGCAAAATGTTGTCAACAACATTTTTGACAACATAGCAACATTTTACAGTTTTTTTGCATTTTTGCATTTTATGCTCCTAAATGATTTCTTGGCACCTTAAATAGGTCCAAAGTGTTATAATTAAATTTTAACACTACATTTTACTCCATCTATGGCCTTGCCTGACATTTTCCACTTTAAAGGAACTTTGACTCACTTTAACCAACATTGACTAAAGCATAACCTTGGTCAACATGACCTTAATTGAACACCTAACTACATGAACTGAAATAACTAATTACTTGATCTATCATGACTCAAAAGATACTAACTATGACTCAAAATTCCATGGATATGGTCATGGTGCTCCTGCACTAGTATAGTAGTAACTAAGTGACACTAGAAATTGAAAGCTTTCTAAATGAGTATAAAGAAATTATTGTAGAGGATACATCTTATGCTTTACCACTAGTAAAAAGTATAAGTAATTGTATGGGACTAGTTCTTGAAGTTATTTTTCTGAATAAAAAATCATATAGATTGACACATAAAAAAAATGAAAAACTTAACAAACAAGTGCAAGAGTTGTTGAAGAAAGGTTTGACCAAAGAAATATTGAGTCAATGTGTTGTAACTATTATATTATCACCTAAGAAGAATGGAGAATGGAGAATTTTTATTGATTCCAAAGCTAAGAACAAGATCATAGTGATATATAGGTTTCCTATGCCAAGGATAGATGACATAATGGATTGTTTGAGTGGAGAAAAGTATTTTACCAAGATTAATTTGAAGAGTGGTTATCGTCAGATAAAAATTAGAGGAGGTGATGAATGAAAGATTACTTTCAAGACAAAAGATTGTTTTTATGAATGGTTGGTAATGCCTTTTGGTTTGACTAATGCACTAGTACTTTCGTGAGGTTGATGAATGAAGTTCTCAAGAGATTCTTGGGTAAGTTTTTGACTATTTATTTGGATGATATTCTTATATTCAGTAAGACTAAGGAAGAAGATCTTGAGCATGTTAGACAAGTATTCCAAATATTGAAAGAGGAGAAGTTGATGATTAACTTGAAAAAGTATTTTTTTATGCAAGAGGACATTGTGTATTTTGGAATTGGGATTTTAGATGATGGTTTGAGAATGGATCATAAGAAGGTTTTAAAACTTTTATTATGGCCTACACATGAGAATGTGGGTGAGGTAAGATCATTTCATGGTTTGGATAGTTTCTACCGAAAGTTTTTAAATAATTTCAATTCTATTAGTAATGTTATATCTGAGATAATGAGAGGAGATAAAAAGAATTTAAGTGGACACATGGAGCTAATAAGAGTTTTGAGAGTTTGAAACAAAAGGTTGTTGAGTTACTTGTATTGGATTTTCCAAATTTCAATAAGGTATTTCAATTTGAATATGATGCAAGTAGTAGTGTAACAGGAGTTGTGTTGAGTCAAGAAGGTAAACCTATTGCTTTCTTTAGTGAGAAGTTGAATGATGCTAAAAGGAAGTATTTTGTGTATGATCACGATTTTCATGATATTGTTCAAGCCTTGAAGAAATAGAGATATTATTTGATTCCTAAGGAGTTTGTGTTATATACTAATCATAAAGCTTTATAGTATTTGGTAAGTCAACATAAGTTGAATAAGAGACATATGAACCCTTACATTTCATACCATGTAAGAAGACATCAGATGTTGTGCATTTTGCTAAGATTTTCTTTAAAGAGATTGTAGATTGCATGGATTACCAAAAATTATTATTTCTGACAAGATAGTAAGTTTATTGGTTATTTTTGGAGGACTTTGCGAAAGAAGATGGATACTAAGTCGAGATTTAGTTTTATATTCTACTCACAAATATATGGATAGATAGAGGTTATGAATAGAAGCTTGGCTAATTTGTTGAGATGTTTAGTTGGAGATAATATAAGTAATTGGGATATGTTATTTGGTAGAATTTGAGTTTGCATATAATAATTCTATGAATAGAAGTATAGGAAAAAAACCTTTTGATATTGTTACTTGAATGCATCCTAGAAGTATATTAGATTTGAGGGATGTTAATAGTGAAGAGAAGTGTTGAAGGGGAAGAATTTTTCGGTTTTATGAAGTCTTTGCATGAGGAAGCAAAGTTGAAGTTGGAACAAAGTAATCAAAAGTATAAGGAGAATGTTGATAAGTCTAGGAGACATCATGTTTTTGAAGTTGGTGATGAGGTGATGGTTCATTTGAAGAAAGGAAGATTTCTCATTAGAACATACAGTAAGCTAAAAATAAAGAAGTTTGGACCTTGTAGAGTTTTAAGGAAGTTTGGCAGTGGTAATGCTTATGAAATTGAATTAAATGATGACATGGATATATATCCTATATTCAACATTTCTGATTTGTATAAGTATCATGAATCATATGATAAAGTTGTTGTATCAGATGATTATCCCAAGAAGTAGATTGAAGAGGTTGAATAGATATTGGATCAGAGAGTTGGTAAAAGCACAAGAGGAAAAGATTACTATGTATATTTTATGAAGTGAAAGAATAGACCAATTGAAGATGCAACATGGATTTCTCAATCTAGGTTAGATTCATCTTAGGTTGTGTCAATATCAATGATTCAGAAGAATCATTTATTTCAACCCTAGTTGTTTGATGCAGCAGCATCTGGGGTTTCCTTTTGGTCTTTCTCATTTTTTCATTCTGGAAGTTATCATTGAATTCTAGTAATGTTAATCAAGTTTTAGTAGTGTTAACCAACTTCTAGTAGTGTTAACCAAATTCTAGCAGTGTTAATTGAGTTCCAACAATGTTAGCCAAGTTCCAATAGTTTTTACCAAGTTCGAATGTTGAGTGAGTGTTACTTCATGTGCTAAGTGAATCTGATATTTTTTGATGCTCAGTTCCTTCTTTGACCAAGTTTTTTTGTGATTGGCTTTTAGTTCAAGGTGACTTGTGTATTAAATTTAGATCATGAACTCAATGATTAAATCTTGTCTTGGGATGAGTTCAAACTGTTTTAAGGTCAACCTTTCTATTATGTAATGACCTAGAATCTTCTGTAAGCCATTTTGGAAATTATAAGTAGAGTTATTTTGTTTAGGTTAGGTATATATTAAAGAGATTAGAACATATTTTTCTAGAAAAGAAAATTTGAAGGTAGATCATAGATCTTGAAGTTGTATTTTTGTATATCGTCATAACCTAGAAGTCCTTAGAACTAGGCATGTGCATTGATAACTTGATGAATCAATAAATAATTATTGTTTTTTCTCACCTTGGTGTTGTTTAATTCCATTGTGTTACTCGGTGAAGTGGTTGGATAGTTAGGCAAGCCTCTAGCCTTGGTTGTTTAATCTCTCCTTATGTTAGGTGATAAAAAATTTCTTCAAGAAGAATAGATCCAACTTCTCAACTATGTGAATAAAAGAAAACCTCTTATTTGTCTAGGTATATGTATCATTTTCCATTCTAATATCCATCAATTTATGTCTAAATAAAAAATCTCTAGAATCATATAAAGTTTGGGACTCTTTTACTATCCATCCTCATTTCTTTTTAAGTTTGAGGATCACATTAAAATTAATCCCTATTATAAATTTTTGATCTATAAAATCCTCAAATACATCCCCTACTTCCTCATTATTTCCTTCTCCTAAAGTTGAATGGGTTCATACATATTAATCATGATAAATTTTAAGCTACTTCTAATACTTATAACTTTCCCACATATCTAGAACTTCTCACTTTTATAATTTTTCAAAGGATATTGTTCTAGGATTGCATACTATACCTAATCCATCCAAAACCCATATGTATGGTTCCCCTTGTACATAAAAAATCCCTATCCTCCTTTCTAGCTTCCTTAGTTCCTCATTACCTAGTTTTGTTTCTTGTAGCATAAAAATGTCTTCATTTGAGATCCCTATACAATGCTTAAAGAGGCCTTGTTTGTTAGGCCATTGAGGCCCTAACATTGCTTTTAATCAACCTTATGAATCAATGGGAAGGTAATTATATGTCCTTGCATAAAAAGTGGTAATATTTTCTTTGTATGATGTATATCCATCCTTTTTTCTAAGATTTCTTAAGGACATCCTCTCACACATTTTATTGATCTTGGTATAATTCATTCAATATTTCCCCTTTCCATTATGAATAAGACCTAACTTACAATTATCTAAGAGCATAAAAAAATCTTCTCAACATTTCCTATCTCTTACTCTGGTTTCCTTTTGATATCATTTCAAGTACTAAAAATAAGCCAATTCCTCCAACTCCTCCACTTCCATGCTATTAATTTCTAATGCTTATTTTCCTTAAAATTACTCTTCCAACATAAGAATTTTCTTCTATGTATCTTTCCTCTTCCCATTTTAATTAAGATCAAATCCATTACTTACTGAGACTGCATCCTACCCTTCTGAATGTTGCTCGACTTCTATGTTACCATCTCTTTGTCTCCTTTATTTGATGGAGAATTTTTTCAAAGGATTCCTAGTATTCATTAACATTGATCTATTTCTCTTTGGTCCCTACAAGTGCATCTGTTGATAGGGGCTCCTAACCATCCCTTCTTTACATCCCATTAATACTTCTCGATCTACTAGATCCCCTACTTGCATTCCATTATTTCCTTTAGAATGTTGACCCTTAGAGGTGACCATTATATTTGAGGCCAAGACTTAAATTGATTCCTTTACTTTTTTATTCTATAAATTATCTAGTGCTTCTATGTTCACATTATCTGGTGCTACCCCATCTACCCTATCCAATATCATGGTATCCTTCTTGCAACCATTATCTTGGTTCCTTTCAATCTCCCCTTCCTCCATCTTCTCAAAAATTGGTGTATCCATAGGTTTTTTTGGCTAAAATAATGAAGCCACCTTAATTTGCATTAAGTTTAATCTCAGCCTCCTAATTATGGGAAGATCTCTATGAATGAGGCAATTCTTCTTCCTCAATTACCTCTAATAGATTTAGGATTCCATGATAAAATGCTAGTTTAATAGTGAAAGTGGATTCTCTTGTTCTTAATTCTATGAGGTTAAGTATTTTGGTGTTAATATTTGACTATGATAAAATTATCTTCTAAAGAGTATCTCTCATCTAAGAAATCTACATATTCACCTAACCTATTTCCTATTTAGTTTCTTTATTTAGCAATTATACCTATAGATCAAGAAGCATAACTAATCTACCTACCTTAAATGACTTAAGTTTGTGGCAAGATTAAAATTTGGATGTTAATCAAAAAATTAAAAAGGATGACCTTTAAAACAAGGAGATTTACCTTTTAAGAATTCATTGTTTATCCTTCTACTACTATAGTCTAAATATTTTTGTTTATTACAAATGATAACAATATGTACCTTCTTCTTGAAAGTTTTCCTGAACCAATTGACTATATGTTCTACCAAGACTCCCACTCTACACCACTAGGTGAAAACTCCAAATGTTTTACAAATCTCTTGTGTTATTTCAATTAAAAACCTATTAGAAGTCTTAGTTGGAAACTAAGATACTAAGAGGGGGGGTGAATCAAGATCTATAATAATTTTAACCTTTTAACAATTCATAGTGCATTCACCACATTTACCATCTTATATTTGATTGCATGCATAACTTGTAAAATCAAACTATAATAACATATAGATCTATTCTATCAATCACAAGTATGAAAAGTAATTATATGACACAAATATTTTGTTACCCAAAAACCCTCCAAGGTGAAGCTGAAACTGGGGTGGGGATGACACCCAAAAATCTTTACTATTGTAGTAATAAAGTTAACATGTTAGGGTTACAATGTTTGACAATATCCAATGATCTACCCTACAAGGAGTCTGCACTATTAAAAGATTTTGAGATTTTTAGGTCTCACCCTATTAAAGGATTTTACACTTACAAAAAATTAAGTACTCTATTAGGAGATTTACAAAGATCTGTTAAGACCACTATGTTAAGAGATTATCCTTGATTCAATCTGTTAAAACTAATTTAATACTTGATCCTCAATTTTCTCTGATAAGTTATTTTTGGATCTCCTCTCTTAAATTTGATCTTTGGTCGGATTTAACTTTATTCTACTTCATTTCTTTAACACCATTGCTTCCTTAGTTCTGGAATAATTGATCTCTTTGCCTCTTCTACAATTCTTACACTATTACACTTAATCCACTTTGTGATTGCATGAATATCTTTTTCTCTCCTTCTCATTGTCATACTCTATCACCACTATATTGAAATAGATTGGGTTATGCTCTATTTAAATATTTCATAAATAGTTTTCTAGATGCTTCCTTATTTTGCCTCTATATCTAATTGGTTCATCATAGAATATAGGGATCTTTGATCCACATCATAAAATGTGTAATGATCTCCATAACAACCTCTAAAGTATTAAATAGCATGTCCATGTTAGCCTAAAATAATTTACCTCAAATTTTGTATCATTCCTAACTTGAATGTAAATTTTGCATTTTTTAGCACTTACTATCTCTAATACTCAACATTCATTGTATATGTTGTTCATACTTGGTTGTTACTATGCTCAACACCTTTTGTGTAACTTGGCATCAATATGCTCAAACTTCTCAGTAAACATTAGACACAGCTTACATTGAAAATACTTGGTGACCAAAGACTTTCTTGAGCCCTATGGAGCTTGGTATATACATGTTTCTATACAAGTCTACCTCATGACTCAGCCTATATAGAGTAGCTCAATTGCAGTGAACTAGCTTCTAACTCTACTAAGTATATGACTAAGTGTTTGACAATAATAGACAACAATAGTTAGAGATACCAACAATCTCTCCCTTTGACATTAGTGAAAAAATACTTTTTCATGATTACATTGTTACAATGATAATATGAGTACTCCCCCTAAGCCTGCATGACTCATTTCATATAGAACTACAAAACTTTGACTTATGTCAAATAAACAATGAATAGAAAACAATGTATCAATCCATATGTGCACATGACTCTAAGTAGTTTGATTGTTTAGGTCCAGTGCCCTATTTTCCTTTTATATTCTAATTTCTGAACTCTAATCTCTGAACTATTATCTTCATTCCATTCCCCCTTATTTTTATTTGCATCAATTATTATCTATATTTAAACTATGTGATCATCATTACAATCCCCCCTTGTTTTTATCACTCATGTCTTCTACTAGAGTTGAATGGGTCAAATCAAACTATACTTTTCAATAAACATTTTGTGAACTTGGTAGATCATAGCAAGTGCATGATCCCAAGTGGTTCTTATTGATTCCAAAATGTGATTCTATAATTGTAATCTAGCTGTTAGATCAATCAAACTCTCAGCAATCGAAAGATTATGATTTTCATTAATGAGATCTTTTGTTGATTTCATCTTTTTCTACTTAACCTCCAAATTAGTTGTTAACATGGATTGGATAGAGATCAATTTTAATCTCATGCTACTATTAGATGCCTAAAGCTCAACCAATTTTCCTTAAGCATTCAAAAACTTATTATAGTGCCTTAAACTAGATTTAGCTAATAGAAAAATAATGTTGATTGTTCTCTTTATATCAACCTAAATTTGTTGGATGTTTTCTTGAATATCACTAGTTAATCTTAGCACATCACACAAAATATTGTACAAATATTGTACTTTTTATATAAGTGTCATTGTATTCTATACACAATCTTTTAATTGGACTTTCTTGTCAGTAATGGCTATTGAGACTTTGTTCACAACCTTATTGTCAAATTTCATAGCTGACCAATCCATCAATTTTATCATTTGTTTCAATATCTCCAACATTTATTTCTTCAACAATAGTTACAAGCTAGGAAATGATTGGGGCTTTCCCATCAAAATTTTGTATATAAAATGCCTCAACAAAATGTCTTTAACATCATTTAGTACTTGCCTTTGTTGATGTTCCCTTCTCAACTATTATTGCTTCTATTACTTAGCCAAAATCTCTTGCAACAAAATTGTTTTTTCA
Organism: Cupressus sempervirens; assembly: GCA_028749045.1. Taxonomy (NCBI): domain Eukaryota; kingdom Viridiplantae; phylum Streptophyta; class Pinopsida; order Cupressales; family Cupressaceae; genus Cupressus; species Cupressus sempervirens. The sequence continues at coordinate 676,911,818 of CM053793.1, read as the reverse complement.
AGAGTGAGATTTTCCAAATCTAGTTGTGGCATCTCAATAACTTCATCTAGACTACCTTCAATATTTGGAGAACTATCCTTTATTTCTTTCCTTTTGCATGATGATGGAGTGTTTTTTCTTGATACTTCTTTAGGAGATGGTGAAGGGGCAGGTAAAAGTACAAGGCTATGTAGACTTTTTAGGCTAACTTTTCAAAACAACTGAATTTGAGTATTTCTATCTAAATATCAATTTTGTTCAAACATATGATCTAGATATATTTATTCTAGCTAAGTTATCTATGGTCTCACACTTTTTCATTGGGAAATGTCTATTAAATACATGTTTATACTAGTTTTTATCCAATTACTAAAGAAATTATATTATCTCAAAAAAGTGATGTTTCAATAACTCTTACTATTTTTTATGATATTTTTTAATAACATCTTTAAAAAAATTATAGAGCTCAGAGTCGAATATTCTCATGTAGATTTTATAGTGTTTTAATTAGATATAGTATATTATAATTAAAAAATTGTTCAAGCACATATTTTGACACTCGAAAAGATGTTGATTTTGAGAAAGAAAAATATATTAAATCATATTAAAAAAATAAAAATATATATGAAATTCTAGAGGAGAGAGTCCTCTTCTAGAATGTATAATTTTTCTCTTGTTTTGAATATATTTGCTTTGAAAAATGTGGTGGGAGATGAAAACTATTGATTTTAGGTGAGTTGAGATTTGAATTAGTATAAAAAAGAAAGTATAGGTCTAAAGCTGATTTTTATTTTAAATTGTTCTAGCTATATATGTTATCTATAACATAGTTTGATACTAAAGGGAAATAAGTTTATTTTCATATAGTTTTGTGATGGTAACTAGACCCCTAATTTTTAGCATTTTTTAACAGCTAAAAAATATCTATAAAAATTAGGAAAATGTATCAATTCTTTTACCAAATAATTATTAAAAATTATAATCGTAAGCTTCATCCATTTCTACACATTTCATTAGTTTACTTCATTTTCAAATTCAAAATAATAATACCAATTTTATGTCATTGAAGGTGAACATTTATACTTTTGTTAGCCTTTTTCTTTACAAAAGGGTGATACATGTTCGTACTTTTACCCAAGTATCACCACTCGGTCTTACTTGTATATCAATACTAGAGACAACAATGGTTTCACTCGACATAATTTTATTTTCCTCCTTATTCTCCTTAATGTGATGTCCTAAAAAAGTTGATCCTTCATGACCTTTGGTATAAATTCTACACTTGTGTCTTTATTAGTTTCTTTGGCCTCTTGCTCTTGCTCAGCAACTAGAATGTCAAGGGTGTTGGCATGAATTGGTGACATGTTGCCTTGTAGACTCAACACTCCTGAACTCATTTCATCACTTTCATCGTCTTGAATAGTTATTGTCTCAATATTCTCTTGTGTCACCAGTATAGTTATGAGACCAAAAATATTTCTCCAAATAAACTCATTCTACTGAATTACAACTTCAGTCTTATTTTGTAAGATCATAAAAATTTTGAACTTAGGAGAAAATATGTTCCTGTATTTCTCCAAAAATGTTTCTTTTTGTTCTTGTGATATATCAAGCATAACTTTGGCTAATGTGCCACATATTATGTTTTTCTCTTCTTTAGCTACCCATTGCCACCTTCTGTCAAGTCTGTTATACAAATCTATTAGAATTTTGTTCTCCAATTCAAAAGTAGCCAACTTCTAACTTGCCATCATGTCTATCATGGCTTCTTCAATCTTAGATTTGTCCTCATCATTTAGTTTGTCATATTTTACATATCCAAAACTAGATAAACCTATAGAACCCTATATGTCAATACATACCTCATCAATAGTTTATGTTCTTCTTTTAGCTAGTCATTTAATCAATATTCTTCTCTTTGTTTGATTAGTAGGGGCTTGAGATATTTCTATCTTTACTCTTGATCTTCTTGACTTAGTAGTCTCCACTATTTCTTACTTTATAGATTGCTCGATACTAGTTGTTATTTCCCTAATCCTTGGTTTGGTAGGTGGTGAAGGAGAGAGGGGTGTCAGCACTAAATTTGAAGCTTTCTTTTCTTGGGCCATGATAATTTTAGCCTTCTTTCTAGGTGGTGAGACAACAACTAGGGATTTACCCTTGACTCCTCCCTATTCCTCATCACTACCATTTTCTTCATATATTCTAAGACCTTGTGTAATCTGTAGAGGTTCCTTGCTCTTATCTTGGGTGGCTACCTTTGCCTCTAGGTCTTCAATCATTTTCTTCCTTTTCTTTTCCCTAGAAGCTATCTTGATATTTGTAGTGATTCTTGCCTTAACTTCTTCATATTTTCCAAAATATTATACTTTAGTATCAATCTCTTCTTTTAATAATGCAATAATATGTGCATTCATTGTATCACTATCAATTCCATAGTTGGATGCTTGTAGCCATGTCTTCCTTAGCTTGACTTCCTATGCATATGTGTTATTTGTATCAACAAAGTCATACTTTGTTGTAATGTTTCATTACCAATTCTTTTGATATTCTCATCCTCATCCTCAATACTTATTTGAATTCCTAAAAATGTGTATCCATGACATTTTCAAAATTCTCTCCTAATTGCCTTATGTATTCATTGATTTTCCTTGTCACTAGTTTTCCTTGTTTCCAAAAAATATTTCCAATACTAGGAAATTATTTTGAATATAAAAGAAAATACATATAAAAAGTGATCCAAACTTACACATTGAGTTCTTTTCCTTTTTGATGGATATTAGGTTTTCTGCTAATTATAGTTTATGTAACTCGGCAAGATCATGTTCATGATCTTTCATAACTATCTTCCATGTTTGATCCACTTCCATACATGGCACACTATTCAATCTTCTAGATTGATAGAATTTTTGAGAAATAGATCTCCCTATAAATTTAATGAATGGGTTAAAAAATTTTGAGATGGACAACCCTCATCCATTCCACTCAACTCTTGTGTTGGCTTCAACTTCCTCACGACTTAGACTTCACATAGTATTCTTCTTATTTAGTGTGGGATGACCAGTAACCTTGTGAATCATCTTCTTGGTTATTTCAATTAGTCTATTATTTAGACAAAACTTTATGCTTTGGATTCTTCTCACCACAACCTTGATCCATTTGATCTTAAAATTTTATGGGAATTTTAGGGTACAATTTAACCCTTTCTTCTCAACAATTTTGAATTCCCCTTTTAGAATACCTTTGTCACACAATTTCTCATAATCTTATCGAATCTCATAATCATCAATTTCTCCAATCTTACACATGTAGCAACTCCACACATCATGTATCATTATTAACTTAGGTGGTATTGAGGATAATACACCCATTGAATTACCTTTCATCTTGATATCAGGAATAGTATGAAATTTAAGTGCAGGAAAAGCATCACTCCTCACTAATTGAATGTTACTAGCCTCTACTCAACTTTTTCATGAGGATGATGAAGCTTCTAGTATTATTTGTTAGGGTTCAAAAACTTTTTTTTTCTCTGGATCACTTGACACCACTTGAATCTTCACTTGATCAAGCTTTGGTCTCAAATTTTCCCTTAATCCCCTTAGGATCTCTTTTTTCTCAAATCACTCTATGATCTCGAATTCTATATGCAAGGTATGGAATAATGTCTTTAGATTTTGATATATACTTCCTTTTGCTCAATGTAGGGTCTCTATTAATGTTGTGCACTCAAGTAGGTGGAAGCTAGCTATCTCAGTCAATATTGTGCCTCAAAATTAGGTCTTCATTATACAACTTGATCTCTTTCATCTAACTCAACCTATACATCTATTTAGCTTGTGAAGTACTCGATTGATATTGTAATGCTTGGTCAATATAGACAATTTTACTAATGTTCAACACAAAATGTATAAAGGATTATTTTGTACTAGTTCTTTAATTGATCTATTCTTATGCATCTTTATGTATGCAAATATGAACTTTAGAAAATTTTATGTTAGGAATTAATATATGATATATCATTTAAATATATAGTTCCTTGAATTCCTTTCTTGTTTAGTTTGAAGTGATAAAATCATCTTCTCCATTGGATTGGGTGATCTCAACTCCATTTGTTCCACTATTTCTATTTTCTGCATTTTTCTTCTAGGTTTGATTAATTTCTTTCCTTGTTTGATCAATTTCCACGTTTTCTTTACCTTTGGAATGATAATGATTTTCTAGTGGTACTTGAGTTCTACAGTATTTCTTGAGTGTCCAAAATTATGACATTTGCAACATACATTGTTAGGTGCATGATTCTACCTTTGATTAGTCCAATAGGGTTTTGTCTATGATAACATTCATATGTTCTATGTCCATACTTTTGACATTTATAACAATAGCCTTCAAATCTAGGTGTAGTAGATGCATTCTTCATTCTTAATTAACACTCATGTATTTGATGTCCTTACTTCTTACAATAAAAATAATAACCAGTAAACTTAGGTTTAGGATTTTGCATACCATTTTTCCTTCTCCAAATTTTTGTAGTGTAACCAAGTTTTCCACAATGATAACATATTAATTTTCCCTTTGATTTTGCATTTCTCAATTCTCCACTCTTGGATGATTCTTCTTGCTCAGTAGATGAGTGTCCTAAACCAATAGTACTTCTAGATGACATCATAAGTTCTTCAAAGTATTTCATTGCTTCATTAGGTTTGTTGAATCTTTCCACAGGTTATTTCTCAATTTTGAGTTCATTCTTCAATAAGTCCTTTTGTAATCTTAGGTTTTCTATTTCCACATCATTTATGTTCAACTACTGATTTTTAAGCATCAGTCGATTCATCATGTCACATTGAGTTTTGGTGATCTTTTGTACATTAGATATCCTTTCTTCAATTCTAATTGTCATTTTCCTTTTGTATACCTCAACAACAACCTTATCTTCTTCATCTTTCTTCTTTTGCTCAGTTACTTCACATAGCCTAAGTGATTAAATAACATTTCTCTTTTTAGTCCTCTGACTTCTTCATTTAGTATTTTGTTCTTATCTAGTAGATCTATAGTTTTCAGATTTTCATCTAAACCATCTATTTCAAATAGTTCTTCAATTTCAACTTCTTCATAATGAAACTCATTTATTTGAATAGCCAACTCCTTTCTTCTTTTTAGGGATTTCCTCAATTCTTGTCTTGGTGTTTCAAGTTATTGTAGTATGAGCTAGATGTCAATCACCTAATTGTCAATAACTTTATCCAATTTATAAACCTCCATCTCCAAGATCTAAACTCCAAGTTATTAAACTTCTCCAAGAGAACTCAACTTTGACACCAATTATTCTAAGTCATAATTGGAAACTAAGATACTGAGAGGAGGGGGTGAATTAGGATCTATAAAAATTTTAACCTTTTAAAAATTCATAGTGCATTCACCACATTTACCATTTCATATATTATTGCATGCATAACTTGTAAAATCAAACTCTAATAACATATAGATCTAGTCTATCAATCATATGCATGAGAGTAATCACATGACACAAAGATTTGGTTACCTAGAAACCCTCCAAGGTGAAGGTAAAACTAGGGTGGGTATGAAACCTAGAAATCTTCACTACTGTAGTAATAAAGTTAACTTGTTAGGGTTATATTGCTTGACCATATCTAATGATCTACCCTATGAGGGGTCTATCTTGTTAAAAGCTTTTGAGGTTGTTAGGTCTCACCCTATTAAAGAATTTACTTACAATAAAGTAAGGGCTCTGTTAGGAGATTTACAATGATATTTTAGACCACTCTATTAAGAGATTATCCCTGACTCAATCTTTTAAAGTTGATTTAGTACCTGATCCTTTGTTTTCCTTGATAAGTTATTTTTAGATCTCCTCTCTTCAATATGATCTCTTCTTTGATTTAGCTTTGTTTTCCTTCACCACTTTGACATGGCCACTTCCTCTATTCTAGAATAGCTAACCTCTTCACCTCTTTTGTAATGCTCACACTATCGCACTTAATCTTCTCTATGATTGTACAAATAGCTTGTTCTCTCCTTCTCATCACCATAGTCTATCACCACTATATCGACATAGGTTAAGTTTTTCTCTATTTAAGGATTTCATAAAGATTTTTCTAGATGCTTCCTTATTTCTCCTCCTCATCTGATACATCACATAACATGGGATCTATGATCAACATCATAAAACACATAATGATCTCTGTAACAACATCTACAAGTATTACATATCTTGTCCATGTTGGCGTAAAATAATTTACCTCAAATTTTCTATCATGAGCCGATAGTGTTTTGTAATTGCAAAAAGATGTAATGAATGGTAGTATCATAATGAGGTACTATTATAATTAATTGGGAAAGCCTCAAGGCTGACTCAAGGAATTATTTTGAGAATATGGTATAAAATAAGGCTATTTTCCTTGAGATGAATTGTGCAAGTAAAGTAAGCAAGTGAACTTGTATTGGATAAACAAAGTTGGTAAATGTGTGTGAGCGATCAAAGGAATTATTGTATATGAATTGGAAGATTTGATTTTGAGATTTCAAAGAGGTTTGGTCTAGTTAAGAGGATAGGGGAGTTTTGAGTTGTTGATTTCTATTATTCTAAAAGGAATAATACAAAGATTAACTGGATAGTGAGTTTAATGGTCTTCCCCTAAATTTATTTGGACAATGGGTCCTTATGCCCTTTAACAACTCCTAATAGGGTTGACACAACTTCTAAAAGAGTTAGAATCTCATAAAAGGGAATCAAAGTCTCGTAAAAGGGACTAATATGTATTGAATTCATTTCATTGGCTCTTAACAGATTTTTTCCTCTTACAATGAACTTTTATATTAGTGCATCATCTTGTGGATACCATCCCCATTGGGGTTTTCCCTCTGATCAAGGGTTTCCATAATTAACATATCTAGTTTTTTTGTGTATGTGTATCTTATTATGGTTGTTGGTTAGATTGATCATATGGTTAAGGATTAATAAGGTTGATATATGTTTTAATAGTTGGATAATTTATTGACACCCCCCTCTCAATTATCTTGGTGGACTTTACTTTCTAAGAATTGGTATCAGAGCATGAAGTCCTTGAAGGAAAATCTTAAATACTTAAGGAGATCAATCGTGGGTCACTTCAGAAAAGAAAGTCCAAAATTTGATGGAGTTAACTATGATAGCTAGTAGGAGAAGATGGGGACTCATTTTTCATGTATGGGTCTAGGGTATTGGTTGATGACAAAGAATGGAAAGATCATTCTAGAAGAAAGAAAACTCGAGAATTATAGTGAATCCAAAAGAGATATGTTTTTGTGCAATATGCTTACCAAAGAAGCATTATTATCATCTCTTCCTAAAAAATATATATAGTTAGGTAAAATCCTTAGAGACGTCTCATGAAATTTGTAAAGCTTTAGAATATACATTTTAAGGTAATGAACATGCTAAAAGATTCAAATTACAAAATTGGATATGCTTGTTTCAAGATACTAAGATGATGGCAGATGAATCTATAAGCAGTTATATTGGTAGAATATCATAAATTATTGTAGGAATTAAGTTTTTCAATGGATATAAAAATAAAGTTGAGATTATATGGAAGATCTCAAAAATCTTGACAACACTATTTAGGTAGACAAAAAAAATTATTGACCAAGTGATACCTTGCATTACAAAGTTGACTAGAGAGAATCTACTTGGAAGACTAGAAGCAGTAGAAGTGAGCTTGAAGAAATCTAGATAATTTTCAAGAGTGGAAACAACTTTTAGTACATGTTAACCCTTCCTTGTCAAGAAGTGTGAGCACTAGTGGAGACTATGTTAGCAGTAGAAGATCATGATCTAAGGAGGATTGATGAACTGAAGAAGGAATTTCCCTTCTTGTAAGGATAGAACTAGATAGTAAGAGAATATTTAAATGTTGGACTTGCAATGAATTTTTTCATTATGCTTCTAAGTGTTCTAAAAGAGAGAAAAATTATAAGAATATTTTTAGTATGCAAATGAATGATGAGTTTGATAAAAGAGTTTAGAGTGAAAGTGATGATGAGTTGGGATTTGTAGCTACAAAAGAAGAAAATCCTAAATAATAAGTTAGAGAAGAGAAAGCCTTAGTTTCATAGCTCAAAAATAAAGTTGATTATATTTTAGATAGTGGTTGTTTGCATCATATTATTGGTGACATGACTAATTTTTTAAAGTTTAATATTCATGATGGAGAAATTGGAAGAGTTGGTAACTATGCAACTTGTCAGATCAAGGGAATAGGATCTATTACTCTTCATAGAAATAATAACACTACTGATGTCTATTTTGTTGATAGACTAAAGCATAACCCATTGAGTATTTAAAATTTGGTTGATAAAGGACATCAGTTACAATTCACAAAGAAGACATGCATTGTCAAGGATAAAGATGGTAAGTTGTTTAGCACTGGTATAAGATCCAAAGATAATGTTTTTCAATTGAACCCTTCAAAGATGACATGTTTGGGTGCAAAGGTGGATAATAGTTGGTTATAGTATAGATGATTTTTTCATATAAACCTTGATAATATTGTGAAATCTAGTAGTACATTTTTTATCAGAGACTTACCTAAAATTGTGAAACCTAGTAATGTTGTGTGCAAAAAATGTGTTATGGCTAAGCAAAGTAAATTTTTCTTTCCTAGTAATAAGTTCACAACCACACTCCTACTAGAACAAGAGGATTCTATGGTGAAATGTGCTTTGTGAATTTTCTTTTTATGATTTCACTAGGATGACATGGGTAGCATTTCTTAAAGAAAAGTATGAGGTATTTGAAAATTTTAAATTGTTTAAGAATAGAGTTGAGAATAAATTTTCTATCAAGATTAAATATTTGAGATCAAATAGAGGTGGAGAGTTTACCTTAAAGGGGTTTAACATCTTTTGTGAAGTGAATGGCATCAGAAGACAATTATCAACACCTAAGACCTTTGAGAAAAATGGGATTGTTGAAAGAAGAAATAGGTATGTAATAGAAGCAATGAGATCCATGATGTTTGAGAATGATGTATCAAAGAAATTTTGGAGAGAATGAGTCAACACAAAAATATACACAATGAACATAGTACTAATTAGAAAAATTATAAACAAGACTCCCTATGAATTATGGTTTGGACATGCACCCTCAGTGAAGTGTTTCAGTTTTTTTTAAAGTAAGTGTTACATAAAGAGAGATGTATAATTGGTAAGTTTGATGCAAGAAGTGATGAGGATATTTTCCTTAGTTATTCATTGAAAATAAAAGCTTATAGATGTTTTAATCAAAGAATAAGACTATTGTTGAGTGTGCAAATGTAAAAGTGGATGAAAAGTTTGGAGTTAAAGAAAGAACATTGGATTATAATTCAAATGAAGAATAAGTTAGGTTAGGTTGTGAGAAACAAGGTTAGGTTGTGAGGAATAAAGAAAGTTTGGTATGCAAGAGACATTTACAACAAGAAGGTATAGATTATGAAGAGACATTTTCCCTTGTTGCCAAAATTGAAGTAGTAAGGATGTTCCTGGCTTATGAAACAAATAAGAAATTCAAAGTATATTAGATGGATGTCAAGCCAATATTTCTAAATGGAGAACTTGAAGAAGAAGTCTACATTGAGTAGCTTGAATTATTTCCTTTGATAGAAGAAAAGGACATGGTATGATGTAGATTGAAGAAAGCATTGCAAGCACCTAGAACCTAGTATGTGAGATTGGACAAGTTCTTAGAAAGGTTTGGATTCGCTAAAGGTACAATAGATAGTAACTTGTATTTAAAAGAAATTAAAGATGGATTGTTGATTATTGTGATATTTGTGGATAACATAACCTTTGGAGGTAATCATGAAGCAACTAAAAAATTTGCTAATGAAATGAAGGATGAATTTAAGATGAGTATGATTGGTGAGATGAAATATTTCTTAGGCCTACAAATTGTGTAGAATAGTGATAGTATCTTCCTATGACAGTAAGTATTTGAAAGACTCATTGAAAATATTGGCTTGGAAAGTTGTAAGCCTATTGGTACAATTATGATAACTGGTCACAACTTATCTAGCAAAGATGAGACACCTACAGTTGAGCAGAAGAAGTACAAATCCATGATTCGAGGTTTACAATATCTAACTCACACCAAACCATATATAGCTAATGCAGTTGGCATAGTAGAAAAGTTCAATAAGATCCTAGAGAAGCACATGATGTAGCAATATAGAGAATATTTAGATATTTGAAGGGTACACATAGTTTTGGTTTGTGGTATGATAGGTCTAGTGACTTTACTTTATGTACATATACTAATGCAGATTGGTTAGGCAGTATGGATGATAGAAAAAGCACTAGCTGTGGAGCATTTTTCCTTGGAGGAATATTGGTATCTTGGCTAAGAAAGAAACAAGATTATATCTCATAGAGTACAATAGAAGCAGAATATGTAGTAAAAAGAAACAAATACAATCAATTCATGTAGATGAATCAGATGTTGAATGATATTGGGATAGAGTTTTTAGAATCTGTTATCATACATTGTGATAACACAAGTATAGTGAGTATGTCTAAGAATCTTGTGTTGCATTCTAAGACTAACCATATATCCATTAATTATCATGTTTTGAGAGAAAAATTTGTAGAGAAAGAAATTAGATTGGAATATGTTATTATGAAAGAGAACATTATAGATATTTTTACAAAGCCTTTGCCTAAGGATACATTTGAGCATTTGCAAGGTATGCTTGGGGTTATCACCCTATCTACTTCTGGGGTTCATAGTGGTACATATCTTTATTATTAATCTAGACTGAATTTTGATGCTTATGATATGGGGGAGTATCTATGATGAGCAAGGTCATCAAGGACTCTTGGTAGTTGGTATAGAATAGTGACTTTGGACACTTGAGTTGGTATCAAAGCTTGGTCATAGGTTCAAATCCTGCAAGCCATCGAGAGAAACATTGGGAGGAGGATTGTTGGTAGTGGTTCAACATCCATTGTAGGAATATATTTTATGGTTTAACTACCTCTTATGGCTATATAAGAGTATTGGTTGTATCGGGCATTAAAAGGTTGATTTTTTGGTGCAATGACAAGATAGAATGAACAATTGACATGATGAAGCCTTTGTCAATAATGTCAATAAAGGAGAACTGTACATGAAAAACATCCTCTAGAACAATGGGGGAGAGAGAGAGTACATAGATGATGTATGTATGGAGAATAATTTTTCATGATGAGATTGATGTCAATGGAGAGAAACATTGAGTTATATCAATGGGGGAGAAGTGTGAAATTTGATTTCTATCCATACAAAAAAATAATATTAAAATAAGAAAGCATAGATGGAGAGTTGTTCCTATGAGTTAGAGTATAAACAATTGATGAAAATCCTAAGAAAAAGGAAACATAGATGAATAAGTGTTCATATGAGTTTTAGATTTGATTGATGAAGAGGATTTGAGAAGAAGAGAAAAGAAATAACAACAATAGAGTTGGATGTGGTATTCTTGGAGCTTACATGTTTTTCATCTATGTTGTCATCAATGCCAAAGGGGGAGATTATAGCATGAATGTTGATGGTATTCCTTTGAGGTAGAATCCTAAGCATTGGAAAGTTGGTTAGCATGATTGACATGTTTCATCCATGAGTGTGTTTGTCATTGATGTCAACATAGCATTGCTTTTGTGAAAACTAGCATAGTAGAAAACAAAGGACATAGTTGTATGAACTATATATGATGATGAGCTCAAGTGTAGTTAAGTATATGTTCTACACTATGTCTTGATGAAGTGGACAAGTGCATGTACAAATATTCAAAGATATGTGGGAGTTATTCAAGAATTATAGAGGATAGTATGCAGACAAAGTACTTGAGAAGTGGTTTCTCATGATTGGATTGTATCCCTTAACATGGATAGAATCATGATGAGAAAAGTTAGACAATGATAGTGGAAAACCTAATGATGACATTAGCAAGTGCAAAAGGTTAGAGGTCACATGTGTAAGAAGTTGTAAAGGTTGTGAGCCGGACAGTGTTTTGTATTTATGGAAAGATGTAATGAATTGTAATATCTTAATGAGGCCCTATTCTAATTGATTCAAAAAGCCTAAAGGCCAAGTCAAGGAATTATTTTGAGGATGTGGTATTAAGTAAGGTTATTTTCCTTGTGATGAAGGGTGTAATTAAAGTAAGAAATCAAACTTGTATTAAATAAGAAAAGATGGTAAGTGCATGTGAGCGATCCAAGGGATTATTGGATGCAAATTGGAAGATTTGGTTTTGAGATTTGAAAGAGGTTTGGCCTAGACAAGAGGATAGAGGAGTTGTGAGTTATTCATTTCTATTATTCTACAAGGACTAATACAAAGATCAGTTGGAAAGTGAGTTTGGTGGTCTTGCCCCTAAAGTTGGTTGGACAATGGGTCCTTTTTCCTTTTTTAACTCCCAATAGGGTTGGAATCTCCTATCAAGGATTGCAAGTCTCCTAATAGAGAAAAATATGTACTGAATCTATTTCATTGGCTCCTCATAGAGTTCATCCTCTTACAAGGAACTTTTATATTAGTATTTCATGTTGTGGGTACCTTCCCCACTATGTTTTTCCCCCTAATTAAGGGTTTTTGTAGTTAACATATCTAGTGTTATTGTCTGTGTGTGCGTGTGTGTGTGTGTGTGTGTGTATCTTCTTATGGTTTCTAATTATATTGATCACATGGTTAAGGATTAATAAGGTTGATAAATGTTTTAATAGTTGGATAACTGATTTGGGCCCCCCTCCTCTCAATTATCTTGGTGGACTTTACTTTCTAACATATTCATGGTATTGTGAAAGGGGAATTCGAGGATTAGCACCTAGATAAACACATTAAGAAGATTCAAAGTCACTTAGAGGGGTTTGAAGACTTTAAAGTCTCACATGTACTAAGGGAAGTGAATATAATTGTTGATAAGCTATCTAAGTTTGGGGCATGTAAAAACAATACAAATCTTTTTGAAGATTTTTGAGGGATAAAACCTCATGATTTCACTTGTCCTTTGAATCTTTAAACAACTTAATAATTAGTGGGATTAGTGGGGGAAGCCTAAAAAATGACCATCATGAGGCTAGTTCTTGTATGAAAATAATCAAAATTTAATACATTCTTTAAAGGAAAGGATATTTTATGCACATATGTAACAATGAATAACCTCAATTATTTGCTTAAGCCATGATGATTTCTTGGCATCAGTGTTGGAGCTTCTCAAAAGATCTAATTGTTTTTTAATTTTGAAGATCTCCATCAATTTTTGAGGTGTATTTCGCTTCCAAAGAAAGTCATGGAAGCCAATTTTTGTCTTAAAATAGAGGGATAGATTCTAGGGTTCGAAGGTAAAATTCAATGCTGGCGCATGTGCAATGTTTTTTTTTTGTGAATAGTCCATTTCTATTAATAAATTAATATATTTGTTACAAATTCATGAAAAATGGGTTGGGGGATACAAGATCACCTTGTGAGAGGTCACACAGCCATAGCTGGAATCAACAATTATTCACAAAAAACATTAAGCAACCCCTCAAGCTGCCAAAATAGTGCCAGTTGAGGGAGGTGATTCATCTTGATCACTAAAACCCCAGTCATGCTGAGGAATACTAGGTAGACTAGGAACAATCCAACCATCAACAATGTAATCAAGAACCTATTGACATATCAGTCAAGTTTGTTATTAGTGACACACACTTATTCAAATTGTATATTCCTACCAAGCTCTTTGTACAATTTACAGTATTTGCCAAGAATTTCAGTTGTCACCAAGTTCTATAGTTGCTACCAAGTCCTTTGGACAAATCTTAGTGGTTACTGAGCAGTCATAGTTATAGTGAAGATTAGTAGTGTAAATTGTGCATCTCAGTACATGTTGAGTTTACCAATGCAAGACAAATTGTATAGTGTTCACCAAGTTTGTAATGTATGTTATGTGAGTCTAGTGTTAGCCAAGCCACTTAGTGTTAACCAAGAGATTCAATGTATACCAAGCTCAAAGTGATACTATTTACTGAGTCATACAATGTAAACCAAGAGACTCTATTTATATGACAAGTTTCATAATATCTACTGAGTCACCATTGCAGACCAAGTTCAAGACTACCTAGAAGTGATCAGTATGGACTGAGCTTCTATGTCTACCAAGTGCATAATGATTTCAAGCATTGATAGTGGATGTTGAGTATCAGAACCTCACCGATTCAGTTTTTAGAACCTCGAGTGTCTTCATGTGGGCCGACATTGTAATATTTGTTTTAACTTGTATTGTGGATGACTTTGTAATTTGTATAATTGGATTTGTATATATGTAATGTTGAACTGTCATTTTACATGATGCTAAATGACAGGAATTCTTTCGAACTCCTCTCTTGAAAAGTTGATTTTTTGAATCAACTCCAAGGTTCTAGGAAATCTTGTGACCTACTACAATCCACTCAGTTGAAGATAAATGTTAATGTTCACAAGGAGGCCTTTGCTGGTTCATTTTGATCTCAGATGAGATGAAGAATCTACATACTATTTCAACAAAAACACACAAAAAACTATGTTTTTATATTTCTATGTTTTTTTAATGAATGCAATCGAACAATGCAACTAGTATGAAATCTTATTCTAACAATGGGGTAAATGAAGAAAATAACATGAAATTGAAATCCTAACAAACATAAGCTATAGAAAACAACACGTCTATGAGTTAAGCTTTCAAAGAAATTAGTGGCTAACCAATGAAAGTAGAAGAAGTTCTTCCTCAATTCCACTAATGCAATTATTAGTGAGAAACCTAGTAATCATATGATATTTCACTCTTCATCAAATCACAAGGCCATGGAAAGTGCACTCATACAAGATAAGGAGTTATGTAGGCACAATTTGATGATTTCTTCTCAAGCTAGATACATCAGTGGAATTCATCAAAAGCATAGCAAACACTAGAACTAATGAATTGCACAACCAAAAACAAAAAAATAAACCTTTGGCTCAATCACAATTCCATGATCAAAATTCACAAAAATATGACACATTTAGGCAAGAATCACTACACTCCAAATGCGAGCACCAAAAGCTTAATTTTATTGCAAAATAATGATGGCCCTCATTACATATTACAATGGATTATTTATAAGAAATTGTCTTAATTTGTGTTGAGAGTAAGAGATATCTTCATGCAATAGAATGCTTTTAATTTAATAAAACAAAATAATAATACAAAAACTAACAACCTAACTGGTGCTAAGTAGGAGTCCATCCATTTTTATTCAGTAATTGGATGTATGAGCCTTTACTTGTTAAAAAACAAAGAATTATGAGAGAAGAAAGAATGAGAAGGCTTTGAGTCAAAGTGGAAGTGTCTAGAAGTGCCAAAAATGGAAAGTTATCCTTCACTGGGCATTTGTTAGAGTTAAACTACCATTAGAATGTGTTTTCAATGCATGTAAAGCTCTATTTTTAGAACAACTAACTATTAGTGCACCTCAGGAAAAATGAACCTACAAACCTGTGCACCTATAGAGCTACACACTTGTAGAGATACGGACCTCAAAATAGTCCAAAATATCAAAATTTTACTGAGTGTCAAAATTGAAATTTTGGTTTCTAGGTTTTGTTCCCCTTCATCCCAAAGTTATGTTTGGATGTTTGCCTTTGAATTTCTCTATAATCTCAGTAATTTTAGCTGCATGTAGCAAATTCAAAGCCTCATATTTTTTCTTAACCTTTTGTCTATAATTGTCTACCTTAATTCAGGTGTTAGGAAAATCCCCGAGTTTGGTATCCAATTCTAACAAGGCTTCCTCTATTCTGAAAGCCTACTGGATATCTTCATCATTAACAGTTTCCACAAAAATCTTCTTAAAACTCTCCACTACCACCTCTATAGGCAACAACTTCTCTCATTCCTCATCTTCAAAAATATCTAAACATGCATCACTATAATGCCTCTTTGCTTCCAAAATTTTCTCTCAGGCTTGGTCCTTGACCCTATGGATCTCCACATGTAATGTTTTCATTACTTTATTACTAACAACAATCATTTGTATCCAATCATCAATCAAATCTAATTCCTCCACTATATATACATCTACCAAAATCCAATATATTTGCCCCTTTATTGCTTACAAAATTTGCAAGTCCTTACTCTAGGTCCTTACTTCATCCATAATACTGAAGTCTTGCTTTAAAATTGCAACTATTTTATTCATATTCTCCTATGTAGCATACAATAACTTTAGGTTCCCCTAGATTATCAAAATTCCCTTATCTTCAAAACTTTCTTGCCACTATTAATAGGTTTTCAAAAATGGGTCTAGATGTACAGCTCCCCCTTCTCTGAGTATGGTGTTCAATGTCTCCTCAGGGTGCTTAGGATCTAGAGGACCAACCACTTTAGCTAAATATCCCTTTAGAATCTCGTTCTACCTTTGAAATATTTAGAGTTTGACCTCTTCCTCCTCCATGCTTCTAAAAACTTCCTTGATCCCCATGGTCATCATCAATCAAGTTGTATCATGTGTGGACCTCCCAAGAATAACCTCTTTGATTTGATAATCTTGAGGACTAAGGCTTTATACATCTATATCTTCAGGAGGGATAGCTACTTAGGTAAAAAAATCCTAATCCTATGTATTATTGAAAAATGCCAATGGTCTTGCCTCATGCAACAGAGACTTAGGTTTATTCAAAATCCCTACCAACTCAAAAATGTCTTCCTCATCAGCACAAAATTGAGGCTTTGTACTCCTCATTATTTTCTTCTAGAGCCATCTTGGGATGCACTCAGCTGAAGACCTACCTCTCAAGGATGATGGAGTATGTTCTGCTACCTCCTTTCCCTTATCGCTCCTCCTTGGAGTACTTTCCCTTTATGAGGGCTCTTCTTCTGCGGCTTTTATTTTAGTAGACCTTGTAGCTTGTACCTCAGTGTCTTGGGAAGCTAGTCAAGAGTATTCTACCATTTCTCCCTCCTTTGACACTTCATCAGTCACCATTTGTTATGGTTCCTCATCTTGTGATGGTTCCTTTTGAACCTCTTCTTCTTCTAAACTCTGAGGAAGAGGAGTAATTGAGATGGGGAAGCAAGATTAGGACCCTATGAATTTGGTTGGATCTACGTTCATTCTTGGAGTTGGGGTTCACCTATAGGGGTATCCCCAATATTGTCCCAAACCAACTCCATCCCCATGGGCATAAAATCAAAATCTAACATTTTGAAAATGCCATCACCCTTTTCACTTTGCTCATCCACACACTATTTTACTTCATCTTCTAAAGAAGAGACTTCCAAGGGTCCTGCTTTGGTGGATGGCGATATCACTATGGTACTCCTCCTTCCTTGCTCTATGGCTCTAGCTAGTTGGGTTCTTATCTATAGGGGCACTTTTTCCTCTTCATCTTCCTCTTCTCCCACTAGAATGGTTTCAGGAACAGATGGGAAAGGCACCATTCTTTTAGTCACCCTTTGCCTCTTCTTCATTCAGATCTTAATCCTTTTCTATTTCATAGAGCTAGAAGGGGATGTTGGCTCTTCTTGTGGAGGAGGAATGGAAACTTGCTGACTCTCTCCCTCTTCTGATTGGCTTGGTACAAAGGGAGGCAATTGAGGGTCATCCCAAGCTTGAGTAGCTCTAGTATCCTCAAACCCTTGTACACTTTTTTCCTACTACTAGGGAGGTGCTTGCACTTTAGCTTCTCCCATTTTGATCCTTCAAGGAGAGATCCTTTTTCTCTTGTTCTTTCCTTTCCACTCTAGAGGGTGATAGTATCCAACAAGGGCAAAGGTGGGAATTGTGACTTTCTTCCCTCTACCTTTCTTTGGGCGAGCTTGAGCATGAAAGATCATGGTGTCAAGTATTGGATCAAGTTGAAAGGGTTTCTTGATCCAATCCTTTGTCATTCTGATGACATGCCTCGCCCAATGATTTATGTCATCTCCCTCCTCCCTGTCAACCATGACATTCATGATGGGTCTCTCCCTAATTTTGTCTAAGTTGAATAGGGGGTCTAGCAGCTCCCCAGAATCTTGCTACCTTATTTCCTCTAGAATGCTTAGTTTGAGAGGCTTCTCTAAAAAATACAAAGTCATCCTAAAATAGTCCCTAATATAGACATCATAGTCATTTTTTGCATTCATCCAATGGTCTTCAATGGCCTCCTCATGATGGAATTATTTGCTAGCCAAACTCTCAACTTTTCCAAAATTATCAAAATAGGGTCGGGGAGAGTTGTATTCATCTAGGGGATAATGTTCCCACTCCCACTCAAAGGAAAAAATATCTTGTTTCCATTTCACCTGGTATGGTCCTATGACCAGGGGCCAT
Source organism: Cupressus sempervirens (assembly GCA_028749045.1). NCBI lineage: Eukaryota > Viridiplantae > Streptophyta > Pinopsida > Cupressales > Cupressaceae > Cupressus > Cupressus sempervirens. The sequence continues at coordinate 676,893,512 of CM053793.1, read as the reverse complement.
GTCCAACAAGGTCTCCATTGCTTCCTAACCCTATCATATGCAAACTCAGTCTACTATATAATCTCCAATAACACTAGCTTATCACTTGGATATCTAAGGGAGCTTCTTAGGGTTGACAGAGGCACTAGCTACCCATAGATACGTGAATGTCTTAAACAAGATGTAATAGGCCTTGAGAGCTATTATCTATTCTATTGCCTCATCAGATAACCTCTTTGAATAGTCTCCCTCTATGAACCAGATGATTGCAAAAATGAAAGCATAATTCATGATCTTGTATTCCTTGCTCTGGGCTGAGAGATTCTTCCTCACTAGTTGAGGGTAGGCGATGTATGGCCAGTCATTAGGATCCTACATTTTGCCTCTTTTGTACAATCTGGGGCAATTTGTGGCCCTTACTACTAGAAAATATAACATGTAAGAAGTCATATAGAAGTTCTTCTTATCTTTGACTCCCCCCAATTGCTCATAAAAGTTTTCACTTAATGTGGTGGCCCAGTCTAGTGGCATCTTCACTGTCTTGATAGTTTCAATAAAGTGCACCATAAAAACACTCAAATGTCCTACTACTAGTAGACCCATGACCCTACTTAGAAGAATGATGGAATAGCCAATATCTTCTTTCATGTATCCCCTGGTCATGTCCACCTTCCCTGTTATCCTCCCTAGAGGAGTCTTCTCAATAAGGTAGGATGATTGAATAATGTCAGTTGCTTCTTTCAAGTGCTCCCTATACCACCTTTCCATTTCCTCATAAGAGAGTCTTATGAACCGATCCACCCTTGGGAGATCGAAGACCCTTTCAATGCTATCAGGTCAGAGGTCCAATACAACTTCTCCTATCACACTCTTCACCACACTTTCCTTAGGAAAAAAGTGTTGAGCTAGTGTCATGATTAACTCTGCTGATTGTACTGATGTTGGGTGCAAATCTGCACTCACCAATATTGATCGAATCAAAGTGGATACTAGAGCTAATCTCTCTGTAGGCTTTTTGCAAATTATAAGGAACTCTCCCAAGTTGGTCTATCCCAAATCAATGTCTTTTATCTTAGCATAATCATCTTGGAATCTTGACTTGGATGGGACCCCTTAGAATTTGAAAACCACAGGCTTAGGTCCCATTTTCTCTCTGAATGATGATACCATTATATCTGCATGACACAAGAAAGACATTTATTAGTTTAGAATAACAAAAACCAAAAAATTAAAAGCGCAAAAAACATTCAATTCCTCTTCAATTATTTATTAACGAAAAAATAAAAAATAAAAATAATGAAAATAAGGTGCATTGTTTTGGTATCAAAGTGGGTGCACACAACGCACCTCATTTTGTTAAGTTTTTATGACATTTTGGTGTGTAATTACACACCAGATAAGGTGCGCAAATGTGCACCAAAATATTTAAAGGAGTTGGTGATTTTTATATTTTTATATTTTTATATTTTTATTATTATTTATTTTTTAAATATTTTTTAAGGTTTTTTATTTTTTATTTTTTTATTTTTTAGGGTTTTAAAGTGTATAGACATAGTGTGCGCATGGCGCAGTGATGCATAGTATGCACATGATGTGGTGATGTGTGTGTGGCATGGGCATAGAGGTGAGTAGGAGGCATGATACGTGCATGGAGTGGTGGTGCACAAAGTGGAGGTGTGCATGAAGCGCAGTGCACATGTGGTGTAGTGGTGAACGTAGCATGGGGCGTAGAGCACACAACACAGTGGTGTAAGGCATGACAAGCATAGAGGTGAGGTGTGTGCACAAGAAGCGCTACAATGAGGTGTATGCATGGCAAGGCACAGTAGTGAGACGTACATGGGAATTGTAGTAGTGACGGTGCATAGCACGACAAGGTGCACCTATGGGGATTCATGTTGCAAGTAATGGGCATGCGTAGGTGCACACCAAGTTGGGTGCACACCATGCACCCCTTTATTTTTTTGCATCTTTGTGTTGTACATCATGGACCTTCATTCTTATGAAGTGTGGAAGGTGCTGGAGTTCAGAGTCCATAGGTCGCGAGAGTGCAGTAAGCACTAGATGTTGGAAATATTCAAGATATGGTAGGTTACTGAGAGGGGAGGGGTGAATTAGTAACCTCAAAACTTTAATACAATTCAAGACTTTAATCATATATACTATTCACCATTCATTCATCTAATCTACTATATGTATGAGAGATCAAACATTCATAACACATTTACACAATGATTTGGTGACACAAAAACCTTCCAAATAGAAAGTAAAACTAGGGTGGGGATGATACCCACAAATCTTCAATACTGCAATATAAAGTTGGCTTATTAAGGCTTACATTGACCACTTCTAGTGATCTTCCCTGTTAGGAGCACAAAGGACTACTAGGTCCACCTTGTTAAAGGATTTATAAACATACAATGAAGTATGCACTCGGTTAAGAGATTTACAAAAGACTATTAAGTCTACCTTGTTAAAGGATTTAGAAACTGGTTCACCTATTAGGATGAAATAGTAGATTTGACTTACAACTTGATTGTTGATTAGATCCTTGAAGTATAGATCACCTTTTGTGATTGATGAATCTTTATTATTCCTTGTTGACCTTGTTGAGTATTCTACTCTGCTACTTATTCGCATTTACACTTCTCAAAATATTATATGTCTATTTCTTGATACTCTAATGCATGCATTATAAATGATATAATACACTACATATATATCATTCCAATAATTATAATTGCAAGTTCAGCTAAAACAAAAGTGAACAAAACATTACTGAGTCAGCCCAATAGTAAATAACTCGAGTTCACTAAACTGACTCAGTGACCTTCTAATACTCAGCATCCACTGCATTACTTGGCATCATCATGCATTTGGTAGAAGTGAAGGCTCAATCCATACTAATCACTCAACGTAGTTCTAAACTCGATGACCACTGGTGACTTAGTAGATGTAGTGTTACTTGGTAGATACTCCACATTGAGTTTACCTTGCTTTACTCAGTAAACATTATAACTTCCATGCCCAGTTTAAACTAAATTCTCATGACACAGTCTGACTGCTTGATAGACACTGAGATGCCCAGTGTAAACTACTAAACACTTCTAAGCTCAGTGAGTGTAGGAAACTAAGTGTTGAGCTCGGTAGCTATATTGATATAGATAAGTGTTGTCACTAATGGAAATAGTCACTCAATTCCAACAATCTCCCCCTTTGGCATTAGTGACAAAACACTTATAAGCCAAAACATATGTACATAACCTAACTTACTAATTTTTTGTTATTCAAAATTGATCTTTTTAGAACTCTTTATAGGACTGCTACATATACATTTCTACATCTATCTTCTTGATGGTGTATATACAAAGATACTTATGTACACATGTTAATTCTATTGAGTGCTAACTCCCCCTTTCACTTATACTGATAACTCTCCTCATTTATTATGATGAATCTCTCCCCCTTTTTGACAATAATGCCAAAGGACTACATATATAGTTTATATGGCTACACCAAAGTGAGATAGAAAATCTTGATGTACATTAAGGATGGTGGCAAAAGTATTATCCCAAGTCTATTGCAAAATTTGACTAGGGGAGAGAGCAATTTTAGCTTTTTCTGATAAATGGATCATGTGATCAGCCACTGAGAAGTTCTAATCTTGGACCAATTTTTTGCAATGAGTAATATGTTTCTACATTGTATCCATGATAGGAAGGACCATGTTTTAGATGTCTATTAGTGTAGACTAGATCCTTGCTTCCTCTCTTAATAGTTCTACCTGCACATATGCTAGATATCTGATTTTGGTGTGAAGGGAGGTTATGGAGGAGGAGTCCACCTTTAGCTTGGATGCACTTGATTACATATCAATGTCAATCTTATTTAGCTTATCCTTTATTTCTTTAGTAAAACCATAAACATCACAAAGTGATGCTGCATTACTACAAGAATTTTCAAAATTACCCAAAAGTGTGGACAATTCAACTTGCTTGATTGCTATATGTTGAGAAATATGCTCTAGCACCTTGTCATCAAATTTCCTTTTAGCCTTTTCAATTATTTTCTCTTGTCTAGAAGGATCTTCATCAAATTTTTGTACTGCCTCTTCTAACTGAATCAAAATGTGTTGAGTGGAATCTACTTCAACACCTATAGCTTATGTAATTATATCTTTGGCATTCTCAATTATTCTGTACTCCTTATCCCTTTCAAACCTTAATTGCTTCTGCATAGCTTTCATTTCTATGAGTTGACTGGCTAACCTCATCTCTCCAATGGTAGTAGTGTCAAATTCAATCTTTGGTATCACTATCTCTATGCCTAAGTCAATGTCTTCTTCAATTTCCTTTCCAGTGATCAGAAGTTTTAATGGATGCCTTTGTTTGACTTCTGTTATTACTAGTTTGACCTTTGGAACAGACACGATAGTGGAGATAGAAGGGCTAGTAGTAAAAAATGGGATAAGACTCGAGGATTGAATGCCAATAGAAGTGCTAATGGGATCAAAAACTAAAACACTTCCCAAAAATGGTATCACACTTGGTAGATTACCCATAGTAGTATCCGAACTGATTGGAGTTGAACTGGATACAGATAATTCTGACGAAAACAAAACTATAGAACTTACTGGAATAGATGGAGACAAAATTGTAGAACTTACTATTACACTAACTGATGGTGAAGGAGCTAAGGTAGCTAACTCAGTAGCTGAAGAAGTGATAGGTAGCTCAGTAGATAAAGTGCTTGGCACTTTTGTTTTAGATACCTGGAGCTAGGATGTGGCTAGTGAAGATTGAGCAATTGAAGTGACTGTTATTGTGCTCACAATTTCACTTGCAGAAGTTGTCTCCATAGTAGATTTACTAGTCTTTGGTGGAGAGTGAGGAAGGGATGAAATAACTACTGTTGCAATTCTTTCCAGGTCATCTTCATCTTTTTCTTCCTCAAGTGCTTCTTCCTCCTTGTCTCCTTCCTCTTTTTCTTTCATAAGTGCATGCAACTCTCCTAGTGTAATTGTGATAGATGGAGTGTTATCAAAATCATCATTGCCACTGCTATCATCATCCTTAATTTCAATAGGATCATCTGATGGCTTCCTAAGATGATATGCATCATTCCAAATATTTGTAGCATTTTTGACAACTGATTCAATGTCTTTTAATAATATAAGACAAGTATTGAATATGTTATTCATTCCTCCTTCATGATCTTTCAATGCCTTTCTGACTTCTGCATCTGTCAGACTGGGTACTAATTCCTTCATTTTTGGTTCAAATATATCTTTGACAGTTTGTACCATGTTGTCCCATCTGACTTTTATTTTTTCAAGAAGTACTGCTAGAATTTGAGATGCAAATTGATCAGGAGAGAATTTCCAAGTTCCTAACTTTTCCATTACCAAGTCTTTAATCTCCTTTTGTTTTGCAAGAGTCTGAGTTTCATATTTGAGAGCTTTAAAATTGTTGATACCTACTCCAATCCTTAACTATTTTAGTCTTTCCTCAAATGTGAGTGGAGGCCTGACAAGTAGAGTTTCCTTCTTGCCTTCCCTGGTTCTCCTAGTGAATACTACAGTTGGCTTCTTTTGAGGTTTGGTGATAGACACCTTTCCTTTCTTCTTTGGTAGTTCCTCTTCTTTTTTATATTTATGTTTTTCATCTTCTTCTTCTTCTTCTTCTTCTTCATCCTTTCCTTTACCTTTATTAAGCATTAGAGGGCTAGTTGCAGTTTTCAAGTTTGTTATCTTCCTCTTGCCTTTGCTTATAGCCTGGGGTAGCTTGATTTCAAGCTCAATTCTAGCCTTTTCTTCATCATAAGTGCCAAAGGGAGGAAGCTTAGGATCTACAAGCTCATTCACCAGTGCTTCAATAATATTTCTAGTTTTGTCAATATTGACCTCATAAGGAAGAGATTTTACCCATGCAACTCAGGGTCTAACTGCCTAAATGTATACTCTATCATAGTCAACCATGAAGCATACATCATCTTTGTAGTCTACAACCAATTTTGGTGGAATTTAGAACCTATTGTTCATTCTTTCCTTGAAGTCTTCAAAGTAATTATCTTTAACCTTCTCAAAGTTTTCACCCATCTCAGCAATAAACTCATTAATCTGATATAGAATTGGGGTGTCTTTTCTCTATACAACTAAGCCCTTTGATGGAAAAAAATTTTGAACATAGAAAAATAAACAAGTTAAGAAGGAGCCAAATTTATAGGGATTATTCTTTGAGGTCCTTATTTTGTCCATATTCTTGTTAAATTATTTCAACAATAATTCTGATAGATCAAATTCTAGATTTTTCTTCACAATCTTGAATGCCAAATCCATGGCCTCACAGGGCACACTATTCAAATGACTAGAGCTATACATCTTGTGAGAAATGATGTGAATGTCAAACCTTAATTCAACATCAGAGACAATGCTAACCTTCAAACCTCTACCATCCCATTCAGCTAGGGTTTTCTTTTGAAGTTCATCCTGACCTAGGGTTTTGGTAGTTTTGGCTTTGCTGAGTATGGGGAGACTAGTAATCTTATGAATCATCTTCTTGGTGATTAATACTGGCTATTCTAACCATAGTTGACCATTGTGAACATGACTAAGTATGTACCTAATCCACTTAATCTGGAAACTTCTTGGCATATGTGAGATATGGGTTAATCCTTTGGTCTCTAGATGCTTATACTCGAGTTTCAAAGAGCCATCAACACTCATTTCTCCTAGTGAATTGTCCATTTCTAGGTTTCCAATCTCTTGAATAGAACATTTATAATGTGTATGAATATTGTTTATAAGGAGTACCTTTGGTGGAATTTGGTATTGAGCTCCATTAGGGTCAAGTGACTTTGTAATGGTCGGAGCAATTTTGAAGTTAGGCACTTTCCATTCTACACCCTTTACCAGTATCTCTAAACCCTTCTTTGCCTTGCTGCTACTTCTACTCCTGGATGCCATTGCTGCTCAATAGGTGTAAGAAAAAATTTGAACAAATTCTTCACTGGAAAATCACTCAGAATCGCTTGGAATTTTCTTGAGTGCACCTGAAAATCTCTTAGCTCTAAAATTGTGGTGAAGAATGAAATCAAATTCTACCCTTTTTGATGAAAATTTTGCCATAAATGCTCAGTAAAAAGGTAGCTAAGATGACATAGAGCTTGATAGGTTATTATTCATTGCTCAATAGAAGCTTGTAGCTCGATGATCGAGCAAAACTTTTGTTACTCCCAACCTAGCTTAGCAAGGTCTTCAACTGACTTTCCTCGGTAGATGCAACTTGGTGAAGGATACACTTTCTTTGATCCTTGTGTGTCTGGAATACTGATTTGATCAGTTTGCTTTCTTTCATTTGGAACCGCTTGAGATATCACTCGAAGATGTAGTTCCATATCCTTATTTATGGATCTAACTGGAAATGGTGGAGTCACCCACTTCTTGAGTGACATTGCCATCATTTGAACTGTTCAGCTCTATAGACTTAGGAATCCATTGTTGCCTCATCTGCTTCCAAATGTTATTAGCTTTAGCTTTCTTTTCATCTTTAATTCTTCCTATATTCATGCAATTTTTAGCTATATGATTAAGTTTTGTGCATATATAGCACCTTATAGTAGTGTCCTTCTTTCTTAGGTGATGTCTTGCATAGTTTATACCAATATGTCCATATTCTCCACAATAATGACATCTACACCAAGTATTGTAGTCCCATCCAAATATTGCTTTAACAAGTTGGTCAGCTAGATTGACTGATTTGGATCTGCATTGGAATGCCTTGTGACCATGCTTCTTGCATTTGTGACAATTATCTTTAAATTTTGGTTTCTCCTTACATTCATTAGCTTTATGACCATGTTGATTGTAATTGTAGCATTTACCATTGAATTTACCTTTTCCATTGCTCCAACATTTGTTTGATGTGTGACCTGACTTACCATAGTGATTGCAAGTAGGTCTTTGATTCTATTGGGCACCTTGTTTGGAGGTTTCACCTTCTCCCTTATAACTAAGACCAGCTTTACCTTTTTGTCTATGAAGATTTTGCTCACTTTGTTGATTTAATTGAGTCATGTCTGCTTGAGATTTCATTATCCTTTCATTGACTTGCTTTTCAGTGATTAAGTCATTTTCCAAACTTTCATTGATTTGTCTTTCAGATCTTAAGTCACTTAGTAAGCTTTCCTTGATTTATCTTTTAATGATTAAATCATTCATCAGGCTTTCATTTTCAGATCTCAAATTCATAATTTCTTCATTTGCATTAGATAGTTGATCTATAAGATCTTCATGCTGATTGGATTGATTATTTCTTGCCTCCAAGTCTTCATTTTCCTTGTTTCTCTATTCCAAAACTTCACATAGCTTGATTGATTGGATTTCTTGTTCTCTTTTAAGCTTTTTTACTTCTTCCTGCAGAGAGCCATTCTTTGCTAGGAGTTCCTTAATTGCCTCATTAGCTTCATCTGAACTACTTGATGGTAAAATGTCTTCAATATTTTCTTCAACATACTGATGGTCATTCATTTGTCTTCCAAGTTCCTTCCTTTTTTTCAAGGATTGAGAAAGATGCTCCTTTTCTTCTTTGAGTTGAGCCATAGTCATTTCCAGATCTAGCTTTTCATTTTCAATAGCTTTGTCAAGTCTAAATATCTCCATTGTCCTTAATCTTTGCTCAAGCTATCAAACTTTATCCTAAGAACCAAAAAGCTCTAATACCAATTGTTGGAAATATTCAAGATATGATAGGTTACTGAGAGGGGAGGGGTAAATCAGTAACCTCAAAACTTTAATACAATTTAGCACTTTAATCATATATACTATTCACCATTCATTCATCTAATCTACTATATGTATGAGAGATCAAACATTCATAACACATTTACATAGTGATTTGGTGACCCAGAAACCTTCCAAATAGAAAGTAAAACTGGGGTGGGGATGATACCCACAAATCTTCAATACTGTAGTATAAAGTTGGCTTGTTAAGGCTTAAATTAACCACTTATGGTGATCTTTCCTGTTAGGAGCACAAAGGACTACTAGGCCCACCTTGTTAGATGATTTATAAACATATAATGAAGTATGCACTTGGTTAAGAGATTTAAAAAAGACTGTTAAGTCTATCTTGTTAAAGGATTTAGAAATAGGTTCACCTATTAGGATGAAATAGTAAATTTGACTTACAACTTGATTGCTGATTAGATCCTTGAAGTACAGATCACCTTTTATGATTGATGAATCTTTACTATTCCTTGTTGACCTTGCTAAGTATTCTGCTCTGTTGCTAATTCGCATTTACACTTCTCAAAACATTATATGTCTATTTCTTGATGCTCTAATGCATGCATTGTAAATGATATAATACATTACATATATATTATTCCAATAATTATAATTACAAGGTCAGTTAAAACACAAGTGAACAAAACATTACTGAGTCGACCCAATAGTAAATAACTTGGGTTCACTAAACTAACTCGATGACCTTCTGATACTCAGCATCTACTGCATTACTCAACATCATCATGCATTTGGTAGAAGTGAAGGCTCGGTCCATACTAATCACTCAACATAGTTTTGAACTCGGTGACCACTGGTGACTCAGTAGATGTAGTGTTACTCGCTAGATACTCCATGTTGAGTTTACCTTGCTTTACTCGGTAAACATTATAACTTCCATGCTTGGTTTACACTAAATTCTCATGACATAGTCTGACTTCTCGATAGACACTGAGATGCTCGATGGATACTGAGATACTCAATATAAACTACTGAACACTTTAAGCTTGGTGAGTGTAGGAAATTGAGTGTTGAGCTGGGTAGCTATACTGATATAGATAAGTGTTGTCACTAATGGCAATAGTAACTTAATGCCAACACTGGAGTGAAAAATTCAAAGTCTGAAGGCAAAGTGAGGAGGAAGAGAGGAGTGTGGGGTTTATATAGCCCCAGCCACCTTAGGTGGTGCGCAATGTGCACTATGAATTGTGCATTACCTAAAGTGGGATGCACTCCCGTGCACCCCGTGATGTGGACGGGTGTGCTCTTTGACTTAATTTTTTATTAAAAAAATTATTTTATTTTCTAGTTTTCAACTCTTTGAATTTCCAAGATCATGAATTGTGAGTCTAAGGATCCAAAAACAAAAGTAGGGGGTCCCCATTCCTAGTAGGGAATGGAGTGTGCATTGTGGAATTGCAAAAAATAGTCGCAAAAAATGGAAGAACTAACCAAGGTATTTCTTCATTAGACAACATTCTTTCAACGTGTGTCAAACACCAACCGAACGCTGAACATCTCAAGCATAGTTTGAATGACTTTGCAGTCAAGCTCCAAGATCCAAAACCTTCGAGCTTAGTGTGCGATTCATGCATTCATTCCCTTCGACATCTCAGGACATAGTCTATCAAAGTCTTCCAACAACATGCAAACAATCTTCCACTCTTCCTAGTTCATACCTTTAGAATCTTCATGAAGTTTGTTTACCAATCGCTTGCTTGACCAGATGAGAGAATCAATTCGAGGGCTCTGAGAAAGCTATCACTTCCTTTTAATTTTCTAGAAAATTTTGAACAATCACTCCATGTAGCTTGTGATGTCACTACTTGATGAAGTACTATTTTAGCATAAGATACTTCATTTTGAAATTGTATCTTTTTACCATTTCAGATCTTTAGAATCCTTCAATCTTAGCACTATCCTTTTCTTTTTCTTTTCTTTTCTTTCTTTTCCTTTTTTTGTTCTTTTGTATTTTGACTACATTTAGATTGTGTAGCTAGGATATCGGTATCATTTCTTGGATTTGATCTTTGGTGAACATCCCTTGCATTCCTCTTTTAGAACTTTTAGAAACTCTCATGCCAAATAATTATCTTAGCAACCCTTTGAGAAGACCCCTCCTATTTGAACCAATTGGAGTTTTAATCATCCCTTGCTATCTTCTACCTTAGTTCAACAACACCTAAGATGATCGATTCTTAAATTCACAAAGTGTTGAGAGCTTGTTGGTTTAGAACCCTAAATTCAATATTGAAAGTCTCCCTATTTTTGTAAGCAACATTCATTACTCAGTTGTTATAAGACACGCAATTGTCCAAATGTTTTAACAAAGAAATACCTCTTCTTGAAATTGGAACCAAAGAGTGTTTAGTGAAATATCTCGAGATAAAATCTCAAGTGCACCTTACCCCCTGGGATTGACATGACTTAGAAAGTAAACCCACCACTAAAAGAAAACACACAACTGAAAACAAAAACAATTGCAAAAATTAAACCTAACTAACTACAGAAGAAAAATCTAAGTAGTGCAGAAATAAAACCTAACTAATTTTTTTTCTTGGTTCTTTCAAGCCTCAAAATAATGTTTGAAAAATTTTCCATTTACTAGCAAGGGAAGAAATTTCCCCTGCAAGGAACTGAGCCTAAAAATTTTGTCCAAGGATTTCCACAATCTAATAGGGACTAGTCCACAAGTGTTGAAACTTGGTATGGCTACCTAGCTTTTCTTTTGCCTTATCCCAAAGTAAAACTAGGTCAAAGATCTTAAAGGATTTTATCGTGGTTCTCTTGTTGAACCATATTTTCATGACAGCTTGATGTTTAGCCATATGTTCTAATGCAACTATCCATTTTTTGTCCATCTCTAAAAGATTCATCAACCTGACTTGTACTTTGTCAGCATCTTCAGATTATCCACTCATAAACTTTAGAACAAGAATCTTAAGGTTAAGTGGGAACACTGGTTCTTGTCCATAAACAAGCAAGTATGGAGAAGTCCCCAAAGCATTTTTGACTCTTACTTGATCTTTCCATAGGGCATATTTCAGTTGTGTATGCCAATCTCTAGGGTTCTCCTTCAATAATCATCTCATTACTATGATCAAGTTCTTGTTCGTAGATTTTGCTACCCCATTTCCTTGTAGGTAATAATTTGAAGAGAACTTGATGATGACTTGATTTTCAAGTGCCCATTGGGTCAAGAATACTGATGCAAAAGTAGACCCGTTATTGCACACAAGGGCGAATGGCATTCAAAATCTGGTAACAAGATGTTCTTCCAAGAAGTTTGTTACCACCTTACCGGTGCAATTTCTAAATATTTCTACTTCTATCCATCATGTATAGCAATCCATAGCTATGAAGATAAATGTGTTCCCTATTGATGATGGTGGATTGACCAAACCAATGAAGTCTACCCCCCACTTTGCAAAGGAGTTCACCTCATACAGTGGTTGTAATGGCATTGATGAGTGTCTTTCTCTATTGGTACTAGTCTAACAAATACAGCAAGAACATAAATGCTCAAAAGTGTCTTTGAATATCGTAGGCCAAAAATAACTCGAGCTTAAAATCATATGAGAAGTTGTTTCTGTTGAACTATGTCCTATACCATATTTGTCATGAAAATGTTCTAAGACTTCCTTTGCTTCCTCATGACCTAAGCACTTTAGATAGATCCCTTCATAATTTCTCTTGTACAACTTTCTATCATGCAGCATATAGGACTCACACTTCATTTTGAGTCTTCTATGTTGTGAGATATTCATTCAACTAGGGCATTGGTCCTGTAGAAGATGATAAACAATATCTTGATACCAAACATTTGTCACCACACCTTGACCAATATCAACTTAAGACACAATTATTTTATTTTGATCATCTTCATTTGTTTCACTATCAAACTTAAATTCCTTTTCATTTCTATCCTGGTTATCATCTATCATCTTTGATAACCCTTGACCTTTGACTAATCTCATAGGCTGAATTTCCAAATCAAACTCTTGAAGTATGGGCATCCATTTTCCTCACCTTTCATTGAGTTCATTCTGCATCAAAAGCATCTTTATTACTAGATAAGGTACAATTGCATACACATTACTTCTTAGCATGTAATGAGAAAACTTCTTCACATCCTTGACTAATATAAAAGACTATTTATCAAGTTTTGAATAATTCATCTATGCATTCTTCAGAGAGCAACTCATGAAAGCAATTGGTCTTTCATCTTCCTTTTCCTTTTTCTATGTTAGGATCCCAGCACAAGAGTGTTCTGAAGCAAAGGAATATATCTTAAAAGGTAACTCATAGTCAGGAATTACTAAGACTAGAGCCATAGAAATGGCCACTTTGATATCTTTGAATGATTTCTTAATTTTTGGAACCCATTTCATCTTAGCCCCCTTTTTGAGTAAATCATTGAGGGGATGAACTATTTTTAAAAAATCGCTTATAGATTTCTGCACAAAATTTATCTTCTCAAAGAAAGACTTGAGTTCTTTTAGACTATGGGGAGGTGACAACTTTAAAATATCTTTGATTCTGTCAAGATTGATGGAGATTCTAACTTCAGAAATGATATGACCCAGAAGTTTTCCTTTAGTGACTCCATATGAACATTTCTTGGGATTGAGGGATATGGTGTACCTACAACATCTATTGAATACCCACCTCAAATCAGCAATGTGAGTGTTTTGATCTTTTGAAAAGACAATTAAATCATCCATGTAGATGACTATACACTTATTTACCAATCCATTAAAAGCTTCATCCATGGCTCCCTGAAATGTAGCCCCTGCGTTAATCAATCTAAAAGGCATTCTCCTATAAGAAAAAGTTCCCCATTTAGTTGTAAAAGTCATATTTAGTCAATCTCCTTCATCAACCATCACTTGATTATATCCTAAATATCCATCTAAGAAAGCCATCATTTTTTAACCATTTACAATTTTTAGAACCTCATCTAGTGAGGGTAAAGGATAACTGTCCTTTTGAGATGTCATGTTCAAGTTACGAAAATTAACACAAAGGTGAATCTCTCCAATCTTCTTCCATACGGGAACCAAATTAGCCACCCATGTACAATAGAAAATGGGGAATATGATCTTGGCATCTAGTAACTTCTTAACTTTTTTCATTATCAGTGGTTCAATGATAGGATTAACAGGTCTTTATCTTTGCCGAAAAGGCTTGGCATCTAGTTTCAATGCGATGTCATGGGTTATAATCTCAGGATCATATGTCTTTAGTTCTTCATAGCTCCAAGAAATAACATCTTTATACTCAATAAGTAGTTTGTGAATTTATCCTCTTTCTTATGCATTGCAAGCTTTTCCTATCTAGACTATTTTTGGATCTTCTTTAGTTTCTAATTTGTATGCATCACACTCCTCAATTCCCTTTTCTTGGGTTATTATTTTATTAAGTTCTGATTCATCATGATCAAAAATGCATTCTAACTCAACCATCCCCTTGGGAATAGTGTTAGTCTTTAAATTTAGGATCCCATTTTCATCTTCAAGTTCATCATACTTAGGATTGTCATCTACATTGTCATCAATTTCTTGCCCTTTAAAGTGACCATTACACATGACAAATTTGATTATGTGTTGATCATCCTAAAAGACTTGAAAGTTTGTAATATTGTTTAGAATAGATGGAGCAAGAACAAAGTCTACTAAAAATATTTTTAACTTTGTTCTTTCTACTGGTTGTAGTGCACTTGTTAAAGTAGCGAGAGCATTTGCGACCATGTTCTTCCTTCTTGGAATGGACCTTATGTTTAAAGCTTTAAAATCATCCAATAAATCCCATACTCTCTTCCTATAAGCAAGTAGCCTTTTGTAATTGCAAGAGTATAATGATTTTACTTGTTGAATAACCAACTAAGAATCTCCTACGATTATGAGAGCCATGACTCCTTTCTTGAGTGCAAAGAGATGTCCTTGGATCAATACTTCATATTTTGCAGCGTTATTAGTGCATCTAAACTATAATCAATATGCTACGTAAAAAGACTTACCTTTTGGGTTAACCAATTATATACCTACACTAGCCCCTAATTTGCATCTAGAGCCATCAAAGCAAAGTGTCCAAATTAGGTCTTCCTTGGACTTTCTAACCTTGTGTTTATTTTTTCTTAACTTCTCTTTCACTTGAGAGTTAAAAGATTGTTTATTGGGAACCCATTGCAAATTCTCATGGGATAGACTTGATGATACCCCCTTGTAACATGTTGATAGAGGAAATTTATGTTTTTCCTTATTTTTGTGAATTTCCTCTATCAATTCTTTAATTTCATCTATTTTGAGTTCAGGATGAACAATGATCAAAGTCCACCCTTAGCCTTTCACATACTATCTTCTTCTCTAAATCTTGATCATTTCTAGGGGAGGAGAAGACAAACCTCCACCATCTAAAGAGGTATCAATATATGATAAATTTAGATCTTCAATTTCTTCTCCAATTGTCTCTGTCAACTTAGTTGAGTTTATATGACTTTGATTTCCCACAAGTCCATTTTCTAGAATGTGGTTATCCTTGCCTCACATCATATGTGTTAACATCTTTACAACTTGTTCTTGGCATGATGAGCATTCAAATTTAGAGTGACTAACTTTGTGTAATTGGGAAAATCCCAGGAGGAGTAGGATACTAGGATCAGCTTCTTCTCCCAAGCATTGCAAATTAGTCACCATGCTATCTATGAATTGTGTCATGATCTCATCCTTTTGGATTGATATCTTGAGTTGTTTATCCTGATCACTTGATGTTTTGGTGGAAATTGTATCAAATGCCATCACTTTGTATGAGTCCAAATCTAATTGGAGGAATGCCACCTCATTAAGAGCATTGTATTATATGACCATTTTTGTCAATTTGGGTTCTACATCTATCTTGATTTTATTGTTCAATTCCTTCCATGGTAACTATAGCTGAGTGAAATCCATAGAAAACCATCCTCTCAGGCATTTTGTCCATTCTCTACTTAGGAGCAACCCATATGTCTTTGGAATGTCAATCGCATGTATATCAATGACATCTTGAATCTGGGGATTGACTATTAATTGTATCTAAATGTCTATCAATATGCCAATGACTTTCACCTCTATTTTGTCCAATTGTATCATTATCTGATTGGAAGGTTGACAACTTACCCCTAACCTTTGTGCTATTAATAGTGGCATGAAATTACATGAGGTTCCTGAATCAATCAAGTAATTGTGGAGATTATTTCCATATATCCTAATGTTGAGCAAAAATGGGGGTACTTCAACCTTGTCTTTAAACATAGTGGGAATCGCTTCTACAGCATTTACTTGCTGAGATGCTATCTTTTGAGGGACAATATTCATATTGTGGGGTACCTTTGTATGATCCAAAGTCTTCATGAGTGCTTCTTGCTATTGTGGAAAATTTTACAACATGTCAAACATGGACATATTTGCTTTGGTTCATTTCAAGTCTTCTACAGCACTATACTTTTCGGTAGACCAAGCATGATTTTTCAATATTGTTGGTACATTCACTTGATTCTAATTTTGTTTTCCTCCATATAGTGACTTAATTGGTGCTGGATTGTTACTTGCTCTTGGATCAAGAGGATTTGGTTGTAAAGTGATAGGAATCCCATCCATCAAAGGTTCCTTTCTATTCCTTAGATTATATGTATTTCGATTATCATTGTGAAAAGCAATCACCTCTTTATGCTGAAGGTCAGGTTCTTGGCTAAATGGACAAGAGAACTCTTCGCTAGTTGGTTGTTCTACCTACACATTCTATGAAGAATCATAGGGTTCTAGTAGCATAGCATTAAACTGTACAGGAGGAGCATTGTCATTCGCTTGTGAGATTTGAGTCATCTCTTGATTCCCATTGTAATATGAATCATCATTGTTGGATGCATTCTGACTATCATCATATTGATTAACATCTGCATACTAAACATTGTTATTTTTGTTGTCGGTAGGAACGCTTCCATTATTCGGCCAAGTGTTCCACTATTGGTTCTATCTTTGGAAGCCATTATTATGATCAGGAGGATTGAAATTGTTCCCCCCCTTATTTTTTCCTACATTACTATTTTTGTTTCCACTAAAGTTCGTATTATAATTTTGGCCATAATTGTTATTGTAAGGACTGACATTATTCCTTTGGAATTTTTTGTTCTATCATTGTGAAATCCTTAGATGAGTTAGTTCATTATTCATTTGGAACATAGTCTTTTTCATCTGACCAAATTTGGAAACAAAGCCATTGTCTGCTTTAGTGGCCTCTATTGCCTTTTGTTCAAAGAAGGTAGCTTTTGGAGGTTCAAACACTATATACGTTAGAGCAAGATTTTGCAGAGTGGGTGCCTATTGTAATGGAATTAGATTCATAGGTATGAATTGACTAGGAATTGTGGGTACTCCAACAAGGTACGTTGGCATCGTTGTGATAGCTAAAGCTGGAAGCATTAATCCTCCTCCATTAGGATTAGCTTGCTTAGTGAAGGTAATTGCTTCTGTGAAGACTTTATCCAATGTGTCAATATTTGCTATAGGAAGTCTTCTCAAGAAAATAGTAGTAAGATGGTCCATAGCATTTAGATAAATCTAAATAGCAGCTTCAACAGGTATAGTGTATGGTGTCTCTAGCTTGTGATATGCCATATGGAAGTGATGGTTGAACCAAGAAACTATCTCAGCTAGGTCACTTTTGATTGGTATGAATTGTTGATGTATCACAACTGGTTTGATGAATGTTTTAAATTGTTCTAGGAATAATTTTTCAAAATTATCCCAATCTCCAATACATCTAGGTGGCAAATTAACATACCAATTGAAGGCAGTTACCCCCAAAGAGTAGGGGAATAAATGAAGAACCGCATCCTCATTAGCAACCTCCTTTTGGTTGCAAATTTATTTGAATACCTTGATGTGATCTTTGGTAGTTCATGTCTCACCATAGATGAACCTTGAGCAAAAATTTTCAATATTCTTAGGGAGGTCATGAAGTGCACATCTCAAGTTTATTGGTGAGTCTATAATGTTTGCAAAAAAGGCTACCGGAGGGTTTGGCAGACCTAAAGGTGGTTGTTGAGGTGGAACTATTAGAATATGTGGTGGTCCACCAAGTGGTTGGAGTGGAGGTGGAGCTGAAGAAGATGATGAAAGTTTGAATGAGAGTGGTTGAATTTAGGGTATTCCTTTATCATTGTATGGTTTGCAGAAGTGGGTAAGCTCCAAAACTCATGTGCACTTAGTGAGGATCTTAATGCTCACTGAAATGGGGATTCTAGATCAGAACCCTCCAATATGCACCAACTCTTGGAAAAAGTGTACCTCTGTAGAAGTCCACTTTCTCACAAATCATATGCACCACAAGTTTTGTGCACTTGCATAGCAACGTATCTGTGGACCTGCAGAGCTGTGTACCTATGCACCTTAATATCCCAAAAAGTTAGAATTTTTTTGAACTTGTGGAAAATGTAGAATTTCAAAAAAAGTGTAGAATTTTGGAAATTTGGCAAATTTTCCTTCCTTTTCTAAGAATCAAAAGTGTGGCACTCCTTCTAGTGCCACTTTTATTGAGCTATCATTTTACACAATGTTAAATGACAAGAATTCTTGCAAACTCCTCCGTTGAAAAGCTAATTTTGTGAATCAACTCCATGGTTCTGGGTGATCTTTCAACCAATTAGAATCTTCCCAATTGAAGATAAATGTGAATGTTCATGACGAGGCCTTTTTTGGTACGTTTTAATCAAAGAAGAGATGAAGAATCTGCGCACTGTTTCAAAAATAACACACACAAAAAAACTATTTTTGCATTTCTATGTTTTTTTTATGAATGCAATCTAACAATGCAACTAGTATGAAATCCTATTCTAACAATGGGGTTAATAAATCAAATAACAAAAAATTTAAAGAAAATAACATAAAATTGAAATCCTAACAGACATAAGCTACAAAAAATAACATGTATGTGAGTTAAGCTTTCAAAGAAATCAGTGGGTAACCAATGAAAGTAGGAGCAGTGCTTCCTCAATTCCACTGATGCAATCGTCAGTGAGAAACTTAGTAATCGTATGATATTTCACTCTTCATCAAATTTCAAGGCCACAGAAAGTGCGCTCATGTGAGACAAAGAGTTATGCAGGCACAATCTGATGATTTCTTCTATAGTTAGATATGTCAGTGGAATTCATCAAAACCATACCAAACATTAGAACTAATGAATCGCACAACCAAAAATAAAACAATAATCCTTTGTCTCAATCACAATTCCATGAACAAAATTCATAAAAATATGACACATTTAGGCAAGAATCACTAAACTCCAAATGCAAGCACCAAAAGCATAATTTTATTGCAAAATAATGGTAGCCCTCATTACATATTACAATGGAGTATTTATAAGAAATCATCTCATCAATTTGTGTTGAGAGTGAGAGATATCTTCATGCAATAAAATGCTTTTAATTTAATAAAACAAACTAATTATACTATGTATGCTTCTGGGTGCGATTGTGTGTTGTTAATACTATGTATGCCACCCCACCCACCTTCTCTCTCTTTTTATTCTGCTTTAGTCTGTAACCTATCATTATGTTCTCTTAGCTCTCTCATCCTGATAATGGATCATTGAGTATGATCTGAAACGTTGATGTTGTTAAAAAAACACACAATCGCACCCAGAAGCATACATAGAATAGCATGGATTGTGGAAATCTGTTACAAACTAATTATATACAAACTAACAATTTAATTAGTGCTAAGTAGGACTCCATCCTTTTTTATTCATTAATTGGATGCATGAACATTTACATGTTAAAAAACAAAGATCTATGAGTGAAGAAATAATGAGAAAGCTTTGAGTCAAAGTGGAAGTGTCTAGAAGTGCCAAAAATGGAAGCTAATCCTTCATTGGGCATTTGTCAGAGTTAAACTGCTGTCAGAATGTGTTTCTAGTGCATGAATAGCTCTATTTTTAGAATTGGTAGCTAACTATCGGTGCACCTCAAAAAAAATAGACTTGCAGACCTGTGCACCTATAAAGCTACAGACCTTAAAATGGTCCAAAATCTCAAAAATTTTCTAAGCATCAAAATTGTAATTATGGCTTCTGGGTTTTGTTCCCCTTCATCCCAAAGCTATGTTTGGATGTTTGCCTTTGAATTTCTCTATAATCTAAATAATTTTAGCTGCATCTAGTAAATTCAAAGCCTCATATTTTTCCTTAACCTTCTATCTATAATTGTCTACCTTAATTTGGGTGTCAACAATATCCCTGAGTTTGATATCCAATTCGAACAAGGCTTCTTCTCTCATTCCTCATCTTCAAAAATATCTAAACATGCATCATTGTAATGCCTCTCTACTTCCAAAATTCACTCTTGGGCTTGATCCTTGAGCCTATGGATCTCTATATGTAGGTTTTCCATTACTTTATTACTATCAGCAATCTTTTCTATCCAATCATCAATCAAATCTAATTCCTTCATTATATATACATCTACCAAAATTCAATATCTTTGCCCCTTTATTGCTTGAAAAATTTGCAAGTCCTTACTCTAGGCCCTTACTTCATCCATAATACTAAAGTCCTACTTCAAAATTGTCACAATTTTATTCACATTCTCATGTGTAGCATGCAGTAACTTCAGGTTCCCCTGGATTATCAAAATTCCCTTATCTTCAAAACTTTCTCGCCACTATTGAGAGGCTTTCAAAAATGGGTCTACATGTACAGCTCCCCCTTCTCTAAGTATGGTGTTCAATGTCTCCTCAAGGTGCTCAGAATCTAGAGGACCAACCACTTTGGCTAAATATCCCTCTAGGATCTCATTCTACCTTCAAAGTGTTCAGAGTTTGACCTCTTCATGCTCCATGCTCCTGAAAACTTCCTCGATCCCCATGGTCACCATTAATCGAGTTGTATCCCATGTGGGCCTCCCAAGCATAACTTTTTTGATTTGATAATATTGAGCACCGATGCTTTCTACATCTGTATCTTTAGGAGGGATAGCCACTTGGGCAAATAAGTCTTGATCTTGTGTATTGTTGAAAAATGTCAATGGTCTTGTCTCATGCAACGAGGACTCAAGTTTATTCAAAATCTTTACCAACTCAAAAATGTCTTCCTTATAAGCACAAAATTGAGGCTTCATGCTCCTTATTATTTCCTTCTTAAGCCATCTTAGGATGCACTCAGCTGAAGACCTGCCTCTCGAGGATGAAGGAGTATGTTTTGCTACCTCCTTTCCCTTATCACTCCTCCTCAGAGTACTTTCCTTTGTGAGGGCTTTTCTTTTGTGGCCTCTATTTTAGTAGACCCTACAACTTGTACCTTAGTGTCTTGGGAAGCTAGTTGAGAGTATTCTACCATTTGTCCCTTCTTTGACACTTCATCAGTTGTCATTTGTTATGGTTCCTCCTCTTGTGATGATTTCTTCCTAATCTATTCTTCTTCTAAACTCTGAGGTAGAGGAGTAACTGAGCCTTTATCTACCACCATGAATTTTTGTGGAGATTGGGGAGTAAGATCAAGACCTTATGAATTTGGTGGCATTTGCATCCATTCTTGTAGTTGGGGTTCACCTATAGGGGTATCCCTGATCTTGTCCCCAACCAGCTACATCCTCACAGACATAAAATTAAAATCTAACATTTTGAAAATTTCATCACCTTCTTCACTCTACTCATCCATCCACTATTGTAATTTATCTTCTGAAGAAAAGACTTCCAAAGGTCCTACTTGGGTGGATGGCAATGTCACCATGGTACTCCTCTCCTTTCTTGCTCTATAGCTCTAGTTAGCTGGGTTCTTCTCTATAGGGGCACTTGTTCCTCTTCATCTTCCTCTTCTTCTTCCTCCTCTTCTCCCTCTGGAATGGTTTCACAGATAGATAGGAAAGGCACCATTCTTTTAGTCACCCTTTGCCTCTTCTTCATTCAGATCTTAATCCTTTTTTATGTCATAGAGGTAGAAGGGGATGTTGGCTCTTCTTGTGGAGGAGAAATGGAAACCTACTGACTCTCTCCCTCTTCTAATTAGCTGGGCACAAAGGGATTCAATTAAGGGTCATCTTGGGCTTGAGAAACTCCAATGTCCTTGGACCCTTGTACACTTTCTTCCTACTACTAGGGAGGTGCTTGCACTTCAGCTTCTCATGTTTCAACCCTTTGAGGAGAGCTCCTTTTTCTCTTGTTCTTTCCTTTCCTATCTAGAGAGTGATCGTATCCAACTGGGTGGTCAAGTTGGTATACTATCTCTGGCTTGATGGGAGACTAGGCTGCAAAGGTAGGAATTGTGACTTTCTTCACTCTACCTTTCTTTGGGTGGGCTTGAGCATGAAAGATCATAGTGTCAAGTATTGGATCAAGTTGAAATGGTTTCTTGATCCAATCCTTTATCATTTAGATGACATGCCTCGCTTGGTGATTTAGTTCAATGCCCTCCTCCCTGTCAACCTCGGCATTCATGATGGATCTCTCCCCGATTTTATTCGAGTTGAACAAGGGGTCGAGTAGCTCCCGAGAATCTTGTTGCCTTATTTCCTCTAGAATGCTTAGTTTAAGAGCCTTCTCTACCAAATACAAAGTCATCCTACAATAGCCCCTAATACAAACATCATAGTCATTTGTTACATTCATCCAGTGGTCTTGAATGGTCTCCTCATGATGGAATTCTTTGCCAGCCAAACTCTCAACTTTCTCAATATTACCAAAATAGGGTTGAGGAGAGTTTTATTCATCTAGGGGATAATGTTCCCACTCCCACTGAAAGGATGGAATATCTTGTTTTCATTTCACCTAGTATGGTTCTATGACCAGGGGCCATGTCCAACAGGGTTTCTATTGTTTCCTAACCCTGTTATATGTAGACTCAATCTACCGTGCAATCTCCAATAACACCAGTTTATCACTTGGATATCTAAGGAGATTCTTAGGGTTGACAGAGACAATAGCTACCCATAGATATGTAAATGTCTTAAACTAAATGTAATAGGCCCTGATAGCTTTTATCTATGCTATTGCCTCATCAGATAACCTCTTGTAGACACCTAAAATTGTTCAAATCCCCTTTTCATGACCTATTAAATAGATATTTATTATCTATTTACCCTACCTTTAATTAAATAAATTTACATTTGATAAGGAGATAATTTCCACAACAAGTCAAATTGTGATATTGCTATCAGGATTTAAGTGTGTGATAGCAATATCACAATTTGACTTTTTGTGGAAATTATCTCCTTATCAATTGATGAGCTTAAGGGGCTTTCTAATGAATGGTTCATAAGGCACAACACTTTGTGAAGGTTTTGCAAATGGGGTTGCAAGCTTTTGGTTTAACCATGGAGGAAACTCTGTAGTTAAGTACGCTCAGGCTAGAGTAGTACTGGGATGGGTGACCTCTCGGGAAGTCCCAGTGCTTCACCCTTGTGAGCATCACCTAGATCCAACGAGTGCTAAGTGTTCCATTTATTCTCATGAGAGATGGATTCATGTTGAATCACTACTCATGAAATATGGGTCAATGAGTTTGACTCAATAATCACACAGTTAAATCTTGATAGCAATATCACAAATTTACATTTATTTAATTATATTCATCTTTTCTTGATTTAAATAAACATAGGTTTATTTAAATCCTAGCCTATCTCCCATCCCACTTACATCCTAACCCATTCACTTTAATTAAGTAAAGTACTTCATTTACTTAATTAACCCCTTTTAAACCCACTTGGAATTAAATATTAAATTTAATCCTATTTGAGCACATGGCTCCTAACTTTAACCCTCACCCAACCCCACTTTCCTAACCCAACTCATTCTTCTAAACCTACCCACTTACCTTTTCCTAATCACCTTGCTTAACCCCTTTTAATCCTAAGTCTGTACTCACACATGTGTGAGGAACACTCACACTTCCCACACCCCTCACACTTCTCACACCTCTTACATATGTGTCCCCCTTTACATGAGAATCAAGGTGTCTTACACATGTGTGAGAGACCATGCTTCTCACACCTCTTACACCTATCATTGACCTATAAAATCAAAGGTTTCTCACACATGTGTGAGCATCTTCTCCCCTTCGAATGGTCAAAAATCCTAATCCACATAGAGTCCACTTGGCCTCCACCTCATGGAGACCTCATTGATCCTGAGAGATCTTAGCCCTTCATCTTGCATTGAATCTCAACCATTCGTTTCAGCTCATTTCCTATAAAAGAAGAGCCCTCTCCTCATTTCCATAAGTAGTATCTAGCTTATTGTTATGCTACAAGATTTGTGAGCAACCACATCCCACAACAATGAAATCATCAAGAACTTGGTGATTTTATGGGCTTGTAGGTTGAAGGCTTGCACTTGGAGATCAAGTTTCATAATGAGCCTCTAATCGAATCGTAAACCCCATCATCATGCTTGAAGCACACAAGAGAAGTTTTTTGACATATAACACTCCACAATTCTTATTTCTCTATTTCCAAGTTGTAGAAGCATATATACGTTGAATATACTTTGTTGCTAGTGGAAAAATAGAAAACTAAAAAAAAAAAATTCCATCTTTGTTGACAAATAAATAGGTAAAAAAATGGGGGGGGGGGTTGTTTTTATGTTTTTTTTTTTTAAATCATTTATATAATATATATATATATATATATATATAAATTATATATATATATATTTTACTATATATATTTATATTTTATATATATATATATATATTTATATTTTATATATATATATATATATATATATATATATATATATTTATATAATATATTTATATATAAGTTGTTAAAAAAAAGTGTGGTCAAAAGTATAGGTAGGGAAAAATATATATATATAAAGAAAATTTTTTCTTTATGTAGGATTGGCACCTGCAGGTGCCACCAGAGTATCACCCCCACACTCACCACCCTCCCCTCATGACCTGCAACTTCCTCTGCCGCAACCCACCTTCCTCCTCTGTCGCTACTTATGCAGCACCGCATACAGCCGCCACTTCCTACAACCCTACTTTTGCACTTACTCCGTCAACATCACCTCCTCCACACCACTCAACCTGCTCCCTCTGCCTCCTCTCACCCCACTGCTAACCCACACAGCCTGTGGCTCATCCCACCAATGTACTCCTTGCCTCCACCGCCCGCCACTATCTTTGCCTACTCTTTCATAGCTCCCCTACCATCTCCGCGACTGAGATCCCCATGGCCCATGCTACTCAAATCCTCTACCACCCACTTGAAACCCTTCCACTGCTCAAACACTCCACCAAACCCTCCTCCTCTGCTTTGCCTCACCTCTCTACCTGCAGCCCTTCCACCACCTGCGCCCCACTCAAACCCCGCCGCTATTAAAACCCTCCACCTGCAATCTCCGCTCGTTGCTTCTTCTGTCCATCTTTTTTAAAATTTTGGTATTTAGATTAACATTATAGGTATTGTTTTTCTTTTCAACTTTATTTTATAAAATAACATTTATCTTTTTTTTAATAAACCATCTAAGATTTCACTTTTTTTTTTTTAAACACAAAAAACAAAAAAAAAATTCCATAATGTGCATCTAATCGTCAAATTAAAGCCTACAGGTCACTGACATCATCATTGCACAAGCATTCCACTTGCCCTTCTAGACCATAAGGAGCAGCCTTTGGTTTATTGCTCATTACTCGAACATACAGACTCCATTTTTAAAAAAAAGAAATATCACCGAAAAGTTGATTCTGAGCCCGTCGTGATGGTGTTGGTTTCATTAGATTTTGATGCTATTTAGATCCCTATTTTCCCTGTCAAAGACCAAACTTTGTGTTAACATTTTTACTGCAGGGTTATTTTGTGTTTGTCACACATTTTCAATGCCCTAACTTGTGGTTTTGCAAGGACATTTTCTCACTTGTACATTGAAGGTTGGAGAATTCTAGAAATCACTAACCATATTGCTTGCAGGTTTTGCTTCAAATTTGTTTTGGAATGAACTTGTATGCTTAAACACTTGTCTTTGAATGCATTGTTAAAGCTAAAACAATCAAATTCACTCTTTAATGCCTTAAGGAAATTGACATGAATGTCTAGGATAGAAAACATTTGGACTTGGTGCTTAAAACGAATTCACACTCTTGAATTCCTTTACTTTCTTGTTGATGAATCTATGCTTTTATTTATGTTGACAATGATTTCAAGTTGAAAAGAACATTGTATGCTATAAAAACATGTGTCCTCAAAGTAGATTACAAAACCTAAAGCTTCATTTGGAAAGAACATGTGTCTTTTAAACCCTAAGGCCACTTACATATTCTCTCCCCTCACACCTTTAGGTGATCTTGGGTGCACAAGAAATAAGTGGTCTTGTTTTTATTTTTTTTAGGAGGCCTATTTGGGGATTTCATCACCCCTTGGGATGACCTCAACTCCAGCATTCTGGTGGAGTATAAAAATTGGGAGGTGAAGCAAAAGACACCTCTCTTGGAAGTAAAATCTTGTTACTCTTGGTTAAGCCCCAAAGAACTTCATACCTTTGGGAAGTAGAGGAGATTTGGGTTACCGTCTCCTCCCAGTTGTGTGGCATTATTTTCTTTCATCTACAGATTTGGGCCTCACGTACCTTGCGTATATCAAGGATGCCCTCTAGTTGATCCTTGTACATCCTAGTTGAAACCTTATAGGATTGTTGGTGTGTTTGACATTCTTGAGTTTCTAAAAGCCTCCCCAGTTGAAGGGAACACATCAGCTACACTTGTCTTTTATATATTTCATTGTTTGATTTTGAATCCAAAATTTTAAAAAAGCCAAAACATCATAAAACATAAAAATCCAAAAAAATCATAAAAGTTTAAAAATCCAAAAAAAAAATTAAAAAATCTCAAAAACAACAAAAACAAGTCTCCGTTTAAGTCCTCTTAGTCAAGTTTCCACATCACTTCTTCTTTCCATCAAAGTCATCACCCTCATACATCTCTTGTCTTCATCATTCAAACCATTCCTCCAAGTCTTAATCATCTTTATTCATCCAAATTGTTTCCTCGTCTTCCTAATCTTCAATCTAATTTCTAATCTCCATCCTAGTCATGGTTCATACTCCATGTCACACTTCAATTCCCTCATCCAATGCTTCATCATCATCTTTCTAATCCAATTCCTTATCACATTCAATCATTTCTAATCAATTCTTAATCCAATCCATTTACCTCTTCATCCATAATCAATCTTTCTAATTTCATTCACATCTTCTTCTAATTCAACTTTGCATCACATCTTCTACGTTGGACATAGGAGCACCATCATAATCCTTGGACTTCAATCCTAGTTATCTTGAATGACCAAAATCTTATCAAGGTTATCTCAAACCTTCATCCAATATCAAATCAAATCCAATAAATATCAAATCAAATCAAATCAAGTCCAATCAATATCAAGTCAAATCTAATCAAGTCAACACAAAGTCCAAAATTGGTCCTAGTCCCAAGTCCATATTTCATTCATCATCAAATCTCTCATCACTCTTCGTTTAAAATCTATGGATAAGAATTGGCTTAATCAAATGGTTGAAGATCTTCAAAGGCAATCAGGAGTTATACCTCCCTTTCAACCTACGTATCAAATCCATCCTAAAAACTTCATATCCAATTCTAATCCATCTCATGTTCATTATTCTCCTACCTTTGACAAGGGAAATTCACTTCATTATCCTTCACCCACATATGATTCCATTCATAGCCAACACAATGCCTCAAGCAGAAATGCTATGGCCAAAGAAATTGAAGAACTAAAGAATTCTATCTTGAGCCTAGCAAATCAAGAGAAAAAGTCCACCTTCCATGCCATATGTCCTCCTCCTCCATCTTTCGAAGACCATAGTCCTCACGTCCCATCCAGACCAAATCCTCCATGAAATTTCCCACACTTTGAGCTTAATGTCAAAAACCATCACCCCAATCACCTACCCATAGTTTCACCTTCACCCAATCCTAATACTCCAAAAACATAATCCTCACCTCATAATATTTTTTTGTCACCCGAATTCTTGTCTAAGTACAAAATTCAAAATAAAGTGATCCAATCACCCAAAGTCATACCCCAAATTTTGTCTCAAGACCTTCCTCCAAAGCATGACATTATAGATTCCTCTTCTCCTCTAGATCTGAGCATTTCTCTGTCCCATCTATTGGTGTTTTAAAACTACTAAGCAACAAAATGCTTAATATCATGATGACAATACTCACACAATCTAAAGACTAGCCAATTCTTATTAACAATTGTATGTGCAAAACCATCTGGGCCAAACTTCAACAAAACCAAGAGTGGTTTTCTACTCTTTTGGCTCTACAAAACTAGGGTGGGTATACCTAGGGATGATTCAAGACTAGGAAACACTGTATGAGGATTATTTTAGTTTCATTCTGATTCTCATCTCAAATCCTCAAATACATGTACAATTCTTGAGAATTTGATAAACACATCCCATATAGCAGATATGGCCAAAATTCTTCTATAGATTTGTAGGTGTTCTCAGCAATAATGGCTAATTGAAGCTAAAACATTCCATGAAAACAAGTACAGGCCAACTTTGAAAATATTCAGGAAATAAAAGTAAGATTGATTTAATTTTGCATTTTTGACAACCATTTGTGACACATTTCTCTTTCAGATGGATCAAATTTGATCAGTGCCTAATCCATTAGGGTTCAGAGTCTACTACAAATTTCTAGATCTAATTTGTTGCCTTACAACAAATTTTATCATCAATTCTTATCAAAATTCATCATTCAAAATCCTTTCCACTACTATAGCAATCTTATCAAATTCATCAAAGTTTTTACCTAATCCATTGAACTAATAGCAGTGATGAACATATATACAACCTAACTGAATTGCATTCAATTGCACAAGCCTTTACTCATACAACATCAAGATAACCAAGTAATCAAAAGGAGACAAAGTTTAGAAAGAACTAATATGGGGATAGCTCATTATTTGTATTCATTTTCCTTGAAAATTGTATACAATTTACAGTAAACTCATAATGACCTTCAGAAAGAAACACAGATCATTCTATATTCATGTATTCTCAAGATCTGACAAAGAAAATATACCACAAATTTTTTGCTCAAAACAATGGACCAAAAACAGACTAAGTATATCACTTAGAAAAATAGAATTTGGACCCTTTCTCTAGCCCTAGGATCTCACTTATATAGTGTGAGATGCAACAAGCTTCAGGCTAAGAGAAAATAATAGGTGTCCTTTACAAGAAGAAGATGCATACATCTGTCTGAAAAGAAAAGATTAACAAGAAATTATGCGAACCATATATTCTCTTGCGGGCTTCTGTCTATCGCATCCTTTTGCTAATTTAGCTCCAACTGTGATTCTGTTGTCTATGTAACTGCTAAGCTTTCGCATGACAAAATCTAATCTGATGATTGCAAACTGACTTGAACCCATGGGTTTTACCATCATCATGGTACTGGGAGAAACACCCTTACTTCCCACTCTTCACTGATTAATACAACTCCTTAAGATAATGGGATTAACCCTTAAGAAATAATACTCTAGTATGGAAACAATATGGTTGTCAAATATAACAAAATGAGCAACTTTTTCTTAGCCAACCATGTCTACATCCAAAACCAAATTTCAACCAAAATTTGTCACCTACTAACACAAAAATATGTGTACTAACAAAAAGTCAAAGGGACTATTTGCATGAAGCCCATGGGTATAAAATCTTCTTCACCTTCTCTAAAAATTCTACATAGGGTCCTACATACTTCTGCTGCCATGGCATTGAAGTGTGCCATCTGGAAAATTTGCTTAGAGAAAGGTGTTATTCATTCTTTACTCCCCTCATTACCTTAGTAGCTTGATCACAACCCATAGAAACACCTGGGATTACTAGTCTTCCTCGATCAAAATTCCACATATTGACATACAAGACAAACAACTTCCTCTCTGCAAATCACCTTTCAAACAAACTTGAACCAATTTGAGAGGAAGAAACACTAGGGATCAATTACTCTTGTCAAGTAATCCCTCTATTATCCACAATCTAAGAGTTAGTGAATTCTTTGGAGCCATTTCTGTTACACCACACAAGACTGCAACACTTCAGAGAATAAAGTAAAATACTCACTTGGAAATCTCTTATCTGTAGTTCTTTTATGCTATTTGGCACTCGTGCCAAAATCTACACAATCCTCTTAGTAAAAGATCCTATTCAAAAAAGACTTCAAAATCTTTATTCGCATAAGGTGCAATTGAGAAAATCTTATAAGTTACACCCTATTTTTTGTTTCACATGCAAAACTTTTCATATCTCATTAATATGCAAAGTGCCACCCCCTTCAGTATTTAAAACCTGCGCTTTCGATCTTCAAAATCATACAATCATGGGGTATAGAGAAAGACAACTTAGCGGTCCACTTGACAAGTTGGCCAGTCAATCCAATAAAAACTGACCACATAAATAGTGCCTTCCTTGATGGCATTTTTGCCTGGACCCGTTGGTGACTGAGGACACGTGTCAACAGTTTGCTACTTCACCATACATAAAGAACAAGCACCTTGCCATAGAGAAGCAGTGATAGCCATCGATTCATTCTCGATCTTGTGGATGATATATTGCTTGTACTGCTTAGAAGAAAGTGGTGGGGCCTCGGTCGCTATCTCGCTATATGTATCGTTTGAGCAACTCTTTATGGTGAGACAGCGACGACCATTGATCTGAGGTTACATCAAAGGTGGAGAAATTGCACCAAGAACCCTAAAAGGTGGTGGTTTCCATGCTCACTATGTCGCATAGACTAAACCTCGTGCAACTTTTTATTGCAAGATGGCGAGGATCATTGATTGAAACTTGATCTAACGATTGGGATCTCTTAAATGCTTTATCAGTCTTAGGCACTATTGACATAGGAAAATTTGCACTGCTGGAAATCTATAAAACTTTACCTTGAGCCTAGCCAGCCTTCCACATTGCCCTGGGTCCCGCTAGCTGTTGATTTTCACAGTGCCTCACTACTTTGCTAATGGCGAGATGTCAACTTTTTTCGAGCGAGCTCCGATAATCTTCAACAAAACTCGGCACCGAGAAGTACAAGGACCGATCAAATTGTTATCACTCCTGCCAACTGCTTCTGACATAGTAGTTATTGCCTGTTATGCCACCTGGTCAGACCATGGTTGCCGATGATTTTTGAGGCCACCGTGTTTTGATTTCTCATCACCTCGCTACTTCGCTAATGGCAAGATGACCAAATTTTTTGATAGCGAGGTAGTGAGACATCAGAAAACCATCATTTCGACACTGACTTCTGACTGCTTCCATTGGGTCCCTTTTCTTATTCTGATAGTATTTGCTAGGTGTATGTGACTGAGTGATCGGTCAGAAAATAATTCTCCAACTGTTGTGTCTTCAAATTGCGGTCCTATCTTATAACTTTCTAGCACTTGCTACCTCGCTATACATAAAGAGTGCCCATGTTTTTATAGCAAGGAAACGAAAATGGCTGATCTACTTAGATTGGACAGCTGGGGAATTTGAGAGGAAAAGTGGCTCGAGGGTGTGGAGGATAAAAGACAACAAAATATTTTCCCTATTTGAAAATTCAAATATTTCGCGCATGACCACTTAAGAATGGAGTGAAATGTAGGGTTTTCACAAAAAAATTCAAAGGGTAGCAAACAGATGACTTATCTAGAAACCCTATTCATCACTTATGGACACAATCTAAAATTTATATTCATGGACAAAGGACTTCCATCATGCAAAAATTCAGACCAATAGTGGCTCTATCTAGGGACATTGAATTCTCTGGATTCAAGTGAGGGCTCAAAATTTTTGGGAGAAGCAGACCACATAGAGACTCCCAAAATTTTCCTCTCAGATAGCTTTTCCAAAAGCAAGAAGCTACCACTAAGATTATGTATAAACGATGGCCCCGGGCCACCGAAATTCAACAATAACTTTTACCTCCATCATTAATCTGATTCTCATCTAAACATACATGAGGTAAACTAAAAATATTTCTTTTATCAACTTCACCAATCAGCTTAGCATCATGAATCAACTCTCTTGGTAAAACTAAAACTACAACTTCACCTTCATAATGCATATAAAAACTAAATTCACTTTCAGCCACTTACTCATTATAAAGGTTCTGATCAACATTCTCAAACATATCAAACTGAAAATCCTCTCCATTGAATGACTTATGCATGCTATCAATATCGAATATGAAGGTTTCATATTCAACTTGAGGAAGAGGATCACTCATACCTTCAAATTGTGTATCCTTGTGCATATCTGGATGGTACTCTGAAGAACAATTAGACTGGTACTCACACATGTCATCAATGTCAGAAATTGAAAATAATCCAAGATCTTCAAATGATTCTCTGAGATCAGCAAGTGGGTTAGTCATCTCATTAGAATATTTATCATAAAATTCATTACAAGGTGCACGCTGATTTTCATAAACACCTTCATCAAACACCTTGTTATCAATTTCATAAGATGCAATCTCATCAATACTTTCACTATCATATCCAGAAGAAGAACAATCTGAACTCTCACAATAGTAAGATAATGTATGATCATTAAACTCATTCTCAACTAAATCTAAACTTTCCATGTTTTCTTCAAACAATGGGTTAATGACTCCATGCATTGATCCCTTTTGAACATTAGGACAAAACATGAGTTGCTCATCCTCACAAGCATCATCATATAAAACGTTATCATATACTTTAAATTCACTACCCATTTTATTCTCATGGGAAATTTTAGCGTATGAAGAAAAGTCAAAACTATATGAAGACTCTCTTTCTATTTCTTCTACCAAAAATATAGTGTCCATGATTTCAACCTCTTTATCCGCTTGTTTAGGATAATTATTACGAATAGACCCTGATTCATTCATAAGCATCTCACTATATGTTGAATCTTTACTTTCTAATATAAAAACACCTGACAATTCTTCATTGAAATCTTCATATTCAAACTCATTAACATCAACTGACTTCACCATCTCTTTATCTTCTTACTTTGAGGATAAATCACTTTCATATTTTTTATTTGCTAACTAATTTGTATAACACAAAAACTGAGATGCACTTTCTTTTTTAGATTCAAAAGAAGAATTCATACCTTTACTGATAAAAGAGTACTCACTTCTATTATTGCTTTCTTCTTCCCAATTTGCATCTAATTCACATGAAGATGAAAACACACTAGCACTTTCCTCTTCTTGACTTGAGTAACCTCTCTTGTTATTGTCTTCACATGATGCCTCTTCACAATACACTGGATCAACAACTTTATTATCATCAGCTGAGACATGACTTTCAGCTTCATCATACTCACATTGATATGACTGTCTTTCAAATTTAGATTTAATAACATTCTCAACATAATGCACTCTGTGAAGAAGATAAATCATTTCTTGCCTATTTAACTGATCAAGTGAATCTATATTACCATCTACTACTGAGACATTAGAAACATGTGAACTCTGTTCTTCTGACTGTGACTGCGATAAGTGTGATTCATATTCTTCATTTTTTATCACCTTTCCATGACATGTCAGATCAGCAATATCAAACTCATGATCATGGAGACAACTCTTAGCTTCCTTACTTGCACAAAACTGAGATCTAGGTGCAACAACTTCATTAGCAACAGAATCATGTATACAATCAACATCATAAGAACTTTCTAATGTAACTAATTCTTGATCTACAATATCAACACATTGTTGAACCCTATCAAAGTCTGAGATACATCCTACTACTGTAGCATCATGAACATGTGTGTCATCATTTGTAACCAAGCTAACCTTACTTATACACATATTATGGTCTGAATTTTCCACTTGATTAAAATCTACAGCAGGGGTATTGATATGCTTATTTGAAACTGAAGCATCAACACCACATTCATCCTTTCTTTCAAACACATTATACTGGCAATCATACATAGAAAAATGACCTCTAGTCAATCCGTACTTCAAATTATTTTCAATATCCTTAGCGGTCACAAAAGCCTGATATAATGTCTGTGGTTCTTTATCCCTTAGTAGATAGTTCATTTTCTTGTCAAATGCATCAAAATACACTGCTAAACACATTAGATCACCAGGTCTATAATTTTCAGGGATTTCATTCAAAACTCTTGCAAATTTGATGTTAAATTGAGAGACAAGTTCATCATTCTGAATATGAATCTTTAAGAACTTGTCATATGAATCAGATATGCTTACCCTTTCTCCAAATTGCTCCATGAAGGTAGAATGCAATTCACCCCAAGATGAAATAGAACATGCTGGTAGGAAAGAAAACTAGTCTCTAGCATCACCTTCTAAGGTTTGAACAAATAACTTCATGTGCATGTCCTCATGGGCAATCTCACAGTCACCCATCAAATCAACAAACAACTCAATATGATGACTAGTTGGAACAAGATGGTTCCCATTAAACTTAGGCAAACTTTTTCTAACATCACTAGGAATGAAATTTGAGAAACCATGAATACCATTAAAACACAATGGCATATACCACTTGGTAGATATGGATCTAGGAATTTCATTAATTGGCTGCATCTTAGTGAAATGAATCTTGACATTCTTGAAAGATACAAAACTCATTCACTAATAAGTCTGATTTACAACTTGCAAGAGATCTATACAACCCTCTACCAAATGAACACTTCAAATACACTTCACAACTTTAAAACAACAAGTTGAAACTTAATCAATGAAGTGTATGAAACTTTTCAAACTATTCTCCTCTTCTTAGTGCTGAAACTCACTTGACGGAAAACACATATGTAAAGCTTACTTTCATGGAAACACAATCGCATGAAATTGTAAAATACCTCAAGTGTTGCTACTAAAAACATTGATTTGTTGGTTGGCACAGGTGCAAGACTGAAATTCCTTTACACCACTAATCAAACTTTGTAGAGTCACCATCTCCTTGAGGAGAACTAAATGAAATCACAGATGTGATTCATTTTTATCATTCCAAAATCTTATGACAACAGATCAAACAACACTTTGAAACTTATTGGTCAGAAACTTATATAGATCTCTCTTCTTGCTTGAAAATTCACACAACTTTTAGATCTGCCTATTTTAATTGAAAACTCTTGAAAACATTTATAGGTAACCAATCTATACTAGTTCATAGATCTTTTTAGAGAGAGTTGCCACTCACTATCATGAGAAAGATTTTAAAACATAAATCATACATAATAGATCTGAACTGGAATTTCACTTTGTATAATTTTGCAAAACTTTTAAACACTTACAAGAGAGAAACCATTGTTAAACAATTCTGACTCTGAAATTACAATAGTACTTGGGAAATAACAACCGGCTGAATCGACTAAAAAAGGACAACTTTTAGCAATACAATTTACATGCAACCTCAAAGATACTACTGCAAATAGATAAAACTTAACTGGGGAACATGAAACCTTGCACACAAAACTTGAATGTGCACAATATACACTAGAGATTTCCAGATCCTTATCATTGAGTTCCTTCATTGACTCCCTAGTAGAGTCGCCATTTTGTTGGTGTTTTAAAACTACTAAGCAACAAAATGCTTAATACCAAGATGACAATACTCGCACAATCTGAAGACTAGCCAATTCTTATTAACAATTGTATGTGCAAAACCATTTGGGCCCAACTTCAACAAAACCATAGGTGGTTTTCTACTCTTCTAGCTCTGCACAACCAGGGTGGGTATACCCAGGGATGATTCAAGACTGGGAAACACTATATGAGGATTATTTTAGTTTCATTCTGATTCTCATCTCAAATCCTCAAATACATGTACAATTCTTGAGAATTTGATAAACACATCCCATATAGTAGATATGACCAAAAATTCTTCTATAGATCTGCAAGTGTTCTTAGTAATAGTGGCTAACTAAAGCTAAAACATTCCATGCAAACAAGTACAGGCCAACTTTGAAAATCTTCAAGAAATAAAAGTAAGATTGATTTAATTCTACATTTTTGACAACCATTTGTGACACATTTCTCTTTTAGATGGATCAAATTTGATTAGTGCCTAATCCATTAGGGTTCAGAGTCTACTACAAATTTCTAGATCTAATTTTTTGCCTTACAACAAATTTTATCAGTAATTCTTATTAGAATTCATCATTCAAAATCCTTTCCACTACTACAACAATCTTATCAAATTCATCAAAGCTTTTACTTAATCCATTGAACTAATAGCAGTGATGAACAGATATACAACCTAACTAAATTGCATTCAATTGCACAAGCCTTTACTCATACAACATCAAGATAACCAAGTAATCAAAAGGAGACAAAGATCAGAAAGAACTAATATGGGGACAACTCATAATTTGCATTCATTTTCCTTGAAAATTGTATACAATTTACAGTAAACTCAGAATGACCTTTAGAAAGAAACACAGATTATTCTATATTCATGTATTCTCAAGATGTGACAGAGAAAATATACCATGAATTTTTTGCTCAAAAGAATGGACCAAAAATAGACTAAGTATATCACTTAGAAAAATAGAATTCGGACCCTTTCTCTAGCCCTAGGATCTCACTTATATAGTGTGAGATGCAACAAGCTTCAGGCTAAGATAAAATGATAGGTTTCCTTTACAAGAAGAAGACGCATACATCTTTCTGAAAAGAAAAGATTAACAGGAAATTATGTGAACCATATAGTCTCTTGCAGGCTTCTGTCTATCACATCCTTTTGCTGATTTAGCTCCAACTATGATTCTGTCGTATATGTAACTGCTAAGCTTGCCCATGACAAAATCTAATCTGATGATTGCAAACTAACTTGAACCTATGGGTTTTACAATCATCATGGTACTGGGAGAAACACCCTTACTTCGCACTCTTTGCTGATTAATACAACTCCTTAAGATAATGGGATTAACCCTTAAGAAATAGCACTCGAATATGGAAACAATGTGGCTGTAAAATATAACAAAATGAGCAATTTCTACTTAGCCAACCACGTTTGCATCCAAAACTAGATTTCAACCAAAATTTGTCACCTATTGACAAAAAAAGATGTGTATTAACAAAAAGTCAGAGGGACTCTTCGCATGAAGCCCATGGGTATAAAATCCTCTTTACCTTCTCTAAAAATTCTGCACAGGGTCCTACATACTTCTGCTACCATGGCATTGAAGTTTTCCATCTTGAAAATTTCCTTAGAGAAAGGTGTTACTACTGACAGGGTTTCTATTTTATTAATTTCATTATTTTTTCCCCTCATTACCTTAGTAGCTTGATCACAACCCATAGAAACACTTGGGATTACTAGTCTTCCTCGATCAAAATTCCACATACTGACATACGAGACAAACAACTTCCTCTCTACAAATCACCTTTCAAACAAACTTGAACCAATTCGAGAGGAAGAAACACTAGGGATCCAATTACTCTTGTCAAGTAATCCCTCTGCTATCCACAATCTAAGAGTTAGTGAATTCTTTGGAGCCATTTCTGCTACACCACACAAGACTGCAACAC
This sequence comes from Cupressus sempervirens, assembly GCA_028749045.1. Lineage (NCBI taxonomy): Eukaryota > Viridiplantae > Streptophyta > Pinopsida > Cupressales > Cupressaceae > Cupressus > Cupressus sempervirens. Next base: position 676,856,212 of record CM053793.1, on the reverse strand, counting down.
TTTAGAGACTAAAGTAAAATACTCACTTGGAAATCATTTATCTATAGTTCTTTTAGGCTATTTGGCACTCATGCCAAAATCTACACAATCCTCTTAGTAAAAGATCCTATTCAAAAAAGACTTCAAAATCTTTAGTCGCAATAGGTGCAATTGAGAAAATCTTATAAGTTACACCCTATTTTTTCTTTCACACGTGAAACTTTTCATATCTCATTAATATGCAAAGTGCCACCCCCATCAGTATTTAAAACCTACGCTGTCGATCTTCAAAATCATACGATCATGGGGTACAGAGAAAGACAACTTGGCATTCCAATTGACAAGTTGGCTAGTCAATCCAATAAAAATTGACCACATATACAGTGCCTTCCTTGATGACATTTTTTCCTAGACCCATTGGTGACTGAGGACACGTGTCAACATCTCGCTACTTCACTATACATAAAGAACGAGCACCTTGCCATAGCGAAGCAGTGATAGCCATTGATTCATTCTCGATATTGTGGATGATATATTGCTTGTACTATTTACCAAAGGAATTTTTTAAGTTCACAGTGTTAACTGAGATTTCGTTGGTTAACACAGGAAATCACTTAAGAATCAGTTTCTATTCAGCTGGGTCAACTACCAAAGGATTTTCTTATTATGGCATGTAAAGCTTAATTATTTTACTCATTGATTCTAGCCAACTGAGGTGATGAATATTGGTTATTCTAATTTTTATTTAAGCCAAATTGATAATCTGAAAGGTATAAATAAAAGGTCAAGTTGTGATTTAAAAGTATGTGTGAGATGCAAGTTGAATAAGTTAAGAGAGATAAAAAGAGGAAGCGAACTTGAAGGATAAAGCAAATATCCTTGTGCAACAGTAAATCATTATTTGATCAAGAAGGATCAAGTATGAACTAGAGCAAAGATGTCTAATCACCAATTTAGTTGCATCACAATCAAGTCATTTCATTGTTACTCTCTAACCATTGTAGTAGTGATCTAAATCTCTTAATACAGTTGGTTTAACAACCATTTGTAAATCCTCTAACAAGGTGGCAATTCCATTGAATTTTTTCAAGACTTTTTGCAAGGCAACTCCTAATAGGGTGATTAAATCCTTTAACAAGGTCACACCTAACAATGTGTTTTGTAACCTTTAACAAGGTTGGCTCCTAACAAAGCTCACTTTAGAAGAGTAAAAAATAGTAACTAGTTACATTGGTGGTTTTTCACAAATTGGGTTTCCACATTAAATCCTAGTGTCTCATGTGTTCATGTTATTTCTTTCATGCTTGCAAGCAATTACTGATAACATCTTAAGATTTGGTAAAGTAATTCACACTCTGCATTTATCGAGTTACAATAATTTTATATGTGTTTATTGAGTATCAATAGTAACCAGTTTTATCAATTTGAATTTTATAGTTGACATCTAAGGGATCTAGAATTTATTTTAGTGGTAACCAATTCACCCCCCCCTTTGTTACTCCTTTTATATTTTCAACAATTGGTATCAATGTTTTTGATGCTTGCAGAGAAGGTTTCAAGGACCTAAGCTAAAGATCAGGATGTCTTACAAGAGAGAGATTCCAAAGTTGAACAAAGATAACATTGCAACATGGCAAGGACTTATGAGGCTTCATCTAGCTACCATCAGTGATTCAAGATGCAAATATCTTGATGAAGAATATAAAAATCCCATGGGAACATTATCAGTTGATGATATTGCTGAGAAGAAGAACCATAGTATCATGATGATTGACATTGCATTTTCTTTCAATTATGTTGAATTTGATGAGGTCAAAGACTATAAAATTGCTTTTGATATGTAGAGCAAATTGAAAGAAATCTATGGAGGTGATGAAAATGTAAGAAGAGAAAAAATAGAGAGCCTTAGAGAAAAATTTGATCAAATGAGGATGAGAGAAGATTAAAATGTTGCAAAATATGTAGAAAGAATCAAGGCTAGTGTTAGTGCAATCAGAGCATCTAGAGGAGAAATCAAAGAAGAAACTATTGTAAGTAATTAGAACTTTGATACCTATTTATTCAATTAGAGTATCTACTACTCAAGAAAGAGATGTGATCCTAATAACAAGTTTGGATGCCCTAGTAGGAAGATTGACAACTTTTGAACTAGACAACTTTGACAACTATGTTCCTACTTCCAAGAATATTGAATCTACATTTGAAGCTAAACACTCACTCAAAGAAAAAAGAAAGAAAATAAAAGATAATCAATTAGAAAGTAAGGAAGAAACTAAAGAAAGTTCAGATAGTGAGTGTGGCACAACTCAACAACATTGGATTCAAGGTAGAATTCATGAATGACAAAGCAAGATTGTTGGATAACCAAGGAAATCTAATCGGATCAGGCAAGCAAACAAAAGGTAACCTATTTTATCTTGATCTTAGTGATTGTTCATGTTTCATTGCTCAAGTAGAAGAAAGTTGGCTATGGCATAGAGGACTATGTCCTGTGAAATTTGATAATATGGTCAAGATTAGCAAACTTAGAAGAGTAATAGGTCTTCCTAATTTGAAGAAACCTAATATTGGATTATGCAAAAATTGTCAAATTGGTAAAATGGGAAAGACTAGTTTTAAGAGAAAAAACTATCAGTCAAAAGATGTCTTGGAAATTGTGCATACTGATTTATGTGGACCCACTAGAATAGAAAATTATAGTGGAGAAAAGTTTTTCATTTTTTATGTTGATGACTATTCTAGAATGATTACTGTTATGTATCTGAGAGAAAAATTAGAAGCTTTTGAGAAATTCAAATGGTATCTAGCTAGAGTAGAAAAAGAAACTGGAAAAATATTGAAATGCTTAAGATTAGATAGAGGTGGTGAATTCATCTCAAATGAATTCAATAATTTTTGCATTGAAAGAGGAATCAAAAGAAAAGTATTGGCCCCTGGTACTTTGGAGCAAAATGTAATATGTATTTTTGCTTCTAGATTATCAAATCCAGAATCAAAAACATAGTCTAATGGATTGTGGAAATCTAATAAGATTGACAGAATGGAATAGTTGAAAGAAGAAATAGATCCATCATAGATTGTGCAAGGACACTAATGATTGAGAAGAATTTTACTATCAAATACTAGAAGGAAGCTATCAGCACTATAGTTCATACTTTGAACCGAGTTAAGTTGAAGAAGGACTCAAACAAAACTCCCTATGAACTATGGTATGGCTACAAACCCAATGTAAGTTATTTGAAAGTATTTGGCAACAAATATTATATCTTGAAGGAATCTAGAAAAGGAAAATTTGATGTAAAAGGCGATGAAGGTATATTTCTAGGATATTCCTATAGAAGTAAAACATACAAATGTCTGAATTTATCCACTCACAAAATCATAGAAAGTGCACATGTGATAATTGATGAGTTTATAGAAAAGATTGAAGAAGAAAGCAAAAAGGAACCAAAAGATTTGTCTACTATGAACTTGATACATTGCCCAACACATTTGACAAAAATGAGACTTCATCTCTCGAGTTCTTGAAATCTCCATCAGCTACTAAGTTGCAGGAAGTGCAAACTAAGTCACAGGGACTCGAGTCACATTCAAAGGCTACCAAGTTAGTGCATACCAAGTCTAAAGGACCCAAGCCATATGTCAAAATTCAAAATGAAGACAATGTAGTTCATTCAAAAGTCAAAGAACCTGTATTGGCTAAATATGTCAGAAGGCATCATGCACCTAATCAAATTATTGGAGACAAATCAGATGGAACAATGACAAGAAGGAAACTAAAAGTTACATGTTTACTTGCTAAATTTGAACCTAGAAGTGTTAAAGATGCATTGGAAAATGAAAGTTAGATTGAGGCTATGAATGAAGAAATACAACAAATAGAAAAGAATAAAACTTGGTTATTCCTAGGCCCAAAGATAAAAATGCAATTGGTACAAAATGAGTATTCAGAAATAAGTTGAATGAAGATGGAAAAGTGTGAAGAAAAAAAGAAAGATTGGTATGTAAAGGCTATTTTCAAGAAGAAGGTATTGATTATGGTGAAACTTTTGCCCCTGTTGTAAGATTAGAAAGTGTTAGGACTTTACTAGCTTATGTTGCTCACAAAGGATTCAAAATATATAAGATGGATGTCAAATCTACATTCTTGATGAAGAAGTCTACATTGAATAGCCAAAAGGTTTTGTTGATCCAGACAAAATGGACATGGTCTAAAAACTACACAAAGCCCTATATGGTCTCAAACAAGCTCCTAGAGCCTGGTATGAAAGACTACATAACTATTTGATACAAATTGGTTTCAAAGAACAAATGATAACAATAGCCTATACATCAAGAAAGGACCAACTAAGAAGATTGCGTTGGCAGAAATATTTGTGGATGATACTCTATTCATAGAAACTGATGACCTATGCAAAGAATTTTTAGAACAAATGAATAAAGAATTTCAAATATCCATGTTTAGTAAAATGAAATTCTTTATTGGATTGCAAATACAGTAGAACAAAAATGGTATCTATATCACTCAATCTAAGTACAACAAAGAGATACTTAAGAAATTTGGAATGGAGGATTCAAAACCAGTTGGAACCCCCATGTGTACTTGACTTATGCTTACCAAAGATGATGACTCCAAAGAAGTAGATCAAACCTTATACAGATCAATGATTGGGAAATCATAGTATGTAGTACATACAAGGTTTGATATTGCCTCAGCAATTGGAATAGTCACAAGATTCTTAGCTAAACCGAGAGAAAATCACATGATGGCAATAAAAAGAATCTTGAGATATCTGAAAGGTACTAAAGACTATGGCTTATGGTACAAAATTGGAGGCAACCTTGACCTAAAAGTATTTACTAATGTTGATTGGGCAAGAAATCTTGATGACAAAAAGAGCACCAATGGTGAAGCAATATTTCTTGGTAAAAGGGTGGTATCTTGGACAAGCAAGAAGCAAAATTGCACATCTCAAACCATAGTAGAAGCAAAATATGTAGTAGTAGCAGTGAATTGTTCTAACATTGTTTGGTTCAAACAGTTGTTGGAAGGAATGGAGGTTGAAATCAAAGAACCAATAGTCATGTATTGTGATAACACCAATGTAATCAACATATCAAAGAATCCAATGATGCATTCCAAAACAAAGCACATTGCCATAAAATATCACTTTGTAAGAGAATTAGTACAAGATAAAGAAATCAGATTGGAATATGTGCATACAAAATAGCAAATTATAGATATATTCACAAAGCCATTACCTAAGGATGCATTTTTGTATCTAAAAGGTAAGCTAAGGGTCATTCCCTTATCTAAAGCTCACTAAATAAAGTTTAGTGATGCATCAACAAGAACCAAGTTGAAGATCAATCAGTTGATGTAGTATTGACAAGGATATATTGCAGATGAATCTGTACTCAAGGTACATTGATACTAATCAAAATTGTCTTTGGCATGTGTTGTCAAAGAGGGAGAAGTTTATTATCATATCTTTCTGAAATTTTGCAAAGGAAGAAGTTAAGAAGTTCCTTCACAGAGGGAGAAGACTATAGGAGAAGCTTTCTACATAAAATCAAAGAGGGAGAAACTTTTTGTTAGAGGAGTCTTGTCCTCAAAATTTCATTGTGCTATGACATGTTGTGTTGCCATCAATGCCAAAGAGGGAGATTGTTGGATACAATTGATTAATTGTGTGTTTTTCTTGATGTTACACAAATGTCATATCAGTTGTTAGTCTGTGCATGTCAAGCTCACCTGGTCAGTAAAGATAGTTTTTCTAGTCTACTAAGTATTCCTAAGTTTACTCTATGTAGAAGGTAGTTTCTACTGAGCTCACTCGAGCGTCAAAGGAAGCTATGCAGAAAAGAGTGTTAACTAAGCTCACTCGATTAACAAAGGGAAAGTTGAACAGAGTCAATGTTAACTGAGTTCACTTAGTTACCAAAGGAATTTTGTAAGTTCACAGTGTTAATCAAGCTTCTGTTGCTTAACATAGGAAATCACTTTGAAATTAGTTCCTACCAAGTTGGGTTGGCTACCAAAGGATTTTCTTATTTTGGCATGTAAAGCTTAATTATTTTACTCATTGATTCTAGCCAACTAAGGTGATGAATATTGGTTATTCTAATTTGTATTTGAGCCAACTTGAAAATCTAAAAGGTATAAGTAAAAGGTCAAGTTGTGATTTTAAAGTATGTGTGAGATGCAAGTTGAATAAGTTAAGAGAGATAAGAAGAGGAAGCGAAGTTGAAGGATAAAGCAAATATCCTTGTGGAGCATAAAAGCATTATTCGATCAGGAAAGGATCAAGTATTCATCAGAGCAAAGATCTTTAATCAGCAATTTAGTTGCATCGCAATCAGGTCATTTCATTGTTACTCTCTAATCATTGTAACAATGATCTAAAATCTCTTAATAGAATTGGTTTAACAGCCATTTGTAAATCCTCTAACAAGGGGGCAATTCCATTGAATTGTTTCAAGACCCTTTGAAAGGCCACTCCTAACGGGGTGATTAAATCCTTTAACAAGGTCACACCTAAAAGCGTGTTTTGTAACCTTTAACAAGGTTGGCTCCTAACATGGCTCACTTCAGAAGAGTGGAAAATAATAACTAGTTATATTGGTGGATTTTCCCAAATTGGGTTTCTACGTTAAATCCTGGTGTCTCATGTGTTCATGTTATTTCTTTCATGCTTGCATGTAATTACTAATAACATCTTAAGATTTGCTAAAGTAATTTACACTCTACATTTACCTAGTTACAACAATTTTCTATGTGTTTACCGAGTATAAGTAGTAACCAATTTTATCAATTTGAATTTTATAGTTGACATCTAAGGGATCTAGGATTTATTTTAGTTGTAACTGATTCACCCCCCCGCTCAGTTACTCCTCTTATATTTCCAACATTATCATTCGACCTTGTTGAGCTATTGTTGAAACAATTCAACAAAAATATGGAAAGCATAAGGACTTCAAAGAATAACCCATGTAAGTTTAGTTCCTTGTTAACTTGTCTATTCTTTTATGTTAAAAAATTCTTCCCTTCAAAAGGCACTATTGTGTGGAGAAAAGATGTGCCCGTGTTATATCAAATAAATGACTTTATTGCTGAAATGGGTGAAAACTAAAATAGTATTATGGATAATTATTTTGATGCATTTAAGGAGAAAATGAACAATAGGTTTCAGATCCCCAAGAAACTAGTTGAAGATTATAAGGATGATGTATGTTTCATGGTGGATTGTGATAAAGTTTACATTCGGGCAGTTAAGCCTAGAATTGCATGGGTAAAACCTCTTGGTTATGAGGTTAATATTGATGAAACTAAAGATATCATTGAAGCTCTTGTGAATGAGCTAGTTGATCCTAAGGCTACATATTTTGGAACATATGATGAAGTAAAAGCTAGGATTGAACTTGAAATAAAGCTTCCTCAGGTGGTGAACAAAGGAAAGAAGAGGATTGCTAAATTGAAAACTAGTTCTACCCTTTTATTAATTGAGGGAAAAGGTGAAGATGAGGAAGCAGAGGATGTGGAAGTAGATGATGAGGCAAAATCTGAGGAAGAAGAACCATTAAGGAAGAAAGGTAAGGTGATTATCACCAAGCCACAAAAGCCATCCATTGCAGTATTCACAAGGAGATCTTCAAGGAAGAAATCTAACAAGGAAGTAGGAGACATTATATTTAGAAAACCTCCATCCAACTTCCAAGACAGATTAAAGGATCTGGAGCTAGAATAACAAATTTTAAATAATTAAAATATGAAATCAAGATAGTAGAGGAGCAGAAGTAGATTGAAGACCTGTTGATGGATAAGATGTGAAAATGGAAATGCTCACCAAACCAACTTGCTTCTCAAATTCCTAATGATTTGTTGGAAAAGATAAAAATCTAAGATAGGATTTTTCCATGCAAACTATAAAAGATATATATGGGCAAACCTTGAGGTAGTTATTACTGAGCATATCAGATGTAGAGGTAAAAGAGTCACTCAAGAAAAATGAAGAAAATTTGACTCTGATGTTTAATACTTGTCTGATTTTGATGAAGGATATTGAACATGTTGTAAAGAATGCAACAAACACTTGAAAGAATATCTATCTATTACATAAACCAAGTGATTTTCTAGTTGATGTTAAAGATGATGATGATGATGAAGATAAGGAGAAAGGTGAAGAAGAGAATATTGAAGAAGTAACTCATTTTGACAATGAAGAAGATCAAGAGGATCAAGGACAAGAGGCTACCAAGGAAGCAAAGCAAGATGATGAGGAAATTGATCCAGTTAAGATAGCTGCAATAGTTATTGCCTAGCTTCCTCACCCTCCAAGAAAACCAGTGACAACATCAAGTGCAGAGACAACCTCAACAAGCTTGATTATGACCACCAATGCCAATCCAAACATCCAATCACTCTTTGCTCCTACTCAGCTTAGCACATCATTGACAAAAGAGACCTCCACTTCATCTACCAAGCTGCAAACTCTTCCTTCATCAACCAAGTTGACTACTTTAGTTTTGAGCACACTAGTTCTGACTACTTTAGTTTTGAGAACATCAATTTTGGATTCTTTAGGTATTTCTGTAAATATTCCTTCAATAAGCATAGTATCAAGTTTTATAGCTAGTCCTAGCATGTCTACTATTATTTCTATTCTGGCTACAAATGAAATAAGTGTAAGGTCAGTTGAGCCCAAGGTTCAACCAAGCACAAAAAAATTTTTGGTAAAGGAAAAGAGGTAGAGGAAGAAATTGATTTAGATGAGGAAATTGTAATCCCAAATTAGGACATTTCTAAGCTTACTCCAGACCAAATGTAGTCATTTGGTGAACTCCTCCAGAAGAAGGCTAAACAATAAGACTAAGAGAGGAGAGAGATAAGGAATTCAAGATAATTGAAGATGCAAAGAACATTTTGGCAGAGACCATAAGTATTGAGGTTGATTCTTCTCAACCAATTTTGTTTTAGCTAGCAAAGGCACTACAAAAATTTAATGAAGATATTGAGGGACAAGATAAGTTAGTGCAAAAAGAAGAGAAGAAGTTTGATAATAAAGTGTTGGAGCACATTGCTCAGCAGATAGCTATTTATCAAGTAGAAATTTTGTACAATTTTGGGCAATTTAGAAGCATCTTGTACAAATTTGTCATCACTTTTTGGAAAGCTATGTGATGTTTCTAAGTTTACTAAGGAAATAAAGGAAAAATTATCCAAAATAGATGAAGATCTAAAGGCTAGTGCCCAACAGCTACAACTTGACCCTAGTTCAAGCTCTGCACATTTCCAAAAGATAAGAATTTTGTCAGATATGCAAGTAGAATTGCTTAGAGAAGAAGCAAGGATAAGATCCACATTGATAGATATACAAAATATGATTCTTCCCATCATGGATGCACTATAAAAACATATTGTACATTTAGAAACTCTCATCCATGACAATAATTTCTCCATTGCGAACCATATGATAGAATTGTCAATAGAAGTCCAAATTGTATTTCACACATGTAAGGTCCTACAAGACAATTGGGATAAAACCTTGGTAATCATTCTTAAGGTACACTTAGAATTTTTATCTCATTTTGGTGTTACTATGTAAATAAATAGAATAAATATTTTGCATTAATGTCAAAAAGGGGGAGAAAGATATATGTATGGAGAAAGACATATGTTATGGGAGAGAAAATGTAATAAGTTGAAAAATCAATGGGTGAGTAAGATATGTACAGTAAGATATGTTGTATATAGCACGAAGATGTATAGTATACTATATGAAAGAACCTTACCATGTACATATATATACCTTACAAAATCAATTTTGAAAAATCTCAAAAACAGTATCCTCTACTGTGCTAGTATCACAAGGTGATGAATAAAAGGTATTTAGGAAACTTTTTGAATTCAGTTTTGGCTGATAAGTGTTTTTGTCACTAATGCCAAAAGGGGAGATTGTTGACATATTAGTCAAGTTTGTCATTAGTGACACACACTTATTCATATTATATATTGCTAGTGAGCTCTTTATACAATTTGCGGTGTTTGCCAAGTATTTCAGTTGTTACTAAGTTTTACAGTTGCTACTGATTCCTTTGGACAAATCTCAGTGGTTATTGAGTAGTAATAGTTACAGTGAAGATCAACAATGTAAACCATGCATCATAGTACATGCTGAGTTTTCTAATGCAAGACAAGTTGTGCAGTGTTCACCAAGTTTGCAGTGTATGTGATGTGAGTCTAGTGATAACCGAGCCACTTAGTGTTAACCAAGAAACTTAGATTATATTGAGCTCAAAGTGATAGTGTTTGCTAAGTCATACAATGTAAACCGAGAGACTTAGTCTATATGATGAGTTTCACAGTATCTACTGAGTCACTAGTGTAGACCGAGTTCAAGACTACTTGGAAGTGATTAGTATGGACCAAGCTTCTACGTCTACCAAGTGCGTGATGATGTTGAGCATTGATAGTGGATGTCAAGTATTAGAACCTCACCGAGTCAGTTTTCAAAACCCAAGTGTCTTCATGTGGGCCAACTTTGTAATATTTGTGTTAACTTGTATTGTGGTTGACTTTGTAATTTGTATAATTGGATTGGTATATATGTAATATCCTAATGAGAAAGGAATGTGAATGTGAATACAATTAGAGAAAAGAAAAAAGAGTAAATTATAAAGGCTACAATAGTATAAGGAGCAGCAAAGTCATATCTATCACAACAAGGTGATTAGTACATAAAGGAATCTCATTCAACAAACCAAGTTGCAAATCAAAGATCATCTATTGTTTCATCCTAACAGGTGGATCAATCAAATCCTTTAACAAGGTAGACCTAACAATCTTTTGTAAATCTCTTTATCGAGTGTATACTTAATTGTATGTTTGTAAATCCTTTCACAAGGTGGACCTAGTAGTCCTTATTGCTCCTAACAGGGCAGATCATCAGAAGTGGTCAATGTAAGCTTTAACAAGCTAACTTTATACTGTAGTACTAAAGTTTGTGGGTATCATCCTCACCCCAGTTTTACTTTCTATTTGGAAGGTTTCTGGGTCACCAAATCTTTGTGTCATAGTGTTATGAATGCTTTCATGTTTTTAGTTTCTTATGCATGCAATTAGATTAGACCATATGTGATGGATTATATGCTAATTGGATTGTTGGATTAAGAGTTGAAATTGTTGAAGTTTTAGAAGTTACTGATTCACCCCTCCCTTCTTAGTAACTTAGCATAGTCTTGAATATTTCCAAAAAAATCCTTGTCTCAATCTTTTTCCTCCACCTACAATAGAGAGATAGCCAAATTTAGGTAGAAGGGCCACTTGCTAGAAGCAATAGTAGGAGAAATGTTTTTAAATTAAAGAATGATGAATTCATGATGGCTATGAGGTCAATATTTGGGATTGAATATTTGCTTCAATACAAAGGTGGTCTCGCTATTCTTGCCATGGGCATGTTGGTTGGAGAAAGTAAGGAAGAGGTGAAAGACATTGGCATCTCTTTCCTGAAGCCAAAATGGTCTGGTGGCTTGGAAGATATCATTGAATAGGCCATATTGGGGGTTGGAATTGACATGAAAGAAAACCCTTGGAGAATGGTGAGCACTAGCGATATCCAAATTCAACCTCTCCTTATTTGGTCATCATTAAGTCCACCATGCAACACAAATCTGAAGGTACATGAGGGTTGAGACAAAGTTTGTGTCTTTGTCTTGAAGTAGGATAAAAACAAGGGAGCACTTGGAAGTAGGAGAAAAGGAGTCTATAAGGTCACGCCTTGACATTTGACAACCCTTATTGGTGAAGATGGAAGGCTAATGCTTAGAATTAAATTCCCACCCAAACCTATGATGGTGAAGCCAAGATCATCTCCCTAAGGTTTAAAGAGGGATTATGAGGAAGTCATGGTGGATTTTACAATCAAGGTGTCCCTAATTTAAGATGAACAAGGGCTTGGATGAGGATGCATGAGGGTGCTCACTGAGAAAAATGATGGTATTCCAATTTTATGAGGGAGGAGGCTGCAACTTGGTTCCAGGACTAAGGTTCCCCTTCTCTATTTTGTTGTATATAGTTCCTTCAAACTATAGGGCCATGTTAGTTAGTTGGGTCTAGTCTGGTGGCTAGTTGGTTTTTGTGTTGTAAGGGTTCTTCCCTTGATTTGATGGTGGATAGTTTGGTGGGGTCTAGGTAGTATGGTTGTGTGGTTACTCTTGGTGGAAGTACGATCTCCACCTCATGCCATTAGATGGCTCCACAAATGTAAAGACTATCTTTTTTGATAAATAAAAATTAAGTTACTAATGAAAAATAATATTTTCATGAATACATATATTTAATTTTCCATTTAATTAATATTTAAAAAAATATTAGCTATTTTAATACCACATCCCACAAGAAATCACATGACATACAAAAATAAACAAAACTTAATAAAAAAAGAAAAACTATTGTCAAGGGAAGGGGTCACCAATTTACGTTACCTTAATGAATTCAAATGGGTATTCAATCAAATACCTATCCACTATTTTAAGACAAGGAATGAATTAGTTTGGGATTTGGACGTGAACATTATCTCCTCTCTCTTACCATTATGATATTGTGATTCCTCACAATTTAGAAAAGTCAATGTCCAATATCTATAATCATGCATAAAAGACAAGGATACACACGCACACGTGATATGGTTAAAATAATAATTGATCAAGAAGGAAAGGATCTTTTGATGGTAGGAGAGCATATGATGAATTAAAATTTCAAGCATCATTATTGAGATTTATTAATATGAAGAAAACTAAAAGGTAAAGAGATTTAACTAGAAGGAGATTCACAAATTCTCATAAATTCTATTCAAACATGTCAATCTCAAAATTGGAGGTCACAAAATTAGCTCAAACTTATCATTAGGAGATTAAATCTTATAAAGACTTATTCATCATGCATGTGTATTGGCAATGTAATGAGCTAGAAGATAATGTTGCAAAGATGATCAATATGATTACAAAGGATGTAGAGGTAAAATTGATTGAGTGACATGAGATATATATGTTGGACATTGTTTTCCAAATATCATATTTATGTTAAGAGAGGTATTTCTAGATTTGATTGTATCTAACATTGTGCTTGGTGTTTCAAATCATGCTTCTTAATCCCTCAACAAGATAATGAGAGTTCAAGGAATCATATAAGATGTAAATTTGTAGACTTTTTATTAAAAAATGGGATAGGAGGAGTGAGAAATAGGTAAAACATGGGTAGAGATGTAGTGTGTACCCATAGTTTTCTTTTTAGTTCATATTGCCAAAATCTTTTAAGCTAGCTTTCATGTGCGTTGGTTTATTTAATGATTATGCTTTATATACTTTCAGTTGCTAATTATGATTGTTATTATCATCATGATGTTATACTATGTTCTTTTAGTTCATGATTATGGTTATCTTCAAGATGATGAATTTATATGTTATGATGTCATATAACTATGTGGGATTATTGGTTACTAACCACATACTTTCATGTGTATGGACATCTTGTATGTTTAACATTTTTATTGGTGTGCCTAATGTAGTTGAGGGATGGAGTTGTAGTCACTTGCATTTTGTATGTGGGATCTACATGATGTAATCTTCCTTGTCATTATGTGTGTGTGTGTGCGCTTGCGCGCGTGCACTCTTAAACAAAATAGCTTGTCCACCATAAATAAAACTTTAATCTTTAATTATTAGTTCTTTATTTTGCTTTAAAATTATTTCAATTCTTATATATATCTAAATTCTATTTTCCACTTAAGAATTATATTTTGGCCATAATTTTTTTGGTTTAACATTTTTTGGTTTGATTGGTAAAAGGCTTTTGCCAATATTTGTCAATTTTAAAAAATTTACATTGTATCTTTTCCCATTGTGCGAGTACTAGGGGAAAAAGAATAGGGAAGAAAATCCCTAGTCTAGCTCGGGACACAGGCATCTTGTTTACTTTATGATACATCTACCTTTGATTTTTAGCTAAGGACTTTGAGAGGGCATACTTTCTCTTACATGAGAATACATCATTTTTACATCATATCTTGAATTACATCAAAGGGCTTAAGGATCTATATCCTTTCTTACATTAAAGAAAATTTCAAGGTTTTAAAAAAAAATCTTAGCTTGCATTCTCATTAGAACACTCCAGTTTGAATCTTGACTGTTATTCAAATTTTCACTTTGTCATATCCTCATGTTTAATTGAGCCAATTTTTTAATTCCTACATACTTTCTTTTGACTAAGATCCTTATTAGTAATCATAAATCATTGTAATCAAATAAAAATAAAAATATTTGTAAATAAACCTTTATCATTTTAACAAGTTGAATTGACTTAATATTTTATAACATTTTATTCATTGATGGATAATCCGTGCATTGCATAAAACCTTCAAGTTCCTATCCTTTTTTAAAAATGGTAAAAGTAATAATCCTATCAAATATTAACTCGTATGTTAATATGACCCATTGATTTGGATGACTATATTATAATAAGATTATTGATCTTTGAGTATTATTTTAAGTTTATAAGGTTATATTTGAATGACTTAATTATTCTTTAGAAAAGGTTCCTCACCATCTACTCCTTTGTTGGCTAATGTATCCTCTTCTTTATTTCCTTCTTGATATTTATGTTTAATACTAATTTCTTTGAATTCATCAACTATCTTTAACATGTACTCAAGTTTGAAATTTAATATCCAATTAGGAGTACTTTTCCTTAAGCCATTTAGAATAATTTGTAAATCCCTTCAGTGACTAATTTTCTAATGTCCATTTCCAAGCCAAGGTTTAAACCTTCAATCAAGGTCTCTAATTTTGCTAGATTATTAAAGAGCATCCCTAATGGCTTGGCTTGTTTAATTCTCCAAGAACCTATGTCAGAATGTATAATACATCCTAATCTAGTAGGACCTAGAATATATTTAACCCAACCTGCTAGAGGGGGTTCTCATTTGCAATCTGCCTTGGCTTGTTTATTTTCTTTTGAGTAGATGAAAGGTGGGTTAATAAGCTTAAACCAATTTTTGTGCATTTCTACATCCCACTTAGAGAAAGAACCTTCTTCCTTATGAGAACTTTTGAGGTTGTCTATAATGCATGCTTCCACTTTGTTGAGAAACAAGGTTAAATCTAAACTTCTGTAAATATTCTTCTATTCCTCTCCTTCCATATTTTCCATAGAAGTATGGATGGAGAATTTTTTTAATAAATTACTGTAGACCCTAGAATACTCATGTTTGGTCCAACTACTTAAGAAATTTCTTAAGTTGATGAGAAATGTTGTTAGCCACTCAAGCTTTTGAAATAACCATTTCCAACATTTTCTAGCAAAGGGACATTCGAACAACAAGTGTTATGTTGACACATAATCATTTTCACATAAAGAAATCTTGAAGACCCCTCATAGCCCATCTTAGTAAACCTATCAACTATTAGGATTCTCTTTTGGAAAATAACCCAAAGAAAGTTTCTTGTCTTGGGAAGGCACGTCGCATCCCAACATAGATTAGGGGGAATATCTATCTTTTTCCATTGATGAAAGTTAATTATCATTTCATATCCTCTTTTGACACTATAATTCCCACTCTTTGAGACACCCCAAATTAATTTATCCATCATATCTTTGTGATTAACTTATCTATTTTCTAGAAATTGTTCATAAATTTGTTTTTCTTGAGTTGATAGATTTGTCTCTTTAATGGATTTCCACTTCCATCGTCCATGTTGGTCATCATTAATTATATGTTTGTAGTCACTTACATGATGTCCTCATAGATTTATTAGGGTATTTTTAATAATAGCTAGTAAGTTAAGGGTATCGAGTGAAGGAAGCCTATTCAGCTAATCTTCCCAAAATAGAGCATCTTGACCTTCGCCAATGTCCCAAGTGAGATAATTAGATATAAGAGGATGACAGTGCATCATGAAATTTTAGGTTCTTGATCCTTTAGGTGGGTTTCTAGTTCGAAACAAACATACAAGATTTGAACTATTCAAATATTTGTGAAATAATTTTTTTGTCCATTTGCTTTCGTGTTCTTGATACATCCTCCAAATTAGTTTTCCTCTTATAACTTATTTTTGTTAGCTCCAATTTTTTTATAGCTAGATGTCCATATTCTTTAGGTCTGCATACATTATCCCATTTGATCAATGCTAATTTCTTCTTCTCTTTAGCGTCTTCCTTAACATGCTATCTAAGTTTCTTTTTATTCCTTGGGAAGTGGAAGATATGACATATGGTATGTAAGAATGATAGATAAAATTGCTTTAATCATGGCTATTCTTCCAACATTAGCTAATCATTTCCTTTTCCAATTTTCCATTTTTTCTATATCTCATTATATTACATATATTTCTTTCTATTTCGGGGGGAGTATTGAGAAAGAAAATCTGTGATTTATTACAAATCATTTTTTGTCATGATGCTTCCATATAAGTTTTAATTATTTGTTTAAAGTTGTCGGTCTCTTCCATAGTACTTTCTCCCAAAAGGATGGTGTCATCTACGAACTGTTGATGTGTTATTTTAGGGACTTCCTCTTTTACTGAGATTCCTCTAAATTCTCCATCTATGTCTGCCTTTGCCAAATGCTTCAGCCATCATGATAAAGAGGAAAGGGAAAATTGGATCTCCTTGCCTAATATCTATAAAAATGTTAATAGTTTAACAATTTTTTCTTCTTTTTTATTTTATTTTATTTTTTTTATTTTAATATAACAATAAAATGAATAGTAATATATTTAATATAATAAATAACAATGCAATACAGCATTTTGTTTTATCAAATAGTAAAATGAAACTATTCAATTTCAATAATTTATGCTACTTAATAATTGTTATTTTTATTTAATAAATTATCATTTTAATAATATGTTTATTTAGTAAATATTTATCATTTGACATATAGAAACTGTGACGCAATCATCGCATAAAATTTCTTGCTACCCCAAACTGTCCAACGGGAAGAAGTTTGATCGAAACGATTCTCTTACTAGCAGTTTTGGTGTATCCAGATAGCGAACTTATATAATTGCTCTGCACAAGAATGATGTAAGCTTTCTGTTTCCTTATTATGCGTGCTGATATCACAAACAGCGTATTTGATTCTCTCATGTCCTTTGCGCGTCCTTATTTATTTCCGCACAATCAGATATGGAAAAAAAGACAACTATCTGTGGAGCTGGGTAATAATGCTGGTACGAAGAATGCAAGTGATTCACGCCATTACTTAACAGGTTAGGTTCTGAAACAAAATATCAGGGTTTCATTGTAACACATCATTAAACTGGTAATACTAATCAGTTAAAGTTTGGAAGATTAAATAGTTCAATCCTATCAACTTGAATCATCAGTTGCACTTCTGATATTTGTTGTGCATATAATTTTCCAGAGTGATCTGTTAGACCAGATCAAGAGTATTATAGAAAAAAAAACGAAAATTAAATCTTTGCGGGGCTCAATTTTGAATACCCAATCAATAATCATGTTGGTATGTGTAGATTTCTCCTTAAGGATACCGAGAAGAATGGAAGTGCAAATAAACCCCAGCGTGATCTGTTACATCCAGAGTTCAATAAAAAACAATATAGGAGGTGTGATTTATGCCCTTTAGGCCTAAATAGTCTGTAGGTAAGAAACCGTAACAGTTTTTTCACTGGTTTAGAAGATTAATTTTATGGGTTTTCAGTTTATGATAATCATAGGACCTTTGTTTGACTGTCTTTTGTTTGAGATCTCATGTACTTGGCTTAAACTGCAAATATCTGTCCACTAGGGGTTTTATGACAAGGAAAAAAAAATACTGTGCTGGATCATACATATATATATATATATATATATTTCAACTACTTGGTTTCGTTTTAAGGGTTTTCAGCTGAAAATATTGTGCATTGTCTTTATTTTTTTGTTTTGGGTTGCCTTGCTTGTATTGCACAGATTTGTCTATCAGAACTTTTTTTGATAGGTCATGGGTCGAAGCCTATATTAATTATTACTATTTGTTGAAATTAAGTATTTTATGTGTTAAGCTGGAGTAGACTCGAACCCGATACCTCTCACATAAGAGGCTTGCAAGTTGCTGGTGTGTTGTAGGCTCTTGCCTGATTTGTCTATCGGACTTATTTTTATCTGTGAATTTGCAATTATAAGATTCTTATATTGGAGTAAGTTTTTTATCAACTCCCCTGAAAAATCATGTGGTATTTGTAGACAGCTGATTAAAGGTGACCCATATCAATGGAATTGCAAAAAAACCTCTCCCCAAATGCAGAGTTGCATGCCAAGGCAGTAGTTACAAGTAGCGACAGCAGTAGCAGCACTACTAGTACTAATAATAGAGCTAAGAAAGAAAGGGACTTTACGGATCATTTGGAGGCTTATTTGGCCAGAAGAGATGGAGTTGACAAGCTCCTCAAGATTGCAAGGTATTCGAGTAGAGTAATTCTGGCATCCTCTGTTGTCTCCAACGATTCCTCTCTGTTCAGAAGGCTTAAAGATTTTGAGTCCAGTGTTGGTGTCAGCAGAAAAGCATTCAGATTGGGCAAGTTCATACAGGACTACAATGCCCTAAAGCAGATTTCTTGGGATTCAACAGAGGGAAAATTGGGGATTTTAGCTTATGGAGGAGAAGGTGTTTATTATTTTGTGGAGCAGTTCACATGGCTGATCAAAGCTGGTCTCATCGACAAGCGTTATGCTGCCAAATTGCAGAAGATCAGTGCTTGGTGTGAATTTTTAGGTTATTGTGGAAGCATTTCCTTGAAGAGCATGCAGATCTTAGCCCTAAGGGACAAACAGTCTGTTTTAGCAGCCAAAGGAGAATCAAACATTTTGATCAAGGACACTGCAGAGATTAGCCAGTTACGTGAGAAGCAGATGCTAAAATTGGTTTCTGTTATACAAGATCTCGCTGATGGTTTGATGGCTTTGAGCGATATTCGTGATGGCAAAGGATCCATGTCAAACCCCCTTCTTCTTTCAAGTGCAGGGCTTCTTTCTGCTCTTATTAGCACTCACAAGAATTGGTCGGCATCCTGATCTTGTTGCCAGATGGGCCCATAAATGTGTGTTCAAGCTTCCTTTGCTTTTTACTAGCATTTTTTGAAAATCTCCATATTAATTGGTATTACACCTAGTGTTTCGAAATTAAATCTGCCCAACATTGCCATTATTTTCCTATACGAAAGATGTTCATAATAAATATCATTGAATGCAATGCATTGAAAACAATATTTTTTAAGAAGTTTTATTTCTTGTATCAGCCCCAGATTATAAATTTCTTCTGCTGTGGTGTATGGTTAAATTTATCTGCAGTGTTTGGTACACCATACTTGCCACTTTTGATATCTAAGGGATCAACAAATATAAAGAGATAACATAAATTTGTTCTATAAATGAGGAAATATGTTTGACATATGGTACTGGTTTCTAGCCTTAGGAGACCATTCATTTTATGTACTGCGTATTTAGTTAAGGGTCACCTGAAATAGGCATCAAGAAATCTGCAAAGTTCTCAATGTGGCTGACGTGGCATCTGTTTGAAATGTGAAATAGACGACTGTTTCAATTGAAATTAGCAGTGGATGTGGTGGGGTAAAATCTGTTCAGAATCAGAAGACTTTTCTTGCCCTGAATCAGTGCTATATTTTTTGACTCCAGGATAAATAAGTTTACACACAACTCGTTTCCATTCTTTTGTTCCTTGTTTCATTAGTTCTTTCTATAGTCTATATAAAGACAGTAAATTAAATTAAAGCACTTTGAAAATTCAGTCCAGTCTAAATACCTAATATTTTGAAAAAGGTCTTTCAATTTTTTAAATTCAAAACTTCATTGAAATATATGAAATCTTGAATGTTGAATTGTTTGATAGCAGTATCATTGCAAAATTTTGGCAGCAGATTGTGAATTGCCGTATATTTGATAATGTTGATTGGCTTGGCCCTCCCAGCTTCTATGTACTTTGTTTCCTGCTTTTAGCTCTGAAAGAAAGCTTAGATGTGATATTCTCCCTCATTTTTCCGCTGCCAATGATGAATCTATACCTACATTTAATCATGATTTACAATTCTGCAACAGAAATATTTGAGCCTTCTCCTAATATGCACCAGTCTCAAAAAAGGGTAATTGAACCCTAAAAAGGATTTAAAAATGAAATAAAATCAATGTTTAAAAAAAATCACAATAGATCAATATATTAGTTTTAAACCTCAGTAACCCAAAGAGTTCAGGATTGATTCAGCCTACATAGCAAGTTGCCCTGGGCCGGTATATCTATTGTGTCAACAGATTCAGATTGATTTAGTTAGAAACATAAAAACTCACTCAGTGAGAAGAAAAGTTAGATTGCTAATGTCGGTGTAGATTGTCAATGTTGGTGTACCCTCTGCGTTTAATTCCAATTCTTCCCTGTTCTTTACATTTATTGTTTTTGTATGAGTAAGGCTTTGAAGCTTCTGATTAGTTGATAAATTTGAATAGCTTAAATGTTAGGTCCTCACAATGTAGAATTGCATGCAATTAATTTCAAGATGAGGAGACTGATAACTACTTTACATCTCTGTGAAACAGCTAGTGAGTGGTTACACTTTGTTAAAGATAAGTACTTAAGATCCTCGGCCATTGATACAAGGGAATGATGAATCCACAATATAAGGATTTTGCATTTCAGAAGTTAATAATGAAGTATTTTTGAATCCACTTAATGGTAGCTCAATCAAGCAACTCAATTACAAATGCAATTCTTTAAAGAAAACATAGATGTTTGACCTCCATGTAACGTTGAAGATGCCAATGAACATGAAAATGTGGTTGCAAACAATAATATTTTATTGGAAATAACTATAATATAACTGCTGACTCTTATTATCAGGATACACACGCTGAGAATTATAAAATGTGAGGACTAAATGCTACAAATTTTGTTTAGTCCTTTGTGTTGTCTAAAATTATCAGCCTTTTATTTGTTTACACAATCACTCCTGGGTATATATCCAACTAGCATCTTTCTTTAAGTGGTTAATAGCAGATAAGAAGAATATAAATGGTGTAAATGGTAATAGAGATAGTGTAAATGGTAACCCCACAAGGAAGGTTTCTGAAATTGAATTTTGATGGAGCATAAAAAAGAAATCTTTACATAGCTGGTGCAGATTTTCTACTGTGAATCATCCATTGCACATCATCTGGACGACTTTGACTTTGCAAAAGAGAGCTCTCTATTTCTTGGCACAAATACAAACAGTAAGGTGAAAGGAAGACCCAGATCCTCTGGAAGGAGTTAAATTGGCTAATATGGTAGGATAGGTGCATCTCAAAATAGAATTATAGAAGGGAACTTCCAAATCTCGCAAAAGATGCATTGGGAATGGTCTACAAGACTGGTGTCTCCATAGCATAATTGAAGAATTAAGACAGATAAGTTATGATACTTTTTATTTCAATCATTGTTTCAGAGAAAATAACGCAGTTGCAAGCAAAATTGCTAGTGTCAGTGTATATAAATACCCTTTCTGTTCTAAGAAAGCAAATATTGAGGATAGCAATGAATAGGATGCATACCATTTTTAAAATATTGACAAGGCTTGCGGCAAATCTTACCAACTCACAAGTTTTGTTCCCCTAATTTATGATCCTCACTTCTCAAGTGACAAGTTCCATGAAAGCATGTATATGTGTTCAGGTTGTGAAAGATGGAGTATGGTGTTATAAGCAGAAGGCAGTATGTTCAATAATAGTAAGTCATCTCTTCATGGGTGTGGTCTTGGACTTGACATTTGAAATTACTAGTTTGGACTCCTCAGAGTCTCAGAGAATTTTTGGGTGCAGAAACTTTGGCAAGTAATGGTGAAATGTGCATGGATGCATTGTTGGCAAAGACTAGTAGCAAATTATGATGCAAGAGTTGCAGATGTGGCCATTCGCAGTTTGATACTACATTCTTTTCTGTCAAACTATAATGAAGATTTTACAAAGTGGAGAATTTAGGTGCAGAAGGGTTGGCAAGTAACTGTGTGATGTGCATATGTGCATTATTGGCCTAAGACTTCATGGCAAAGCTCGAGGTGGAAGTCACAGATTTGGTCATTTGTGGATGTATATTACAAGTACATTATTTCATGTCAAACTTTGAGGCTGGGTTTGCAAGTGGTTGTTATTTGAAGGACACAGCAATGTCTGAAGAGATGCCAGTAGGGTATATGGTGGTTGGATGCCCTTTGAATCACCATGGGATAAGTTCTTCACATCCGAGGAGGACTCATCTGTTTCTGCAATGACATTCGAATCACCATGGGAATTAGCTCTTCACATCCGAGGAGGATTTATCTGTTTCTGCAATGCCCTTTGAATCACCATGGGGATTATCTCTTCACATCCGAGGAGGATTTATCTGTTTCTGCAATGCCCTTTAAATCACCATGGGGATTATCTCTTCACATCCGAGGAGGATTTATCTGTTTCTACAATGCCCCTTAAATCACCATGGGGATTAGCTCTTCACATCGGAGGAGGATTTATCTGTCTCTACAATGCCCCTTAAATCACCACGAAGATAAGCTCTTCACATCGGAGGAGGTTTTATCTGTTTCTACAATGACCTTTGAATACCATGGGGACAAGCTCTTCACATCTGTGGAGGGTTTATCTGTTTCTACCATGATATGCCAATTTATTTAAAATACATGAGAATAGTGGTTTGGAATGGAAGCTTGGCGGTCACTAACTACATCTCTGGCCTCGTCAATACTTTTAGCTAGGGCTTTTTAGAACATCAATTTGGAGCCTAGGGCGAAGATAGTAGATTATGGGAGCAGGCCATATGAGATTCCAGGTCCTCTCTTAGCTTGTAAGGTGGTGCGGTCTTCTTTTTGTGTTTGGTGAGTATTATCGACCTGCATGTTTCCGTTGGTTATTTTTGCTTTGATATTTAGCTGTCAATCTTATAAGATTAGTCATTCTGTACATTATCTTTCATTTATTAAAAAAAATAAATGTGGGAAAAGCTTTTCACATTGTTGATTACACATGTTCAAACTGTTCACTAATTCTAACCATTTTTACTTCAGGCAAATAAAACTTATTGATGTACGTTACAATTACAATGGACTGTTTCCATTTTTTCTGCTAGCTTGCACTTTATCCAATTGACATTTCCTTATGGTTGACAAACAAAAATTTTGCATTCCAGACCTGCCTTACTTGGGGAAATTTATTCACTATTGGCATGGATCTATGAAAATTAACACTATTGCAATAATTGATTATTAATCTCTTATCATAAACGATTATTAAAATACTGAAAATAAATTCACAGCTAATATCGAAAAATAACACAATTGCAACTTCACCAATAAAATACGGAAATAAATTCACAATACAAAGAACACAATATTTTTGGACAAATCATCCTTGGAAAAACCCTGAAGAGAAAACTAGTTTTGTAGATGGAAAATATATTAACTTCAGCAAATCAAGAGATGCAAAATTTCTTGCTCCTCACTAACAGAATTCATACAACCTCCTAATTTCTCCTACTAATATGCACTGCTATCCTCAATGCTGTCATTGTGCCCTTGCTAACACTACAAGACTGTTTGCTATCACTGCAAACTCATTTGCTAACACTGCAAATGCTTTTACAACTTCTTCTTGTTCTCTGTTCTGTTCTCCAAATGCCTCCCTTGACCCCTTTTTTATACTACTTAACCAAGAGGTTTCTAGTTGCTTCTTGATCAAGACAACTTAACCAAGAAGTTTCTAGTTGCTTCTTGATTAAAACAACCTAACCAATAGGTTACTAGTGGCTTCTAAAAGGAGTTAATTAATTAACAAATAATTATTTGCTAATTAATCACATGTGGACGAACAACTGTCCAAGCTACCTAAAACCAACACACCCTTTTAGCGAGGAAGTTGTTTTGCATGACACCTAACTTATCTTTGAATAAAATGAATTTAGCCTTCCCCAATGCCTTAATCAGAATGTCTACTACCTACTCCTCTATAGGTATGTACTATAGTCGAACAACCCCCCATTGTACACAATCTTTAATAAAGTGATATCTGATGTCTATATGTTTAGACCTATCATGAAATACTAGATTCTCAGATAACTTGATACAACTCTAATTATCACAGTGTATCATAGTAGTCTCAACCTTCTAACCAAACAAGGCTACTAACAACTTTTGAAGTCATATAGCTTCACATGTCGCCATGCTAGTTGCTATATATTATACTTCTGCTAAACTCAAAGCCACAAATTTATGCTTCCTACTGAACCAAGATACAATTCCTGATCTTGAACTAAAACAACAGCTTGAAGTGCTCCTTTTGTCTATTGTACTTCTTGCTTAATCTGCATTAGTATAACCCATCAACTTGATACCTTCACCTTGAACATATCTGATCCCATACTCAACTGTACCATGCAAATAACACAATACATGCTTGGTCGATGGCTAATGCATTCTCTTTGGCTCAACCATGAACTGACTAAGAGAGTTTACTGCAAATGCTATATCTGGCCTAGTGTTGACCAAATACATAAGCAAACCAATCAACTGTCTGTATAAGGTGGGATCTACATCCTTCTCATTAGATGTATCTACCTTCCTCCAATTTGTGATCATGGGTGTAGATATGACTTTGCAATCCTCCATCCTGAATCTCTTCAAGATTTCAATGCAATATTTTCTTTGACCAAGAAAAATCTCTCCATCTAGCTGCCACACATTTATGCCTAGAAAGTGGTGCATAAGTCCTAAGTCCTTTATCTCAAACTCTTCTGCAAGGTCCCTCTTGCAGTCTTCTATGAGCCAAGTGAACCTGTAAGAAACAAGTCATCCACATAAAGAACAAGAATGAGAATCTCACCCCCAACCACCAAGTAGTAGAGGTTAGCATCCACTTCACTACTCACAAATCTTATTTCCTGTAACTATGTGTCAATGTGCTCATACCATGCTTTGGGAGCCTGCTTGAGTCTATACAATGCTTTCTCCAATTTTCACACGTGGGTCTCTTTTTGTGTGCTACAAAGCCTTCTGGTTGCTCTATGTATACCTCCTCCTTTAACTTATCATTAAGGAATGTTCTCTTGACATCCATTTGATAGATCTGCCATCCCATCTGTGCTGCAAACGAGATCATAACTCGTATAGAAGTATACATAGCCACTGGAGCAAATGTTTCATCATATTCTATTCCCTCATTCTGAGAGAACCCCTAGGCCACAAACCTTGCCTTGTATTTCTCGATGCTGCCATCTGCATCGTGCTTTATCTTATAGATCCAACGTGATCCAACAACTGCCCTATTTGTTGGTCTAAGAACTATATCCCACACATCATTATGCATTATTGAGGAATACTCCTCAACCATAACATCCTACCATACTTGATGTTGTGCAATATCCTGATAGCTGGAAGGTTCACTATCTACCAACTAACTAATGTCACATAGTCATTGAACTTGGTTGGTTGTCTCCATTGTCTAGTACTCTTCCTAGGAGCTTCTACAAACTCCTATGTGTCCCTTAGTGTCTCTTGAACCTCACGGTTCTTGTTGCTAACTGCAGAGGATGAGATATCAACATTTAAGTCTTCTAGATGCATTTCTTATTGCACCTATTGCTCCATGCTTTGTGAATCTTCCCCACCTAAGCCTACACTTGTATTGGTAACTATACTTGTGCTTTGTTGCTCTTGACTAGGCCTTGGAGCTTCTATTGGTTGCTTACTCTGATCATTTGTTGTAAATATATGGACCTTCTAAATGTTGTGTCCTTCATGAACTTGACATGACATCTAACAATAATTCTTCCAATCCTGGGGATAACAGCCCTAAATGCCTTTGAGGTTTCACTGTACCCAACAAAGTACCCCCTCTTAGTAGTTTGATCTAACTTGATACGTGTATCACCTGGAATATGACAATATGCCAAACTCCCAAATATTCTGAAATGGCTAACATCAGGCTTCTTACCTGTGAAAGCTTCCTCTAGTGTCATCCTCCCTAGCACCTTGTGTAGAACCCTATTTTGAATGTAGACTATTATACTACACTCTTTTGCCCATAAGTAGTGGGGCATATCCTAGTCATGTAGCATAGCTCTTATCACCTACGATATAGAATGGTTCTTCCTCTCAACAACTCCATTCTGCTGTGGATTGTAAGGAATAGTCCACTCTCTCTTGATTCCTTCCCTAGTATAGAACTCCTAGAAGTTATTTCCTTTGTACTTGCTTCCATTTTTAGACTAAAGAACCTTTATTTTCGTTCTTGTCGAGTTCTCCACTAGAGCCTTGAACTCTTGCAATTGACTGAAAACCTCATCCTTGGTCTTCAAGAAGTATATCTAGGTCTTCCTAGAGAAATCATTGATAAAAGTAACATAGTACTCATATCCTCTAAAAGACTTTCTCGACATTAGTCCACATACATCTGAATGTACTAGATCAAGAACACCTTCAGATCTGGTTTCATTCCTTGGAAAAGATGCTTTCACAAAATTCCCTAACATGCATCCTTTACATACATCATTATGCTATGTGCTCACCTCTGGAACACCTGTCATCATCTCATGAAGCAATTTGAGTGTTGCATGATGAATATGGCCCATCCTATATGCCACAACTCTCCAAGATCTCTAGGATTATAGATGCTCATGAGTGCCTTAGGAGTATCAAATTGCAACCTATAAAGGCAACCACTCCTAACTCCAATAGTTATGGGTGATTTCCAATCCTTGTGCTTAATCAACACATGTGTCCCTCTAAAGAGTACATTATACCCCCTATCCTGAAGAACATATACATAAATCAAATTCATACCTAATCCTAACACATGCAACAAATCATGAACTGGAATTATCTTTCCATTCTCCCTCTAAAACTGAATAGTCCTTTTCCCAACTAGGTTGAGTTTGGACAAGTTTCCCATCAAAATCTGGATATTGGTGTTCTCCTCCTTATAACTGGAGAAGTACTCTCTAACTCCTATCATATGAAATGACACCCCACCATCTATATACTAGATAGTCTGTGAGGTGGGCTCACCATACAAGCTATAAGGTTCATGAACTGGAATTATCTTTCCATTCTCCCTCTAAAACTGAATAGTCCTTTTCCCAACTAGGTTGAGTTTGGACAAGTTTCCCATCAAAATCTGGATATTGGTGTTCTCCTCCTTATAACTGGAGAAGTACTCTCTAACTCCTATCATATGAAATGACACCCCACCATCTATATACTGGATAGTCTGTGAGGTTGGGCTCACCATACAAGCTATAAGTGCAAACTCATCTTCCGTTCTATTAGAGAGTTCTTCTACACTTGCTGAAGCTGCCACCTACTTCTTTGTGTTCTTCTTTCCTAGGCAATCACTAACATAGTGACCATACTCATAACATCCAAAGCACTTCCTTAGAAAGGTCCTTCTTCTTCCTCTCACTTTGTGAATTTGATCCTTTGCTAGATCCGTTTTTTGCTTTCTCTTTCCTCACCAGGGCAACGTCCTCCGATTCCACCTCACTTTTTTGACTCTTGTTGGCCCCATTGACAAAACTTAGTCTAAACTCCTCTTGAGTGAAATCATTCCATAGTTGATCCCAATTTGATAAGGTATCTCATCCACTGACAACTTGAACAAAGATACTCCACTATTTAGAAAACCCATTTACGGCTATTCTCACTAGCTCATCATCACTTGGGCTATCTCCAATAGCTGCTAACTCATCCTTGACAAGTCTAATCCTAGTGAGGTAACTTGTGATGTCTTCTCCCTAGTTCATTCGAGTATTCTTCAGCTTCTCTTTGAGAATCATCTTCCAATTGGTGGTAGCATTCTGGCACAGATTCAAAATGGCATCCCACATCTTCTTCATTGTTCTAGCTCTGAGATATGTGGAACAATATGATCCTTGACACCATCAAGGATAATCCTCCTCACCTTGGCATCGTCCTTCTTATATGCTGCAAATTGTGTTGCATCTATAGGTACATTTATTGTAATGTTCCCAATTTTAATAAATTTGGGGCCCAAGTTATTAATGTTTTTATTGGTGGGTTCCGATTGATTTAGTATATCTCATACCCATTTTTAATTAATTGTTCCATAAGTGTTGATAGTCGGCTATCTTTGTACACTCTCAGGATGTTTATCTGAAGGCTATTTAAGCATGACATGTCGATTGTAGTTAGTATGCTTTTGGATTATTTTCTATGTACTACGAATTCATGTTGGAGTTCTCTGTTATTCGCCATTTCGAAAGTGAAAGACCTTCCCTATTTGGCTTGTCTTAGGTTTGGTGGGAATCAACCCTCACCCTATTTTGTCTATGTATTTCTTGATTTGATTTTGACAAATATCAATGTATTTTGTGGAGCAACTTTGTTGGTATCTCTTGTTTGCAAATTGGATTTCTTATCAAATAGTGTTCAACTTCATAATCATACATAGCCCATTAACAGTTACTTCTTGACAAGCCATGATTTTCAAGCTGTACCCTATCACAACAAGGCTACTATATGGACTAATCTCGTATGTCCTTGGCTGAAGCTGTCATATGACCTTGACACCATACAACCTTCATGGCCTTGTCTACTGTACAACCTCCCACTATTCATATGGTTAGACCCCAAACATACCGTACGACCAATAAGGTATTGTACGACCTTTCGATCCTACACATTGACACCATATGACACACAACCTGACACACTAGAAAGACTACTTGAGGCATAGAGGAGAACTACCTGAGGCATTGGAAAGACTACCCGAGGCACAGAGGAGAACTACTTGAGGCACCGGAAAGACTACTCGACGCACGAAGGAGAACTACCTGAGGCACTAGAAAGACTACCCAAGGCATAGAGGAGAACTACCTGAGGCACTGGAAAGACTACCCAAAGCATGGAGGGAGAACTACCTAAAGCATTTGCTACTGGGAGCACACGACAAGGCTACTTAAGTAATTGCCTACAGATCAAGATCACCTACTGTTGGGTGGTTGTTTTGCATGAGGTCAATGACAAGAATCCATTGCACAATTCCTCTCTTGCAAAGCTAATCTTTTTGGGATCAACTCCAAGGTTCAATATTTGTCTTGCAACGTACCAAAATCTACTCAATTGAAGATAAATGTGATTGTTCACGAGGAGGCCTTTGTTGGTTGTGATTTAAACTTGGAATGAAGTAAATCTATTTTCTGTTTCAAAATAATGCACAAAAGAATAATATTTTTAATATTTTTTGGGTCTTCAATGAATGCAACCTAACAGTGCAACTACAATGAGTTCCTATTCTAACAAAGGGTTAGCAAAGAAAATAACATAACTAAAAGAAAATAACATGAAATTGAAATAACTTGAAATTGAAATCTTAAACGGACATATGCTACAAAAAACAACATCCAACGAGTTAAACTTTCGAAGAAATCAGTAGAAAACCAATGAAAACAGGAGCAATGCTTCCTAGAATCCACTGATGTAATCGTCAGTGAGAAACTTTAACTATCATATGATATTTCACCTTTCATTAAATCGCAAGGCCACGGAAAGTGCGCTTATGCGAGACAAAAGGCTATGCAGACACAATTTGATGGTTTCTTCTCAAGCTCATTACATTAGCAGAATTCGTAAATCTATAGCAATCACCAGAACTAAAAGATTGCACAACCAGAAACAATGCAATAAACCTTTGGCTCAATCACAATTCCATGAACAAAATTTAAAAAAAAATGACACATTCAAGCAAGAATTAATAAACTCCAAATGCAAGCACCAAAATCATAATTTTATTGCATAATAACGATGGCCTTTGTTATATTTTACAATGGGGTATTTATAAAAAATCGTCTACTCAATTTATGTTGAGAGTGAGAGATATCTTTATGCAATAAAATGCTTTTAAAATATTAAAATAAACTAAATATATATAGACTAACAATTAATATGGTTCTTGGAGGGACTTCATCCATATTTTATTGATTAATTGGATGCATGAGCCCTTTACATGTCAAAAATAGAGAAAGCATGAGAGAGAAAGTAGGAGGAAGCCTTCAATCAAAGTAGGAGCATTTAGAGGTGCCAAAAATAGAAGCTAGTCCTTTACTAGGCATGTGTCAAAGTTAAACTGCCATTAGAATGCATTCCTAATGCATGGAAAGCGCTATTTTTGGAACTGACAGTTAACTATCGACGCACCTCTGAATTGTGAAACTGTGGACCTACATACCTACAGAGCTGTAGACCTTGACAAGGTCAAAATCTCAAAATTTTACTGTCAAAATTGAAATTCTGGCATTTGGGTTTTGTTCTTCTTTATCCCAAAGCTATGTCTGGATGTTTGCCCTTGAATTTCACTATCATCTTAGTTATCTTAGCCACATCTAGAAGATCTAAAACCTCATATTTATCCTTGACCTTCTATTGGTAGTTGTCCACCTCAATTCAAGTCTCTGCAAAATCTTTGAGTTTGGTGTCCAACTATAACAAAGCTTCTTTTGTCCTAAAGGCTTGTCGGTTGTCTTCGTCATCAACAACCTCCACAAAAATCTTCTTGAAATTTTCCACTACTGTCTCTACAGGTAACAACCTCTCTTGTTCCTCATCTTCAAAAATATCCAAGCATGCATCATTGTAGTGTCTCTCTGCTTCCAAAATTTGGTCTCGGGCTTGGTCCTTGAGCCAATGGATCTCCTCGTGTAATGCCTCCATTACTTTATTACTATGCACTATTTTGGCTATCTAGTCATCAATCATGTCTAATTCTTAGTATATACATTGATCAAAACCTGATATCTTTGGCCCTTTATGGCTTGTAGAGTTTGCAAATCCTTACTCTAAGCACATATCTCATTTATGATAATAAAGTCTTGTTTCAAAATTACTATGATCTTATTCACATTCTCTTGCATAGTATGCAGTAACTCCAAATTCCTTGTGATGATAGTAATACCTTTCTCCTCAAAAATTTCTCGCCATTCTTGACAAACTCTCAAAAATGGGTCTAACTATGCACCTCCCCCTTCTCTAAGTATAGTGGTCAAAGTATGCTCAGGGTGTTCAGGATCAAGAGGACCAATGACTTCGGTTAGATATCCTTTTAGGATCTCAACTTGCCTTCGAAGTGCTCAGAGTTCAATCTCCTCTTGTTCCATGAACTTGAGGACCTCTTTGACTCCTATAGTCATCATTTTTTGGGTTGAATCCTGTGTAGGTCTTCCCAACATAACATCCTTCAATTCATAATCTTCGAGGCTAAGGCCTTCTGCACTTGTATCTTCAAGAGGGAGAGCCACTTGTGCAAATAAATCTCGGTTCTGTATGGTGGTGACAAATGTGAATGGTACTGCCTCATGTGATGGAGACTCGGGTTTGTTCAAGATCTTTGAAATGTCACAAATGTCATTCTCCGACGCATGGAACTAAGGCTTAGACTTTATCATTATTTCCTTTCGAAACCATCTTGGGATGCATTTGCCTACGGCCTTGGCTCTTGATGAGGAAGGGGTGTGTTCAACTACCTCCTTCCCTTTATTACTCTTACTTGGAGTCATTTCCTATTGTGAGGAATCTTCTTTTGTAGCTTCAGTCTCCGTGGATCCTGTAGCTTGCTCCTTAGCACCTTGGGAAGGCTGTTGTACATATCCTACCATTTGTCCCTCCTTTGATGCTTCATCGATAGCCCTTTGTTCTGGTTGCTCCTCTAATGATGGTTCCTTCTAAAAATGCTCTTCCTCTAAACTCTGAGGTGGAGGAGTTATTGAACCCTTATGTACCATTGGAACTCATGGTGGAGATGGAGAAGTAAGATTAGGATCTTGTGTATTTTGCGTCATCTACGTCTAGTTTCCTTGTTGAGGTTCACTTGTAGGGGTGTCCTTGATCTTATCTCCAATCAACTCTGTACCTACGAGCATGGAATCAAAATCTAACATGGAGAAAACATCATCACTTTCTTCACTCTACTCATCTACCCACTACTATACTTCATCTTCCGAAGAAAAGAGCTCTAATGGTTCTGCTTGAGTGGATGGTGGGGTAGCCATGGCACTCTTTCTCCTTTGCAACTTTATGGCTCTAGCTAGCCAAGTTCTTTCCTATAGGGGCACTTGTTCCTCTTCCTCTTTTGATTCTTCTTCTTCCTCCTCTTCATCTCCCTCCAGAATACTTTCATGAATAGATGGATTGGGCACTAACCTTCTACTAATCCTTTACCTTTTCTTCATCCAAATCTTAATCCTCTTCCTTTGTTTCTTGGAGGCAGAAGGAGAAGCTGGCTCATCTTGCATAGGAGGAATGAAGACTTGTGGAATATCTCCCTCTTCTGGCTAGCTAAACACAATGGTTGGCAACTATGGTTCATCCTGGACTTGGGTAGCCCCAGTATCTTGAGACCCTTATGGACTTTGTTCCTACTACTAGGGAGGCACCTGTTCTATCTAAATCCTTTGAGGAGAGGTCCTCTTTCTTTTGTTCTTTTCCTTCCTTTCAGGAGGGTGATAATATCTAACTGGATGATCAAGCTGGTAGACTGTCTTTGGCCTGATAGGAGACTAGAGTGCAAAGGTAGGAATTGTGACTTTCCTTCCTTTAACCCTTTTTGAGCAAGTGCATCAAAAATCACTGTATCTAGAATCGGATAAAGTGGAAAGGTTTCTTGATCCACTCCTTTGTCATTCTAATGACATGTCTCACTAGATGATTAATGTCATCTCCTTCCTCCCTGTCAACCTTTGCATTTAGAATAGGTCTTTCACCAATTTTATCTGCATTGAATAGGGGATCTAGTAATTCCTTAGAATCCCATTGCCTTATCTCATTAGGGATGTTCAACTAGAGAGCCTTCTCTGCTAGATACAAAGTCATCCTACAATAGTCCCTAATGTAGACATCATAGTCATTTGTGGCATTCATCTAGTGATCTTCAACAACATCATCATGATGGAAGTCCTTTCCTGCTAGGCTCTCCACTTTCCCGACATTGTCAAAATATGGCTAAGGAGAGTTGTATTCTTCAAGAGGATAGTTCTCCCACTCCCACTCGAAGGATGAAATATTCTGTTTCCTCTTCACCTGATATGATCCTATGATCAATGGCCATGCCCAGTAGGGTCTTCATTGCCGCTTTATCTTCTCATATGCCAACTCAATTTTCCAAGAGATCTCTAATAGTACCAACTTGTCACTTGTGTATCTTGGGAGCTTCGTAGGATTGATGGATGCACCAACTACTCGTAGATAGGTGAACATTTTGAACTGGATGAAGTAGGCTCCAAGAGCTATGACTTGTGCTTTGGCTTCATCGGATAACCTCTTTCCATAATCTCCCTTGATGAATCAAATGATCACAAAGATGAACGCATCATTCACAATTATGTATTCTTTGCTCTATCCTTAGAGCTTCTTCTTCACTAGCTGAGGATAGACTATATATGGCCAGGCATTGGGGTCCTGCATACTACCTTTCCTATACAAACCATGATAGTTTGTCACCCTTGCTACAAGCAAGTACACCACGTAAGAAGTCATGTAAAACTTCTTCTTATCCTTCACCATCTTCAGTTGCTCACAAAAGTTCTCACTTAGTGTGGTGGCCCAATCTAGTGGTATTTTTACCTGTTCAATGGTCTCAATGAAGTTGACCATGAAGGTACTGAGGTGGCTTGCAGCAAGTAAGCCCATGACTTTTCTCAAGAGAATAGAGTACCCAATGTCTTCCTTCATATATCCTTGAGTCATATCCATTTAGCTGGTTATCCTTCCCCGAGGAGGCTTCTCAATCAGGTATGAAGATTTTATAATGTCAATGGCCTCTTGCTAATGCTCCTTGTACCATCTTTTAGCTGCTTCATAGGAGAGTCAAATGAATCGGTCTACTCTAGGAAGATGAAAGATCCTCTCAATGTTTTCGGGTCACAAATCCAACACCACTTCTCCAGTGACACTCTTAACCACTCTTTCATCAGGATCGAAATGTTGTGATAGGGCCATGATTAGTTCAGTTGACTGTACTAACACAGGATGTGACGTTGCACTCACTAATCCAAAATGGATCAATGTAGATGCCAAAGCCGACCTCTGTGTTGGCTTGTTGGAAACTCTCAAGAAATCTCCTAAATCCGTGTGTCCGAGGTCAGTATCTCAATTTAGCATAATCATCATGGAATCTTGACTTTGAAGGTACACCTTAGAACTTGAACATGACAGGCTTAGGTGCTACTCTGGATGTGGAGGCTATTTAATTATCTGCACATTGTGAGAAAACAAAAAAAAAATTATTAGTCCAACGTAAAAAAAAAAACTATGAAAAAAAAATGCCCCTTGTTTGGGCATTTATTTATTTTCATCTAAACTTTTTTTTTTCAAAATTTTAATTTAAAAAAAAAAAATTTATTTATTTATTTATTGTTTTAACATTTTTTATTTTTTTTTGTGATTTTTAGAAAAAAATTTCTAATGTTTTTGTGATTTTTTTTTTTTTTTTTGTGTTTTTTCTAATTTTCTATTATTATTTTTTTGTGCTTTTTCTAATATTCTAATATTTTATTTTTTTTCCCTTGACGACTCTAAAATTCTAACTTTAACAAAACTTTTCTTCTTCCAACTCTCAAACTATGAGTCTGCGAGCCAAAAAAGTAGGGGGTCCCCATTCCTAGTGAGGAATGGGGCATGTGTTGTGGAAACCACAACAAATAGCTCCAAAAAAAGGAAGAAATGACTAAGACATTTCTTCATTAGCAAACATTCCTCCAATGTGTGTCAAACACCAACCAAGTTTTGAACATTTCAAGCGTCTTTTGGATGACTTTTCAATCAAAATCTCAAAACTTGAGGCCTTCAAACTTAGTGTGTGCATTGTGTATTCATTCCCTTTGACGCCTCAGGATGCAATCTATCAAAGTTTTTTGATGACTCGAAACAATCTTTGACTCCGTCCAACTCATTCATTCAGAATTTCCACGAAGGCTTTTCATCAATCAATTGCTTGACCAGATGAGAGAATTAGTTCGAGAGCTCTTGGCGGGATGCCATGTTCTTTGAAATTTTTTGGCCATTTGAATAATTGTTCCATGTCATTTAGAATGTTACTTTTGATGAAGCAATATTTTGAATACAAGATACTATTTTGAGAACGTATATTTGGCCATTTCAGATCTTTTAGAATCCTTTAGTCTTAACACCGTATTTGATCTTTTTTTTTTTTTGTTGTATCTTGACTATGCTTAGATTGTGTAGTCAAGACATCGATGTTGTTTCTTGGACTCAATCTCTTGTGAATATCCCTTGCTTTCCTCTTTTAGAACTTATTAGAAACTCTCACGCTAATCAATGATCTTAGCAACCTTTCAAGGAGACCCCTCCTATTTGAACCAGTTGAAGTTTGGATCGTCTCTCATCATCTTTGACTTCAATTCAACAACACCCAAAGCAATCAAATTTTTAAATTTGCAAAGTGTTGAGAACTTGTTGGTCTAGAGTTCTAATTTCCAAACTGACAATCCCTTATGTCCACAAGCAATGTCTGTCGCTCAGTTGGTATAAGG
Organism: Cupressus sempervirens; assembly: GCA_028749045.1. Taxonomy (NCBI): domain Eukaryota; kingdom Viridiplantae; phylum Streptophyta; class Pinopsida; order Cupressales; family Cupressaceae; genus Cupressus; species Cupressus sempervirens. Next base: position 676,820,654 of record CM053793.1, on the reverse strand, counting down.
CACACAATCGTCCAAATGTTTTGACAAAGAAATACCTCTTACTGAAATCAGAACCAAAGAGTGGTTAGTAAAAATCTTGAGAGAAAATCTCAAGTATACCTTACCCCCCAAGACTAACATAACTTTGGAAAAAAAAACATGACTGAAAGCAAAAAAACTTGTAGAAATAATCATGTTTGCAATAATGAAAATCTAAGCTAAATGCAAAAAAAAAATTTAACTACTTTTTTTGTGTGTGTGTTTCTTTTAGGCTTCAAAATAATGCTTTAGAAACTACCCATTTACGGGAAAGGGTAGAAATTCCCCTCATAAGAAACTGAGCCAAAAAAGTGTTCTCTCTCAGAATTTTCATGATTTGATAAGGTTCTGTCCACAAGCATTGAAACTTGGTATGGATACATGGCTTTTCTTTCACCTTATCCCAGAGTAGAACAAGGTTAGAAATTCGAAATGATTTGATTATGGCTCTCTTGTCAAATCATCTTTTCATGACAACTTGATGTTTAGCCATGTGCTCCAATGTAGCTATTCATTTCTCATCCATCTCCAAAAGATTCATCAATTTGATTTGTACTTTGTTAGCATCTTTAGCATACCCACTCATGAATTCCAAAAAAAAATTATGAGATTAAGTGGAAACACTTGTTCTTGTTCGTAGACGAGAAAATATAGAGAAGTTTCCAAAGCATTTTTTACTTTCACTCGATCTATCCATAAGGCATATTTGAGTTGCGTATGCCAATCCCTAGGATTCTCCTTCAACAATTGTCTTATATCTATGATCAAGTTCTTGTTTGTAGATTCTACTACCAAATTTTCTTGTGGGTAGTAATTTGAAGAAAACTTGATAATGACTTGATTTTCAAATGCCCACTAGGTCAAGAATGTGAATGCAAATGCAGATCTATTATCGTACACAAGAGTGAATGGCATTCCAAACGTAGTAACGATATGTTCTTCCAAAAAGTTTTTCACCACCTTAGTAGTGCAATTTCTAAATGTTTCTGCCTCTATCCATCACATACAGTAATTGTAATGCCCCGCCAAGAGATCCAAAGAATTAACCTAGAATTTCACTAAGTTTGGTAGCATTTTTTTTTAAAAGACATGAAAGTAAATACCACAAATAACTTATACACAATAAAAGAAGCAATAGCAATGTCCATCTAAAAGTAAACATAACATACACAATAGATTACATTCTTTAAGGATCCCTTAACGTTGAATTACATCTAAATCAACTAACATTAATGAATCCATCTAATACAACAACCACATGAAATAATAATGACAAGTCCAATGTTTATACATTACATTACATTTCTAATTGCTCAATCATCCACTGTACATGTCACCGGGTATGAAAAGCTTAAAAGAATATACATATGTGAAATAAGGTACATCATCCTATTCTAAACCATGATACATCAAAGTAAAGATAATCACATGATATACTTGATACATCATCATAGAAGACATATACATCCATCATAAAGATCAAACATAATAAACTAAGTGCACGGTTCCTCCCAACCGTTAATAGCATCATTAGACCATCATGGGCCCTAACCATCACTCAGTGCGTAACATTCCAAATCACCGAAGAGATCATCGATATTAGCATAGTAGGAATGTCACTCCTAACATATACTACATCATATGCAGAAAGTAATCTAACATGCAAATATAAGCATAAGATAACATCATCTAACTTATGCTAATCATCAAGAAAGGATACATATCCACCATCACGAAGGACACATCAGCCACGATGTCTCAATGGATCTCATATGATAAGAGTAGAAAAACACTACCAGCCGACCGCGTGGAACCTAAGTGGTCCACTCCCACCATGCTGAGGAGATAATCTCAAGTCCCAAACAGGCTATCCAAAATCACAAGCATAAATCACTATAAGTCCAAGAATCCTAAAAGTATACTAACTCAAATGTTCCAATACAAAACTGACATCTAATTCCCAAAGGCACACAAAGACATGTAGGAACCTATTATGCAAGCGGGAAAGTGTCATCATATATATCATGTAGAAGTTACCCTGGCAGTTAGCTAAACTCCACGGGTCCCTACTGATCCTCATGCGGCCACTAGTATCCTCTCATACTGCCAAAGCATACTATGGAATGCAAGGTCACAACCATGCGTTCTCACTACTCCCATCCTAGTTTGTACAAGCACTCGAGGCATGGACGAGAAGCAAACAATTATCTTTTTAGGTTTATTTAGTTAGTATTAAGTGTGAATGTTTTCACTTTTTAAACAACTTACAATGAGTTACCCTGGCAACCTCTTAGGGCCCCGACCCCCATTGCAAGCCACTTCCCGACACTACAAGAAGATAACCTACCCTAAGCTCATGGAATCATAAATCTCAAAATTATAAAAGATAATCCATAATAAGAAAATCAAATATGCATAGTAAAGGCATCAAATCTCCATGAGCAAGCATCCATAGAAAATCATGACCACAACAACTCTCTATTGGCAACTGAAGCATCACTGATAAACAAAAGTATCCATTGGTTCCCAATAACCAAAATATATCTCAAATCATACTGATTGAAGAATCCAAAATGGTTGAGTCAAACATGTCACAACATGACATCATAAAATAACATTTCAGTCCCATCATGGCGACTAGAAAATAAACCAAGGATAACTAATCGATGACTCAAAAATGATTAAGTCAAGTGTCTCATACATAAGGATTGCAAACATTACATAGAGCATTCCATCACATAACCATGGTTGGGTTAATAAATATCGGAAATAAGACATCATCATGACATCACAATCATAACCCCCAAGCCTCTGGTAGACGTCCTATAACTGGTCAACACTAGTCAACTCAAAACCCAAAAAAAATAGCATAAAGAATACACAATGCAAACACATGTTTTGGTTCTGCTAAAACTACATAATTGAATTAAGTGTGTTTTCCAATCTAGATATCAAGTGGAGTAATTGCACGTTTTACCTAACCCATATATTTGTTTGATAGATAAAATTTTCTCCCCAAAAACTATTAGACTCAATTTTTCTAATTGATCTAATAATATTTTGTTTATATAAACATTGTTTGAAAAATGACATTCCCAATAAATCCAATATTATCAAACAAAATTTGCATATTTCAAAACTTCGATTTATAACACGTTCTAATAATTAACCTTAATTAAACTAAGTTTAATTAAGTTAATTATTAATATCTCTCCATTTTAATAATAATTGATAAGTTATTATTCATATTTTTAAATCATTTATCTTTTACAAAATGATCCATCTATACAATCATTTAAAAAAAAAAATTATTTATAACTAATATACATATACTTATATATATACATATACATATAAAAAATATACATATATTATAATATACAATAATAACATTTTATAAAAATGAAATATAAAAATCGAGTTATCAAAATCTATTTCCATCCACATAACCCTCAACGACCATATTAAAAAAAACAAAACACAAATATAAATATAATCCCCCCGTTGCAGTACGTAGTACGTATGACCATAAGCACTGCGCCGATAGCAGGTACAGTGTACCCCTGTCATCGCAGTCCTACGACGGCAGGTCTCTGCGATCCGCGGGGGTATGGGGTACCATACATGCCCCTCCCCCCCCAATGTGGTTTGCAATTTTTTAAATTTTTTTATATAACGTTTTTAATAAAATGTCTCCCATTGATGCAATTTGTGATTCGAAATTTTAATAAAGTTTTATCACTGCGATTTATAATATCCGATTATTCAATGTATGTATGTATGTATGTATGTATATATATATATATATATATATATATATATATATATATATATATATATATATATATATATATATATATATATATATATATATGCAGATTCGAAAATATAAACATGTATATTTTACAATGAACATTTACACAATTTATTTAAAGGTTTCAATATTCAAAATTTTCTTATAAACTATTTGATCTCAAAATCTATCTAATAATTTCATCTAATGGATTTGGCTATAAATTTAAACCCTAGCCTTGTAATCTCCTCAGATCTACGCATATAAAGTTTCTCAAATAAATTTTAACTACCCAAATTGAGAATGCATACAATTAAAATAGGAAAATCCTCAAAAAACATATGGAAGACATGAAAAAGATAGGAGTGCAAGATGTGGAAATAGCATAAGTAAAATCACAAGAGTACCCGAATTCTAATGCTAATTCGCTTTTCCTCAGAAAACCCACAGAGAAAGCTTCTCCCTTCTCCAAAGTTCTCGGGTCCTCCAATGCTCCAAAACGCTCTCCAAACGCTATGTCTAAGTTTTTAAGAATGCCTGGATATAAAGAGCTCTCATGAAGCACCTAGAATGTCTCTAGAAACAACTAGAAGGTGTCACCAACTAAACATGTGTCTTTTCCAACCTTCTAGATGAGTCATAAGGTTGTAGACACCATGTGCTTTATTGGTGCACTAACCCCCGTGTTGTTGACATATGAGAAATGAAAAAGTGTGTTAACTCCTAGGCAAGCTTATAACTCTAAGTTACTTTTTATATAACTTCTATTTAAATTTTTATAACTTTCATTTTAATTTTTATAACTTTTATTATTATTATTTATTTATTACTTTATTATTATTTTATAATTATTATTAATTTTTTTAATTTTTAATTTCTAATTTTCTTTTATTTAATTCTTTTTCCTCAATTAATTCTCATTTAATTAATTATAATCAAAATATCAAAGATCATGATATTATATTAATTTTCTCCAAATAATTAATTTATTAATTAAATCTATTTATTGAGACTTAATTAATAGAAAATTCACCATAGATCTCCAAGATAAAATATGAAAACCCATCATAGAACAATTCACACAAAATCAGTCTAAAGGGTTAAAAATCATGAAATATGTCATCTGACACATTCGGTGGGTAAGATATCTAGATACTTGTCCTACCTCACTAGGACAAATGGTTTAAGGGTTTGGGATTTGGACTTGAGAATTTATCTCCCTTCTCTTATCATTGAGATAGTGTAATAGGGTACACTCATCCTGACAATTTAGGGAAGTCGATACCTGGTACTTGCAACCTGCATAAAAACCATGCATGTACATACTATATATATATATATATATATATAATACTAAGCTAAATAGGCAATGGCAGGAAGTGGTGCATCGTGTAGATCCCGACTAGCAGGTGACTACGACTCCCTTCCTTAACCACATCAGAAACGCCATACAATAAGAGCAAACACGCACACCATACACATGCAAGTATGGGGTAAGTATCCATAATAAAGACATGAGATAATAAACCATCTAACTAATCATCATCATAACTGAAAGCAATATAATGATCATCATGCATACATGAAATGTAAAGTCTAAATGATCTCATCATATCTCCACTGAATCCATAACATAATGTCTAATAGTCTCAAAACAGTACTACTAATCCATCAACATAAAGCTAGTCGAACATAGTCTAATAATAATAACAACAATGTCCAAAAAATATGTGAATGAGGGTAGGCGTTACATCCACCCCCCCTTGGATTAGGCTTACTCCTGGAAGCCTACAAATAGGTAGGGATATAACTCCCGTAATATATCTGCATCCTCCCAAGTAGCTGAAGAATCATCAGTTGGGTCCTATTGGACCCTTACCTACTCAATGGTTCAACCCCTAAGGGTCAACTCCCACTGCTCTAGAATACAAACCGGCTCCAAAGCCAGTTGTCTGTCCTCTACCTGTAACACATTCCAATCAAGAACATGTACAACATCAGGAATATATTGCCGAAGTACTGAAAAATGGAAAACATCATGAATGCGAGCTAGGCTGGGTGTTAGAGCAAGACGGTAAACAACCGGGCCAATCCTCTCAAGAATCTTGAATGGTCCCACAAAGCGAGGTGCTAGCTTAGAACCCTTTCCATATCAGATTGGACTCTTTCGCAGATGCACTCTCAAGAAAACCTTATCACCCACAACAAACTGCTTATTTGTCCTATGTGCATTAGCATACTTTTTCTGCCTATCCTGTGCCGTAGTCAAGTGCTCACGGATACACACTACCTTTTGCTCCATATCACGAAGCATCTTAGGACCCAACAGGATGTGATCCTCAAGGCTGTCCCAACTCAAGGGTGTACAACAAGGACGTCCATATAATGCCTGAAATGGTGCCATGCCAATAGAACTATGATACCCGTTGTTGTAAGAAAACTCCACTAGGTAGAGATAGTCCTCCCAATGTGTCTGCCTATCCATCACATACATCCGTAACATATCTTCCAGAACCTGATTCACCCTCTCTTTCTGACCATCTGTCTCTGGATGATATGCCAAACTGAAATTTAATTGCACTCCAAGCTCATGCTACAATGATGTCTAGAATGCGGATGTGAATACAGGATCCCTGTCAAAAATGATCTTTTGGGGAATACCATGTAATCTCACAATGTCACACATGAAGACATTAGCTACAGAAGCTACTGTGTAGGAAGACCTAATCAGTGAAAAATGTGCCACCTTAGTCAACCGATCAACGATGACCATGATAGCATCATGACGACAAACAGTCATAGGTAATCCTACTATGGAATCCATGGAGATGATATCCCACTTTGAAGATGGAATGAGATTTGGCTGCAAAAGTCCAATCGAGTGCTGATGTTCTGCCTTGACTCTCTGACACTCAAGACACCTAGCCACAAAATCAGCAATGTCTCGCTTCATCCCAGACCAAAAGAACAAACGTCTCAAATTAGCACGCATCTTCTTGACACCTAGATGTGCTAAATAAGGTGTACGATGGGCCTCTGCTAGAATCAAGGTGCGAGGCTCATCCAAAAATGGCACATAAATCCTCCCCAAATGTCTCAAAAGACCATCTGACTCTCGAACGTAGCCTGCAAACTTACCTTCCAGAGGTCAAACTGAATCTATCTCTCTGCACACTTCCTGATACCAAGAATCTGGAGGAAGTCCCTGAAGAATCTAATTCCTCAAATCCACACTAAGAGTCATAGATGATATCACATGTCTCCTATGACTCAAAGCATCTGCCACCACATTCTCTTTTCCCTTAATGTACTTTACCTCAAAATCATACTCGCATAGAAATTCTATCCATCGCCTCTGGCGAGCATTCAAATTAGGCTGAGTGAAAATGTACTAAAGACTACGATGATCACTGTGTAGCTCGAATCTGTGCCCCAACAAGAAATGTCTCCACCTTGTCAAAGCATGAACTACTGTTGTTAACTCAAGATCATGCGTAGGGTAATTTAGCTCATGATCCTTGAGCTTGTGTGATTCATATGCAATCACCCGTCCATTCTGCATCAAAACTGCCCCAATCCCTTCTAGAGAAGCATCTATACACACCATGAAATGTCCTTCTAGATCAGGTACAACTAAAATTGGTGCACTAGTCAAAAGCTCCTTGACTTCTTTCCTTTCCTTTGAAGAGAAGTGATAGGATATGCTATCCTAGAGAAGATTTGGACAAATTTGGGATAATAACCAGCTAGACCCATGAAACTACGAATCTCTGACATATTAGTCAGTGTAGACCAGTCTATTATCGCCTAAATCTTTGTAGGATCCATTGAAATACCATCACCTGAAATGACGTGCCCTAAATACTGAATCTTCAATTTGAAGAATTCACACTTAGCGGCATTGGCATAAAGCTGATTGTCTCTTAAACACTACAATACCAATTGCAGGTGTTCCTCATGCTCCTTCTGAGTCTTAGAATATATCAATATGTCATCAAGAAACACCAGTACAAACCTATCTAGATAAGATCGAAACACTCCATTCATCAAACTCATGAAAATTGATGGAGCATTAGTCAACCCAAAAGGTACCATTGTGAACTCATAATGCCCATAGCAAGTTTGAAAAGCAGTCTTGTGAATATCAACTTCCTTAAAGCGAAGCTGGTAGTATCCTGACTTAAGGTCAATCTTGGAGAATACTGTGGCTTCTTTGATCTGATCAAATACGTCATCAATCCTAGGTAGAGGATACCTATTCTTAATAGTCACCTTATTCAACTGTCTATAATCAATACAAAGGCGCAAAAAACTGTCTTTCTTCTTCACAAAGAGCACAAGAGCTCCCCATGGTGATACACTAGGTCGAATGCTTCCTTTGGCGAGAAGTTCCTCTAGCTGAAGACGTAGCTCACCCAATTCTTGAGTAGTCATATGATAAGGAGCTTTAGAGATAGGCTCCGCTCCAAGAATCTGATCAATACTAAAATCGATGTCCCTCTTTGGAGGCATGCCTGGAATCTCACTTGGAAAGACATCTGCGTACTCTTGTAAAATTGGGTGATCTAAAGTCTTCCTTACAGGATCTTCCTCATAATGATCATTTACCATAACAAAAAATATTTGACATCCCTTACAGAAACTCCGCTTCAACTGCATAGCAGAAATCATCCATAGAGATATAGGCCTTGGTATCCCAACTATCTTCACATCATTCCCTTGGTCATCTTGACACATAATAATCTTCTTCCTGCAATCTATACTAGCTCTATGAGAGCCAAGCCAGTCCATACCCAAAACCACATCGTAGGAACCAAGGGGTATGACTCGAAGATCCACTATAGTATCAAAGTTTCCCAAGATAAGCCCACACTTATGAACTACAGAATCTGTGGAGACCTTAATGCTAAGCCCATTGAAAGACTTGACCTTGGATCTTGAAAGATCTTTCATCTGAGTGGACACAATGGACATCTGACGATCCTTCTGAGGGCTCCTAGACCTGGGTCTATGCTCTTGTTCTATCTGATGTGCTTTAGGCTGATCTTGAATAGGAGGTAGATGTTCAAGAATAGTTTTCAACATCTATCTCAAATCAACCTCTTCAGACTCAGCTTGGTCCTCTCTATGGCTCTCTTCCTACTGCCTACTAGCATGCTCTCCTCTGCTCTCATCATGTGCAGATCCCTTATGGGTAAACTCATGGACACTGATAGCTTTGCCATGACCATGGCCTCTACCACAACCTCTAATAGAAGACCTAGTCCCAGATACCATCCTACAACAGTACAAAGTACTATTACAATAAGAAGACACATGTTTGCAAAAGTCTAAGTTCAATTTAAGTTTTGTCTATGTTTAGGTTTAAGTAAAATTTTCAATTTTGAAACTAAGTGTTGAAGTATGAAAAATATACAAGTAACAGTTCAAGTTCTGTTTCAGTTCACCTAGTTTCAAGTTTGAAGAGATACACTTAATAGGTCAAAATTCTAGTTGTTCTAAAATACCTAGAGCTCCCAATATAGAAACTCTGGCTCTGATACCAAATGTAATGCCCCGCTAAGGGATCCAAAGAATTAACCTAGAATTTCACTAAGTTTGTTAGCATTTTTTTTAATTTTAAAAGACATGAAAGTAAATACCACAAATAACTTATACACAATAATGGAAGCAATAGCAATGTCCATCTAAAAGTAAACATAACATATACAACATATTACATTCTTTACGGATCCCTTAACGTTGAATTACATCTAAATCAACTAACATTACTGAATCTATCTAATACAACAACCACATGAAATAATAATGATAAGTCCAATGTTTATACATTACATTACATTTCAAATTGCTCAATCATCCACTATACATGTCACAGGGTATGAAAAGCTTAAAAGAATATACATATGTGAAATAAGGTACATCATCCTATTCTAAACCATGATACATCAAAGTAAAGATAATCACATTATACACTTGATACATCATCATAGAAGACATATACATCCATTATAAAGATCAAACATAATAAACTAAGTGCACAGTTCCTCCCAACCATAAATAGCATCATTAGACCATCGTGGGCCCTAGCCATCCCTCTGTGCGTAACATTCCAAATCACCGAAGAGATCATCGATATTAGCATAGTAGGAATGTCACTCCTAACATATACTACATCATATGTAGAAAGTAATCTAACATGGAAATCTAAGCATAAGATAACATCATCTAACTTATGCTAATCATCAAGAAAGGATACATATCCACCATCATGAAGGACACATCAGCCACGATGTCTCAATGGATCTCAAATGATAAAAGTGGAAAAGCACTACGACCCGACTGTGTGGAACCTAAGTGGTCCACTCCCACCGTGTTGAGGAGATAATCTCAAGTCCCAAATAGGCTATCCAAAATCACAAGCATAGATCGCTATAAGTCTAGGAATCCTAAAAGTATACTAGCTCAAAGGTTCCAACACAAAACTGACATCTAATTCCTAGAGGCACACAAAGACATGTAGGAACCTACTATGCAAGCGGGAAAGTGTCATCGCATATATCATGTAGAAGTTACCCTGGTAGTTAGCTAAACTCCACGGGTCCCTACTGATCCTCATGCAGCCACTAGTATCCTCTCATATTGACACGACATACTACGAAATGCAAGGTCACAACCATGCGTTCTCACTACTCCCATCCTAGTCTGTACAAGCACTCGAGGCATGGGTGAGAACAAAACAATTATCTTTTTAGGTTCATTTAGTTAGTCTTAAGTGTGAATATTTTCACTTTTTAAACAACTTATAATGAGTTACCCTGGCAGCCTCTTAGGGCCCCGACCCCCATTGCAAGCCACTTCCCAGCACTACAAGCAGATAACCTACCCTAAGCTCATGGAATCATAAATATCAAAATCATAAAAGATAATCTATAATAAGAACATCAAATATGCATAGTAAAGGCATCAAATCTCCATGAGCAAGCATCCATAGAAAATCATGACCACAATAGCTCTCTATTGGCAACTGAAGCATCACTGATAATCAAAAGTATCCATTGGTTCCCAATAACCAAAATATATCTCAAATCATACTGATTGAAGACTCCAAAATGATTGAGTCAAACATGTCACAACATGACATCATAAAATAACATTTCAGTCCCATCATGGTGACTAAAAAATAAACCAAGGATAACTGATCGATGACTCAAAAATGATTAATTCAAGTGTCTCATACATAAGGATTGCAAACATTACATAGAGCATTCCATCACATAACCATGGTTGGGTTAATAAAGATTGGAAATAAGAAATCATCACGACATCACAATCATAACCCCCAAGCCTCTGGTAGACGTCCCATAATTGGTCAACACTAGTCAACCCAAAACCTAAAACAAATAGCATAAAGAATACACAATGCAAACACATGTTTTGGTTCTGCTAAAATTACATAATTGAATTAAGTGTGTTTTCCAATCTAGATATCAAGTGGAAAAATTACACGTTTTACCTAACCCATATATTTGTTTGATAGATAAAAGTTTCTCCCCAAAAACTATTAGACTCAATTTTTCTAATTGATCTAATAATATTTTGTTTATATAAACATTGTTTGAAAAATGACATTCCCAATAAATCCAATATTATCAAACAAAATTTGCATATTTCAAAACTTCAATTTATAACATGTTCTAATAATTAACCTTAATTAAACTAAGTTTAATTAAGTTAATTATTAATATCTCTCCATTTTAATAATAATTGATAAGTTATTATTCATATTTTTAAATCATTTATCTTTTACAGAATGATCCATCTATACAATCATTTTAAATAAAATAATTATTTATAACTAATATACATATACTTATATATATATACACAAAATATACATATATTATAATATACAATAATAACATTTTATAAAAATGAAATATAAAAATTGAGTTATCAAAATCGATTTCCATCCACATAACCCCCAACAACCATATTAAAAAAAAACAAAAAACAAATATAAATATAATCCCCCCCACCACAGTATGCAGTACTTGCGACCGTAGGCACTACGCCAACAACAGGTACAGTGTACCCCTATGGTCGCAGTCCTACGACGACAGGTCTCTGCGACCCGCGGGGGTATCGGGTACCATACATGCCCCCCCTCCCCCAATGTGATTTGCAATTTTTTATTTATTTTTTATATAACATTTTTAATAAAACTTTTCCCATTGATGCAATTTGCGATTCGAAATTTTAATAAAGTTTTATCACTGCAATTTATAATATTTGATTATTCAATATATGTATATATATGTGTATATATATGTATATTTTTATAGATATACTCGTAGAGTTTAATCAAGTATCACAGCATATAAACATATATATATATATATATATATATATATATATATATATATATATATATATATATATATATATATATATATATATATATATATATATATATATATATATATATATATATATATATATATATATATATATATATATATATATATATATATATATATATATATATATATATATATATATATATGTATGCTAATTCGAAAATATAAACATGTATATTTTACAATGAACATTTACATAATTTATTTAAAGGTTTCAATATTTAGAATTTTTCTATAAACTATTTGATCTGAAAATTTACCCAATAATTTTATCTAATGGATTTGGCTATAAATTTAAACCCTAGCCTTGTAATCTCCTTAGATCTACGCATATAAGGTTTCTCAAATAAATTTTAACTACCCAAATTGAGAATGCATACAATTAAAATAGGAAAATCCTAAGAAAACATATGGAAGACATGAAGAAGATAGGAGTGCAAGATGTGAAAATAGCATAAGTAAAATCACAAGAGTCTACTCGGATTTTGATGCTAATTCACTCTTCCTCAGAAAACCCATAGAGCAAGGTCCTCCCTTCTCCAAAGTTTTCAAGTCCTCCAATGCTCCAAAACGCTCTCCAAACACTGTGTCTAAGTTTCTAAGAATGCTTGAATATAAAGAGCTCTCAAGAAGCACCTAGAATGTCTCTAGTAACAACTAGAAGGTGTCACCAACTAAGCATGTGTCTTTTCCAAACTTCTAAATAAGTCGTAAGGTTGTAGACACCATGTGTTTTATTGGTGCACTAACTCTCGTGTTGTTGACATATGAGAAATGAAAAGGTGCGTTAACTCTTAGGCAAGCTTATAACTCTAAGTTAATTTTTATGTAACTTCTATTTAATTTTTTATAACTTTCATTTAAATTTTTATAACTTTTATTATTATTATTTATTTATTACTTTATTATTATTTTATAATAATTATTAATTTTTTTAATTTTGAATTTCTAATTTTCTTTTATTTAATTCTTTTTCCTCAATTAATTCTCATATAATTAATTATAATCAAAATATCAAAGATCATGATATTATATTAATTTTCTCCAAATAATTAATTTATTAATTAAATTTATTTATTGAGACTTAATTAATAGAAAATTCACCATAGATCTCCAAGATAAAATATGAAAACCCATCATAGAACAATTCACACAAAATCAGTCTAAAGGGTTAAAAATCATGAAATATGTCATTCGACACATTCGGTGGGTAAGATATCCAGATACTTGTCCTACCTCACTAGGACAAATGGTTTAAGGGTTTGGGATTTGGACTTGAGAATTTATCTCCCTTCTCTTATCGTTGAGATAGTGTAATAGGGTACATTCATCCTGGCAATTCAGGGAAGTTGATACCCAATACTTGCAACCTTCATAAAAATCATGCATGTACATACAATATATATATATATATATATATATATATATATATATATATATATATATATATATATATATATATATATATATATATATATATATATATATATATATATATATATATAATACTAAGCTAAACAGGCAATGACAAGAAGTGGTGCATCGTGTAGATCCCAACTAGTAGGTGACTACGACTCCCTTCCTTAACCACATTAGAAATGCCATACAATAAGAGAAAACACGCACACCATATACATGCAAGTATGGGGTAAGTATCCATAACAAACACATGAGATAATAAACCATCTAACTAATCATCATCATAACTGAAAGCAATATAATGATCATCATGCATACATGAAATGTAAAGTCTACATGATCTCATCATATACCCACTAAATCCATAACATAATGTCTTATAGTCTCAAAACAATACTACTAATCCATCAACATAAAGCTAGTCTGACATAGCCTGATAATAATAACAACAATGTCCAAAAAAGATGTGAACGAGGGCAGGCACTACAGTAATCAGTAGCTATGAGAATAAATCCATGTCCAATTGATGATGGTGGGTTGACTGGACCAATGAAATCTAGCCCCCACTTTGTGAAGGGGCATATCTCGTACACATGCAGTAAGGGCATTTCCATATTCCTTTCTCTATTGGCACTGGTTTGATAGATATGACAAGAGACTACATGCTCAAAAGTGTCTTTAAATATCGAGGGCCAAAAATAACCCGATCTTAGAATCATGTGGGCCATTGCTTCTACCAAACCATGTCCTGCACCATACTTATCATGAAAGTGTTCCAAAACTTCCTTTTCTTCTTCATGGCCTAAATACTTTAGATAAATCCCTTCATAGTTTCTTTTGTATAACTTGTTGTCATGCAGCATGCATGATTCACACTTCATTTTAAGTCCCCTGTGTTGTGAACTGTTCATCCAATTTGGGCATTGGTCTTGTAGGAGATAATAAACAATGTTTTGATACCAAACATCTATCACCACTCCCTAATTAATGTCAACTTGTGATACCACCATCTTCTTCTGATCATCCTTATCCGTTTCATTGTCAAACTTGAATTCCTTTTTATTTGCATCCTAGTTATCAGCTATCATTTTTGACAACCCTTGACCTCTGACTAATCTCATAGATTGAATTCTTGAATTATGGCCTTCCATTTTCCTCTCCTTTCACCAAGTTCATTCTGCATTAAAAGCGTCTTTACTACTAGATCAAGTACAATTGCATACACCTTACTTCTTACTATGTAGTGACAGATCTTCTTTACCACCTTGATTAATGCAAAAGATTGTTTATCAAGGTTTGAATAATTCAACTTTGCATTCTTCAAAGGACAACTCATAAAAGAAATTTGCTTCTCATCTTCCTTTTCCCTTTTCTGTGTTAGGATCCCTACACAAGAATGTTTGGAAGTAGAGGAATACATCTTAAAAGGTAACTTGTAATTAGGACTCACCAAAACTAGGGCCATAGAAATGGCCACCTTGATATCTTCATATGATTTCTTTATCTTTGGAACCCATTCTTTCTTAGCCCCCTTTTTGAGTAAATCATTAAGAGGACGAACTATCTCTAAAAATCTACTTATGAGTTTTCACACAAAGTTTATGTTTCCAAAGAAAGACTTCAACTCCTTCTAACTATGTGGAGGTGGTAACTTCAAAATGGACTCGACTCTATCTAGATCAATGGAGATTCTAGCTTCAAAAATAACATGTCCCAGGATCTTTCATTTAGTAACACCAAATGAAAATTTCTTGGGATTGAGAGATATGCCATATTTACAACATCTGTTGAATACCTATCATAGATCAATAATGTGGGTACTTCAATCTTTTGAAAAGATAGTCAAGTCATCTATGTAGATAACTATACACCTATTAATCAATCCTTAGAAAGCTTCATCCATGACACATTGAAATGTAGCTCCTATGTTAATTAGTCCAAAGGGAATTCTTCTATAGGAAAAAGTTTCCCACTTCATTGTGAAAGCCATCTTTAGCCTATCTTCTTCATCAACCATCACCTGATTATATCTCGAGTAACCATCCAAGAATGACATCATTTTTGAACCATTAATAATTTTTAAAACCTCATCAACTGAGGGTAGAGGATAATTGTCTTTCTGGGATGCTAGGTTCAAGTTAGGAAAGTCAACACAAAGATGAATCTCCCCAGTCTTCTTCTACATAGGAACCAAATTTGCCACCCATGTGGAATGGCAGATAGGAAATATGATCTTAGCATCTAGTAACTTCTTTACTGCTTACATGATCAGTGGTTCAATGAGAGAATTTATCAGTCTTTTTCTTTTTCGAAATGGTTTGGCATCAAGTTTTTGCGGGATATCATGTGCCATAATCTTAGGATCATAAGTCTTCAACTCTTTGTAGCTCCAAGAAATGACATCCTTATACTCAGTGAGTAATTTGAGCATGCCTTCCCTTTCCTGTGAGTTTCATGCTCTTCCTATCTATACCATTCTTGGTTCTTCATCAGTACCTAAATTGTATGACTCACATTCTTTGATCCCCTTTTCTTGGGTTTCCCTTCTATTGAGTGCTGATTCATCATGATCAAAGATGCATTCTAGTTCAACCATTCCTTTTGGAATAGTGTTAGTTTTTAAATTTAGAATATCATCTTCATCTTAGAGCTCATCATCTTTAGGTTTTTCATCTGGTGTATCATCAATTTCTTGTCCCTCAAAATGGTGACTACTCATTATAAACTCGAGTATATGTTGATCATCTTGAAAGACCTAAAAGTTTGTGATATTATCAGGGATGGATGGAACAACAACCAGTTCTACTGAAAATCTCTTCAACTTGGTTCTTTCAACTAGTTGCAAAGAACTTTCTGAAATGATGAGAGAATCTACTACCATATTCTTTCTTCTCGAAATGGATTTGATGTTTAAAGCTTCAAAGTCATCCAATCTATCCCATACCCTTTTTCTGTAAGCAAGCAATCTTTTGTTGTTTCAAGAGTATATAGATTTTACTTTTCCTATAACCAATTGAGAATCCCCTTTGATTATGAGAGTTGTGACTCCTTTCTTTAGTTCAAAGAGAAGTCCTCGAATTAATGCCTCATATTATGCAGCATTGTTGGTATATATAAACTGTAACCGATATGTGGCATAGAAAGACCTACCTTTTGGGTTGACCAATTTGATACTTGCATGGGCTCCCATCTTGCACTTGGAACCATTGAAGTGGAGTGTCCAAATTGCATTTTCCTTGGGTTTTTTGACTTTATGCTTATTCATCCTTAACTTCTCTTTCACTTGAGTCTTGAATGACTGTTTATTAGTAACCCATTGTAACTTTCCTGGTGTAGGACTTGATGAGTTCCATTCATAATCTGTAGATAGAGAAAGTGCATTTTTTTTGTTTATCTTGAATTTCCCCTATCAGTTCTTTGATTTCCTCAACTTTAGGTTTAGAATGAATTACTATTGAAGTCCACCCTTTACCTTTCACATATCATCTTCTTCTTTGGACTTTAATCATCCCTGGAGGAGGAGAAGAAAAACCTCCCCCATATGAAAAGGTATCATTGTATGATACATTTAAATCTTCAATTTCTTCGTCGATCTTTTCAACAAGGTTGGATGAGTTCATTGAATTTTGGCTTTTTGTGAGTTTATTTGTTGAAGTGTTTTTATCATTTTTTTTCCATTATGTGTGTCAGCACCTTTGCTACTACTTCTTGGCAAGATGAGCATTCAAACTCAGAGTGACTAACTTTGTGTAACCAAAAAAATCCTGGAAGGAGGAGGATGTTGGGATCAACTTCCTCTCCTAAACATTGTAAATTAGTCACCATATTGTTTGTGAACTGTGTCATGGTTTCACTTGTGGGTACTAGCACCTTAGGTTCTTCATTCTGATCTTGAGGTGTATTGGTTGGAAGCATATCCAATACCATCACTTTGTATGAACCCAAATCTGATTGTAGGAATGTTATGTCATTCAGGGCATTGTAATCTATAATCAGTGTTTTCAATTTGGGCTCAACATCTATCTTGATTTGATTGTTCAATCCTTTCTATGGAAACCACAATTGAGTGAAGTCTATAGAAAACCATCCTCCATTCTTTGCTTAGGAGTAACCCATATGTTTAGGGATATCAACCACATATATGTCGATAACATCCTGAATTTGAGGGTCAACTCTTAACTGTATCTGCACATCTTTCAATACACCAATGAATTTTACCTCTATTTTATCCAACTATATCACCACTCAATTAGAGGGTTGAGGACTAATTCCTAGCCTTTGGGCTATTGATAATGGCATTATGTTACACAAAGTTACTAAGTCAATGAGGCAATTGTGAAGATTCTTTGCATATATCCTAATACTAAACAAAAATGGGGGTACCTCAACTTTGTCTTTGAACATAGTGGGCATTGCTTCTACAACATTCACTTATTGAGATACTGTCTTTTGAGGAATAGTATTCATATTGTGGGAAACCTTTGCATGATCCAATGTCTTCATGAGTGCTTCTCGTTGTTGTGGACACTTTTGTAACATGTCAAACATGGACATATTGGCCTTAGTCCTTTTCAAATCTTCTATTGCATTGTACTTTTCAGTGGAGCAAGCAGGATTCTTTAGTATTGCTGGTACATTCACTCAGTTATAATTTGTTTGTCCTCCATACATTGGTCTTACTGGTGGTAGATTGTTACTTTCCCTTGGATCTATTGGAATTGGTTGTAAACCTGGAGGAATCCCATCCATCAAGGGGTCCTTTCTATTTATGAGATTGTATGTATTTTGATTGTCATTGCAAAAAGAAAACATCTCATCATGTTGAATATCAAGTTCTTGACTAAATGGGAATGAGAACTCCTCACTTGCTAGTTGTTCGAGTTGTGCATTCTGTACAAAATCGTAAGATTCCAATAGCATAGCATTGAATTGTATAGGAGGAGGATTGTCATTTACCTATGAATTTTGATTCATCTCTTGATTGCCAATATAATAAGAACCATCATTGTTAAGCAATTTTTAGCTATCGTCATATTGATTGATATTAGCATACTCAACGTTGTTGTTGCTATTATCAGCAGGAATGCTTCCATTATTCGGACAAGTGTTCCATTGTTAGTTTTTTCTTTGGAAGTCATTATTTCAATTAGGAGGATTGAAGTTGTTTTCTTCATTGTTGTTTTTATTACTTCTATTGAAGTTCTTGTTGTAATTTTGACCAAAATTGTTATTGTAGGGGCTAGCATTGTTTCTTTGGAAGTTGTTATTTTGTCCTTGTGATAGTCTAAGATGTGTCAATTCATTGTTCATCTGTGACATGGTCTTCTTCATTTAACCAACTTCTAAAATGAGGTTATTGTCTATTTCCATGGGAACTATGGCCTTTTGTTCAAAGAAAGCTATTTTTGGGGGCTCATACCCTGGATATGTTATTGCTTGATTTTGCGGAGCAGATGCCTACTGTAATGGAATTGGATTCATAGGTATGAACTGGCTAGGCACCATGGGTGCTCCCACAGGGTATGTTGGTATTGTAGGGATTTCTTGTGTTGGAAGCATCATTCCTCCCCCATTAGGATTGGATTGCTTCGTGAACGTGATCGCTTTTGCAAAGACTTTTTCCAATGTGTCAATATTCACTGCAGGAAGTCTTCTAAAAAAGATCGTAGTAAGATGGTCTATAGCATTCAGATAAATCTGAATGGAAGCTTCAACTAGTATAGTGTATGGCATTTCCAACTTGCAGTAAGCCATATGAAAGTGATGGTTAAAGTGGGAAACTATCTCAGCTGGGTCTCTTTTGATTGATATGAATTATTGATGAATCATAGCTAGATTGATGAATGTTTTGAATTATTCTAATAACAATTTTTTGAATGTATCCCAATCTCCAATGCATTTGGGTGGAAAATTGATGTACTAATTGAAGGCAATTTCCCCCAAAGATTAGGGAAATGAATGAAGAACCACATCCTATTAGCAACTTGCTTGCGATTACAAATTTCCTTGAATACCCTGACATGATCTTCAATAGTTTGAGTCTCACCATAGATGAATCTGGGGCAAAAATTCTTGGTATTCTTAGGGAGGTCATGGAGTGCACTTCTCAAGTTTATTGGTGAGTCTACAACATTTACAAAAAAGGCCATTGGAGGGTTTGGCAAACCTAATGGTGGTTGTCGAGGAGTAGCTATTAGAACATGTGGTGGTCCACCAGGTGGTTGTAGTGGAGGTGGAGTTGGAAAAGATGATGAAAGTTCAAATGGAAGTGATTGAATTCACGATGTTCCCTTGTCACGACGTGATTTGCAGAAGTGGGTGAGCTCAAGAAACTCATGTGCACTTGGCATAGACCTTAATGCTCGCTGAAATGGGGATTTTGGATCAATATCCTCTAGCTTGCATCAATCTTGGAAAAAGTGCACCTCTGCAGAAGTACACTTTCTTAGCTCTCTGAATTTTGCACACCACAGAGTTTTGCACACCTGTGCACCTACAAAGTTGTGGATTTGTGGACTTGCATAGCTATAGACCTATAGACTTGCATACCTAAAGACTTAAATTTGTTAAAAACTTAGGAAATTTTCTAAACTTTTGTGAAGCATAGATTATTATAGAAGTGCAAAATTATGAAACTTTAACAAATTTTCTTCTTTTTCGGGAGTCAAAAGGGGCCCTCCTTCTAGCACCACTTTTTTTGGGCAATCATTTTGCACGAGGTCAATGGTAGGAATCCATTGTGTAATTCCTCTCTTGGAAAGCTAATCCTTTTGGGATCAACTCCAAGGTTCAGTATTTGTCTTGTGATGTACCAAAATCTGCTTAGTTAAAGATAAATGTGATTGTTCACAAGGAGGCCTTTTTTGGTTCTAATTTAAACTCATAATGAAGTAAATCTATTTTCAATCTCAAAATAATGCACAAAAGAACAATACTTTTTTTATTTTATGGGTCGTCAATTAATGCAACCTAATAGTGCAGCTACAATGAGTTTGTATTCTAACAAGGAGTTAGCAAAGAAAATAATGAAATTGAAAGAAAATAACATGAAATTGAAATCCTAAAAGGACATAAGCTATAGAAAACAACACATTGCGAGTTAAACTTTCAAAGAAATTGATAGGAAACCAATGAAAATAGGAGCAGTGCTTCCTAGAATCCACTGATGCAATCATCGATGAGAAACTTTAACTATCATATGATATTTCACCTTTCATCAAATCACAAGGCCATGGAAAGTGCACTCATGCGAGACAAAAGGCTATGCAGACACAATTTGATGATTTCTTCTCAAGCTCGTTACGTCAGCATAATTCATAAATTTGTAGCAAATACCAAAAATAAAAGATCACAAAACCTGAAACAATGCAATAAACCTTTGGCTCAATCACAATTCCATGAACAAAATTCACAAAACAATGACACATTCAGGCAAGAATCACTACACTCCAAATGCGAGCACCAAAAGTATAATTTTATTGCATAATAATGGTATCCCTTGTTACATTTTATAGTGGGGTATTTATAAAAAATCATGTTCTCAATTTATGTTGAGAGTGAGAGATATCTTCATGCAATAAAATGCTTTTAAAACATTAAAATAAACTAAATATATATAGACTAACAATTAATCTAGTGGTTAGAGGGACTCCATCCATATTTTATTCATTAATTGGATGCATGAGCCCTTTACATGTCAAAAATAGAGAAAGCATTAGAGAGAAAGTAGGAGGAAACCTTCTGCCAAAGTAGAAGCATTTGGAGGTGCCAAAAATAAAAATAGAAGCTGGTCCTTTACTAGGCATGTGTCAAAGTTAAATTGTCATCAAAATGCACTCCCAATGCATAGAAAGCGTTATTTTTGGAAATGGCAATTAACTATTGATGCACCTCTAATTTATGGAGCTACGAAGCTATGTACCTGTGGATTTATGCACCCGCAGAGCTATAGACCTCGATAGGGTCAAAGTCTCAAAATTTTCCTTAAGTGTCAAAATTGAAATTCTAACATCTGGGTTTTGTTCTTCTTTATCCCAAAGCTATGTTTGGATGTTTTCCCTTGAATTTCTCTATCATCTTAGTTATCTTAGCCACATCTAGAAGATCTAAAACCTCATATTTATCCTTGAACTTCTATCAATAGTTGTCCACCTCAATTTGAGTCTTTGCAAAATCTCTGAGTTTGGTGTCCAACTCTAACAAGGCTTCTTCTATCCTAAAGGCTTGTTAAATGTCTTCATCATCAGAAACCTCCACAAAAATCTTCTTGAAATTTTCCACTACTATCTCTATAGGTAACAACCTCTCTCATTCCTCATCTTCAAAAATATCCAAGCATGATTCATGATAGTGTCTCTCTACTTCCAAAATTCACTCTCGAGCTTGGTCCTTGAGCTGATGGATCTCCTCATGTAATGTCTCCATTACTTTATTGCTATCTACTATTTTCTCTGTCTAGTCATCAATCATGTCTAATTCTTCCCTAGCATATACATCGATCAAAATCTAGTATCTTTGGCCCTTTATGGCTTGTAGAGTTTGCAAATCCTTACTTCAAGCACGTACCTCATCCATGATACTGAAGTCCTACTATAGAATTACTATAATCTTATTCATGTTCTCCTACATAACATGTTGTAACTTCAAATTCCTTGTGATGATAGTAACAACTTTCTCCTCAAAAATTTCTTGTCATTCCTAACAAGTTCTCAAAAATGGGTCTAACTGTGCACCTCCCCCTTCTCTAAGTACAGTGTTCAAACTATGCTTAGGGTGTTCAGGATCAAGAGGACCAATACTTTGGCTAGATATCCTTTTAGGATCTCAACTTGCCTTCGAAGTTCTTGGAGTTCAATCTCCTCTTGTTCCATGTACTTGAGGACCTCTTTGACTCCCATAGTCATCATTTGTCGGCTTTAATCCCATGTAGGTCTTCCCAACATAATATCCTTCAATTCACAATCTTCAAGGCTAAGGCCTTTTGCACCTGTATCTTCAGGAGGGAGAGCCACTTGTGCAAATAAATCCTAGTTCTGTATGGTGGTGACAAATGTAAATTGTACTACCTAATTTGATGGAGACTCAAGTTTGTTCAATATCTCTATAATGTCACAAATGTCATCCTCTGACGCATAGAACTGGGGCTTAGAACTCTTCATTATTTCTTTTCAAAACCATCTTGGGATGTGTTTCCCTACAACCTTGGCTCATGATGATGAAGGGACCTATTCAACTACATCCTTTCCTTTATTACTCTTACTTGGAGTCATTTTCTATTTCGAGGACTCTTCTTCTATAGCTTCAGTCTCTATGGATCTTGTAGCTTGCTCCTTAGTACCTTGGGAAGGCTATTGTACATATCCTACCATTTGTCCCTCCTTTGATACTTCATCGGTAGCCCTTTTTTCTAGTTGCTCCTCTAATGATGGTTCCTTCTAAACATGCTCTTTCTCTAAACTCTAAGATGGAGGAGTTATTTTACCCTTATCTACCATTGGAACTCATGGTGGAGATGGAGGAGTAAGATAAGAATCCTGTGTATCTAGTGGCATTTGCATGTAGTCTTCTTGTTGATGTTCACTTGTGGGGGTGTCCCTGATCTTATCTCCAATCAACTATGTACCTATGGGAATAGAATCAAAATCTAACATGGAGAAAACATCATTGCTTTCTTCATTTTGCTTATCTACCCACTGCTGTACTTCATCTTCTAAAGAAGAGATCTCTAATGGTTTTGCTTGAGTGGCTGGAGGGGAACCCGTGGCACTCTTTCTCCTTTGCAACTCTATGCCTCTAGCTAGCTAAGTTCTTCCCTATAGGGGCAATTGTTCCTCTTCCTCTTCTGATTCTTCTTCTTCCTCCTCTTCATCTCCCTCTGAAATAATTTTGAGAATAGATGGATTGGGCACTAACCTTTTGGTGATCCTTTTCCTTTTCTTCATCCAAATCTTAATCCTCTTCCTTTGTTTCTTGGAGGTAAAAGGAGAAGCTTGATCATCTTGCAGAGTAGGAACAAAGACTTGTGGAATCTCTCCCTCTTCTAGCTAGCTAAACACAATGGGAGGCAATTGTGGTTCATCTTGGACTTGGGTAGCCCCAATATCTTGAGACCCTTGTGGACTCTATTCCTATTGTTGGGGAGGCACCTGTTCCATCTGAATCCTTTGAGGAGTGGTCCTCTTTCCCTTTCTTTTAGGAGGGTGATAATATCCAACTGGACGATCAAGCTGGTATACTATCTCTAGCATGATAGGAGATTGGGGCACAAAGGTAGGAATTGTGACTTTCCTTCCTTTACCCCTTTCTAGGCAAGCATGTGCATGGAAAATCACTATATCTAGAATTAGATCAAGTGGAGAAGGTTTCTTGATCCACTCCTTTGTAATTCTAATGGCACGTCTTGCTTGATGATTAATGTCATCTCCTTCCTCCCTGTCAACCTCTGCATTTAGCATAGGTCTTTCTCCAACTTTATCTGCATTGCATAGGGGATCCAATAATTTCTTAGAATCCTATTGGCTTATCTCATCAAGTATGTTCAACTGGAGAGCCTTCTCTGCTAGATACAAAGTCATCCTACAATACTCCCTAATGTGAACATCGTAGTCATTTGTGGCATTCATCTAGTGATCTTCAAAAAAATCTCCACTTTCTTGACATTGTCAAAATACGACCGATGAGAGTTGTATTCTTCAAGAGGATAGTTCTCCCACTCCCACTTGAAGGAAAAATTATCCTATTTCCTCTTCACTTGGTAGGGTCCTATGATCAATGGCCATTCCCAAGAGAGTCTTGGTTTCTTCTTCATCTTCTCATATGCCAACTCAATTTGCTGAGAGATCTCCAATAGTACCAACTTGTCACTTCGGTATCTCAGGAGCTTGTTAGGATTGATGGATGCACCAGCTACTCATATATAGGTGAACATTTTGAATTGGATGAAGTAGGCTCTAAGAGCTGTGACTTGTGCTTTGGCTTCATTAGATAACCTCTTTCCATAATCTCCCTTGATGAATCAAATGATCGCAATGATGAACACATCATTCATAATTCTGTATTCTTTGCTTTGTACTGAGATCTTCTTGTTCACTAGCTGAGGATAGACTATGTATGGCAAGGCATTGGGGTCCTACATACTACCTTTCCTGTACAAACTAGGATAGTTTGTCACCCTTACTGCAAGCATGTACACTACATAAGAATTCATTTAAAACTTCTTCTTATCCTTCACCTTCCTCAGTTGCTCACACAAGTTCTCACTTAGTGTGGTGGTGCAATCCAGTGGTATTTTTGCCTGTTTGATGGTCTCAATGAAATTGACCATGAAGGTACTGAGGTGGCCCACCATGGGTAAGCCCATGAATTTTCTCAAGAGAACAATAGAGTACCTGATGTCTTCATTCATATATCCTAGAGTCATATCCACTTTTCCAATTATCCTTCCCTGAGGAGGCTTCTCAATCAGGTACAAAGATTGTATAATGTCAATGGCCTCTTTTTGATGCTCTCCATACCATCTTTCAGCTACTTTATAGGAGAGTTAGATGAACTGGTCTTCTCTAGGAAGATGAAAGACCCTCTCAATGTTTTCGGATCACAAATCCAACACCACTTCTCCAGTGACACTCTTAACCACTCTTTCATCAGGAATGAAATGCTGTGACAGGGCCATGATTAGTTCAGTTGATTGTACTGACATAGGATGTGACATTGCACTCACTAATCTAGAATGGATCAATGTAGATACCAAGGCTGACCTCTCTATTGGCTTGTTGCAAATTCTTAGGAAATCTCCTAAATCCATGTGTCTGAGGTCAGCATCTCAAATTTCAATGTAATCATCGTGGAGTCTTGACTTTGAACATACACCTTAGAACTTGAACATGATAGGCTTAGGTGCTACTCCGGATGTGGATGCTATTTAATTATCTACACATTGTGAGAAAACCAAAAAAAAGAATGTTATTAGTCCAACGTAAAAAAAAAAACTATGAATAATAAAAAAAACACCCCTTGTTTGGGCATTTATTTATTTTCATCTAAAAAAAAATTCAAAATTTTAATTTCTTTTAAATTTTTTTTAACATTTTATAAGTTTTTTTTTGTGATTTAAAAAATAATAATTTCTAATTTTTTTTAATTTTTTTATTTTCTATTTTTTTGTTCTTTTTCTAATTTTCTAATTTTTTTTTGCTGACAACTCTAAAATTCTAACTATAACAAAACTTTTCTTCTTCCAACTCTCAAATAGTGAGTCCGAGAGTCAGAAAAAGTAGGGGGCCCCCATTCCTAGTGAGGAATGGGGCATGTGTTGTGGACACCACATCACCTACAGGCTGAGTTCACCTTAGGAACATTATAGTGGTATCAAAGCTAGTGATCTTGCAACTTGTTGGGATGATTGAGAGATTTTGGGATTGGGATAGTGTATTGGTGCCAAGCAGCAACGAAGAGTGGTTGTTGAAGATACTACATGGGATGAGCAAGGAGCTTAGTGAAGGTGTTGATCTTCCATTAGATTTCTTGGAAGTATGTTTGTGTAAGGTTAACCAATTACCTTCAAGATTTATACAGAGAATCCTCTCACTGATTAAAGATGCCTTGAGTCAACCTAGGCTTTTAAGACACCATGAAAAGGGGAAAAGGTTGGTAGTTGTAGCATCTCTTTGTGAGACCTTGAGAATATCGGCTCCTAGAACACCATATGATGATAACACCATGATAGAGATCCTACATTTGATTGTTGATAGCTTTCAAAGTCTAGATGACATTATTGCTGATCCCTTTTGCAAAAAATCTACAATCTTGGAGAATTGTGCAAATGTTAAAATGGGTAACCTCCTCTTAGATCTCAAATCGAAAAATTTGGTCGATGACATGTTTCATCACTTTTTGGCCACCATCAAGGAAGATCATGATACTAAGGTTTTAGTTGCTATGGAGAGTCTTATGATTTTGTGCATTGAGGAGATGGATGAAATATTTGAACCATCACATCTATGTTATGGGCTATTCATAATCTTGAATATGTCCCCTCTATAGCTACATGTAGATTGGTCAATCATATTTTCAAGCATTGTGAAGAAAAACTAATATCTCATTTGCACAAGTGGGAAAAAATAGATGGCAGTAATAAGGATGATGCATTACACTGAAGAAGGCATTATTATAGGGTTGCTCCAAGAGGAATTGTTAAATCTTTCTTCTACGCCAACATAGGGAGAACACCAAAAAACTAAAGAGGTTTCTTGCATAGATCTTGTGAAGACATGTACAGATCAAGTTATGACCATCAGCAAGGTTGTTGCCAAGACCGTGTGTTTATCACTGAAGCTATGTCCATCAACATGGTCATGTCCATCACCAAAGTTGCATGTTCATCACTATGACCATCATCATAGTTTTGTTTGTTTTCATCACCATCATCATGACCGTCGCCATGTCTATCATCGTCACCATGTCTGTTGCAAAGTCCCTTGCCATGTCCATCACCATCATGTCTGTCACCATTGTTGTGTCCATCACCATTTTCAAGTTTATGTTAATCACCATTATGTCTGCCACTGATGTGTCTATCTTTGTCATTGTGTTCATCACCATCATCGAGTTTTTATCTGTCATCGTCGTTGTATCCGTCATAATCATTACTATCATGGTATTTCTTGTCGTCATTGTGTCTATCACCATCGTTGTGTCAGTCACTATCATTGTGTTCATTACCGATGATATTATATTCATCATTGTCATTATGTTTATTACCATCATTGTATCCTTCACCATCATTACCATCATGGTATTTTTTGTCATCATCGCGTCTGTCACCATTGCTGTGTTAGTCACTTTCATTGTGTCTATTACTAACATCATTGTATTCATTTTCATTGTTGTGTCTATCACCATCATTGTGTTAGTCATTGTCATTGTGTCTATTACTAACATCAAGCTTGTGCCTATCATCATTGTCATGGTCATTCATGTCATTATTGTGTGTCTGCCAATGTAGCTACAATTGTTGAGACATTGCTCATTGTTGAGGCTCTATCCATCATTGAGGTTTCAACCAAGGTTTTGTGTGGTGCCAAGTTTTTATCTATAGCTAGAATTTCTTGGTTCGTACCAACATTAGCATTTGTGTGTATGACCATACCTAAAGAGATTGATGAACATGATGACATCGATGTATGTTATGATTGGCATCCTTGGGATCTTAGTGACTTAGGACATGACAATGTTTATATCAGAGTGGCACAACAAAAGTTTGATGAATATTTACTCTCCTTTCCTAAGTGTGTGTATGTGATCATGATGCTACATGAAGACTCTAGAAGATACAACTATTGACCTTCATGCATGGTTTGGGATCTTGGAGTTGTGAGTTGCTTGAGGACAAGCAATTTTTGGGCGGCAAGGATTTCTAATGTTCTCAATTTTAAATAGTTTGGGGCCCAAGTTATTAATGTTTGTATTGGTGGGTTTTGATTGATTCAGTATATCTTAGACCCATTTTTAATTAATTGTTCCATAGGTGTTGACCATTGGCTATCTTTGTACACCCTCGAGATGTTTATCCAAGAGGTATTTAAGCATGACATGTAGATTGTAGCTAGTATGCTTTTGGATTATTTTCTAGGTATTGTGAATTCTTGTTGGAGTTCTCTATTATTTTCCATTTTGGAAGTGAAAGACCTTCCCTATTTGGCTTCTCTCAGGTTTGGTGGAAATCAACCCTCACCCTATTCTATCTATGTATTTCTTGATTTGATTATAGAAAATATCGATATATTTTGTGGAGTGACTTTGTTGGTATCTCTTATTTGCATATCTAGATTTCTTATCAAAGATTGTTCATCTTCAGAATCATATTTAGCCCATTGAGAGTAACTTCTTGACAAGCCATGATTTGCAAGTTTTACCCTATCACAATAAGGCTACTATACAGATTGATCCCATATGTCCTTGGCTAAAGTTGCCATATGGCCTTGACATCGTACAACCTTCCTTGCCTTGTCTACTATACAACCTCCCATTGTCCATATGGTTAGACCCCAAACATACCATACAACTAATAAGGTACTGTACAACCTTTGCATCTTGTACACTAACACCGTACGACACCCAACCTGAGGCATTAGAAAGGCTACTCAAGGCATGGAGGAGAACTACCTGAGGCACTAGAAAAACTACCTAAGGCACTAGAAAGACTACTTGAGGCACAAAGGAGAACTACCTAAGGCATTGGAAAGACTACCCAAGGAAAAGAGGAGAACTACCTAAGGCACTAGAAAGACTAGCCAAGGCACAAAGGAGAACTACCTAAGGCACTAGAAAGACTACCCAAAGCACAGAGGGAGAACTGTCTAAAGCATTTGCTACTAGGAGCACATGAAAAGGCTACCTAAGTAATTGCATACAAATCAAGATCACCTATAGGCTAAGTTCACCTTAGGAACATTACATCTATACTAGTGGTAGCATAATCCTTGATACCATTCTCTTCCAACAATAAATAAATTATAGCCTTCTAGACACCAAAATTCAAGGCACCATCCAATCTATCCCGATCTCTCAAACCAACTAAAGCCATCTCAAGGGATTAAAGCAATAATAATTCTAAAGAGATCACACTAGGTTATATAAACCCTTAATTTCTTTCCTAGGGAAAAACTCTTCTACCCTCAACACTGCTCTGATACCATGTGAAAATTAACACTATTACAGTCATTGATTATTAATCTCCTATTGTAAATGATTATTAAACTGTTGAAAATAAATTCATAGCTAATATCAAAAAATAAAACAATTGAAACTTCACCAATAAAATATGGAAAGAAATTCACAACACAAAGAACACAATATTTTTAGACAATTTGTTCCTAGAAAAAATCCTAAGGGAAAACCAGTTCTGCAGATAGAAAATATATTAACTTTAGCAAATCAAGAGATACAAAATTCTTTGTCTCTCATTGGTAGAATTTAGACAATCTCCTAATTTCTCCTGCTAATATTCCCTACTGCTATCCCCAATGCTATCACTGTGCCCTTGCTAACACTTTAAGACTATTTGCTATCACTACAAACTCATTTGCTAACACTACAAATGCTTCTACAATTCCTTTTTGTTCTTTGTTATGTTCTCCAAATGCCTCCCTTGACCTCCTTTTATACTACTTAATTAAGAGGTTTCTAGTTGATTCTTGATTAAGACAACCTAACGAAAAGGTTTCTAGTTGATTCATAACCAAGAAGTTTCTAGTTTCTTCTTGATTAAAACAACCTAGCCAATAGGTTACTAGTGACTTCTAGAAGGAGTCAATTAATTAACAAATAATTATTTTCTAATTAATCACATGTGGATGAACAACTATCCGACCTACCTAAAAATAACAAGATGTTGTAGTATATGAAAATAGATAGATATTATAAATTTGAGTAATTACATTTCATGATTCAAGTGACATCAAAATTTTATCAAGGTTGTGGTTAGATAAACATGAAATATAGGATGACCAGCTTGAGCATGTATGATGAATATATAAAGTAAATTGGCAAATTTTGATTTATTCTTGAGCACTGGTTATGAGATTAAGATCTAGAGGTGTAAAATCTAAACTAAGTTGAAAGAAAATATTGCATGTTGAAGTTGTGGAGAGAAGAACTAAGTGAAGTGCACACAATTTACAATATTTTGGAGGCTACACCTACCAGAGGCTCCAACCCCTATATTAAGCATCGACTCACTAGAAGCTCTGACTCGTACACTTCATAGGCACCAACCTTTACCTAAATATATATATATATATATATATATATATATATATATATATATATATATATATATATATATATATATATATATATATATATATATATATATATATATATAATCATATTTAATTTGATTATATATTTTTCTTTTTAATACTTTCTTTGCTCTTGAATTGTTAT
The DNA here is from genome assembly GCA_028749045.1 of Cupressus sempervirens. Taxonomy (NCBI): domain Eukaryota; kingdom Viridiplantae; phylum Streptophyta; class Pinopsida; order Cupressales; family Cupressaceae; genus Cupressus; species Cupressus sempervirens. The sequence goes on along the minus strand of CM053793.1, from coordinate 676,790,060 downwards.
AATAACAACTTTGCCAATTTTATTTTTTTATCCAAATAATAACTCTAAATATTGAAATAAAAAATTATGCACATGAACTCAATACCACAATATGTACGTAAATGCTCTCATATATAAATTATTCTTTATAATGTTTTGTAGGCTACGACCTACTAGAGGCTCTGACCTCTATATTTATGAGCATTGTCTCACTCAAAGTTCAACTTCTGCACTTCATAGACACTGACCTTTGCCTATATATATATATAATCAAATTATGTATATTTCTTTTTATTAATTTTTTGCAACACTTCTATCTTTTTTTGCTCTTGAATTATTATAATAACAACTTTTTCAATTTAAAACTTTTATTTAAATAATATCTTCAAATACATAAACAAACAATTATGCACATGAACACAATAACACAATATTTATGTGGAAATCCAATATAAGAGAAAACTATGACAAATAAATAATTTCTTATACAATCTATTTTTTTTACAAATTCTTGTAAGCTATGACCTACTAGAGGCTCCAACCCTTATATATTTATGAGCCCATATAGTCAACCTCAAAAGTGTCTTCCCAACTTAAAAAAAAAATTTAAAAAAATTAAAATTAAAAATTAAAAAATTATATATATATGTATGTATGTATGTATGTATGTATGTATAAAATCAGATTTAATCTATATATATATATATATAATACTTTCTTTGCAACACTTTCTTCTTTCTATGCTCTTGAATAAGTATAATAACAACTTTACCAAAAAAAAAATGATGGAGGGTTCAGACTTGAGAGGCAACCTAGCGAGGCGCAAAGCCTGCATGTTACATCCCAAATTTTGGCCTAATTTTAAATTTATTCATAGCCATTAGATTGAATGGATTTTTCTTTCATAATAATGTGAAATAGGTAGTTATTTATATCCATTGTATTCATTATATTAACTATTTAATGAAGATGGTCATTATCCATTATTTGTCATGTGATGTTTAGCAGTTGCTTGATTTTGGAATTATGGTTAATAATTAATTCTTTTATCTATATTAAATGTTATTATGAAAATTATTATGGAACTTGTTATTATCATGGAAATATTGCATAGGTGATTATAGGAGAATATGAAGAGGGAAGCATTACTAAATGAGATCAATAGAATGGGATACTAGCTTAGTCTGGTCATTAGGATTGAAAGGTATGACCATAAATTGCCTTGGTAAGGACCTAGTGACTTGAACTTCAAGAGACAACTGAAGGACCCACATGAGCTATTAAATAAATAATTTAAAACATAAAATAATTTAATTAAAATATAATGCATACCTCAAAGGATTTTAAATGATCTTTCACCATATTATTTTAATATATACCTATGTACGTATACATAGATATAAATACAAAGTAGCACCATATTTTCTTTATAATATAATGATGCCACCTCACAAATATATCTGCATGTACGTAGATAGATATAAACCATAATATTTTTTTATTTTTAACCTTCAAATCTTCTTCCATCCTTTTATTCATTTCTTATTTATAACTGATTGAACACTTGGCACATTTTTTTTGTGTCCAAGAGCCAAGACATTCTTTTATGTTATGGCTTCTTGGAAGCCAAAGAGTGCTTTTCCCTTTTATATATTTCATAAGGTTGAGAGAGACGAAGATATACAAAAAAATCACATACCCAACTTCCTTTTATTATTCCTATTTTCCTTGCTCATTTCTGGCTACCATCTACAACTCAATACTCTGCAAATACCATTCAAGTTTCTACAAGTTCCATTTGAAACATTCACATTCTTTTAGTAGTGTCATTCTTGTTACAATCTACCTTATATTAATCTTTCCTTGCTGAAGTCATGACTATTTTTTATGCAGTATAGTTACGCTTGGGAAGCAAAACAAAGAAGAGATTATACATAAGTGTCTAGCAAGACTCCAAACATTTCCATAATTATATCAAGTTATGTGGTCCATCAAACTCCAATATTTGTATGAAATTTATTATTAGCTACTACTGTATATCAAACTCCTTAGTAGTAAGTAGTTGTAGTGTAATCATCATGCTTAAGTATCAACAATTGACCCTCTTAAGAAGGAGTTGTTATCAAATTAGTAGTAAAGTATCCATGAAATAGAATCATGTTTTATATATTCCATTGATAATTAGAACCAAATGATATTTTCTGCAAGTCTTAAACCACAGAGTGTGAAAGGCTGAAAACATATAATATTCATGATATAATTGAGAATTAATAGAGAGAGCCAATTTTTTTTGAGATTCTGAGCACCTAGGACTCACCAAATGTATAGCCATGAAAAAGGTGAAGAGGTGAGTGTAGACACCTAAATCTAATTGCATCACTTAAGTAGTCATATTTAGTCATCTCCTAAGGCATCATTAATTAAGTATTTAATATTTAATTAATCTATTGTCATCCCCTAGTTAATTAGTTTATTTAATTAATTATAGTCCAATTGATAAAATCAAATGATCACCCAAAATCAATTTATCAATTATATCCCTATTCCTCTATTAAATTGAATAAATCCTCAAATCGAACAGGGGCCCTAGCTTGGTTGGCTAAATCTTCCCTATTGCAGGGGGTTGGTCATGGGTTCTAGTCTCCCTCATCCTTGTGGTACCGGTGGGCATGTCGTGCCAGTGCTACCGGTCACGTTAAAAAGTTTACCCAGTGCACTGCAGTTTATAGGGGGGGCTATGCTGCACCCAATTCTTGCAGTCTAATAAAAAAATTAAAAACAAAAAATAAATCCTCAAATCTATTCAATTTAATTCCATACCCCCATTTTATTAAATAAATCATTTAATAAAATATCTAAAACCCTAAAAGCCTCCCTAAACCCTATCCTAAACCCTAATCCAACCCATTCACACATACTAACCTCACTTAAGCACCTATCTAACCCATCCCATAAAATCTAGGCCACTTTCCCCCTAATCCCCCTCTAATCCAAGCCTAATCCTCACTCTAACCATGTGCACAACCTTAATTCTAGATTAAGAATTCCTAACCCAAGCCAAAGTCAAGACTTTCATCTATCTCCCATTTTAATACTCAAACAAAGACTTCATCCTCCATTTTAAAGTCAAGACTTCCACCCACCAACTATTTTAATATCCAAAGTCAAGAATTTCATCCACCTCCTATTTTAATATTCAAACAAAGACTTTATCTTCCATTTTAATATTCAAACTTCCATTTTAATACTCAAACAAAGACTTAACATCCTCTTTTAATATATTCAAATAAAGACTTAACCTACCTCATTAGATCTCAAACCACTTGCCTCTTAATCTCATCCTAAGCTAAGCCTAATCCCTTCCTTAAGCATGTGCACAACTTTAACCAAGGGTTAAGAAATTCTTAAACCAAACAAAAGTCAAAGTTCTATCCTTAAAGTCTTGCATTCCTATCCAAGAGTCTTAAAGGCTTTTATATGACTTAAAGGCTCTTTAAAATACTTTTTACACCTATTTTCCACACTCATCCTCCCTTTTCTTCCCTCATAACTCCCTCTAGCCACCTATCTTGACCATCTTCCCTATCCAATCCCCTTGTGACACTTGTCACAAGGCTAGAGCTTTTGAAGAAGCACAATCCATGTGCTCTCTTCTCCTTGCATCCTAGCCCTCCTTAAACAATTCCCCTTCCTTGTATCCTGACCCTTCATCTCACTACCCCTTGGCTTATAAATGAAACCCTTTCACTTCACAAATATCATCCACTTCTATGCTAATGTTATGATGCTATTTTGATAGTTTTAGGACTAAGAGAATACCATCATAATGAAAAAAATTTATCCACAAATCCATTTTGAATCATATCCTCCATTGAAGATTGAGCAATGTCATTGAGCACACATCCCATCTTTTGGACACATCTACGCATCAAAGGGAAGATTACTTGGTTTAAGAGGTTTGAACATTCTTAGGCTACTTTGGTACTTTAATTTTCTTTCGTCTAATCATATTTGTGAGTTAAATCTAGTGTTTTGAATGTTTAGGTTATCCATTATATTCCTTTAAGCACTAGTTTTACAACTCTACATTTTGACACGCTTGGTGGGACCACCCATGATCACAAGGGGAAATTTATTTTATTATTAAAAAAATAAAAATAAAAATCTCACCTCCTCTTTTCCTCAAATTTTCTTTAATATTTTTATATTAAAAAAATATTTTTTTTTCCTTTTGGGGTACACCTTTGTTTGTGAAAGTTTGGTAAAAATATGCATATTCATATATATGTGTTTAAAAAAAATAAATTCAAAAAAAGTGTAAAATGTGTGCTTGTCCTTTTGGTGTGGCATGGATTTTGGCCCCCAAAATTTTTTCAATTTCTTGCAGGCACCACACAAACCTAGCTGGCGGCTATGACAATGCCTCTTCTAGTTAGCATGACATCAACAACCTTCTGCAAGCCCCTTCTAAGCCTTTAAAACCAACATTCAATGTTTTTCTCATAACTTGAGTATCCAAACTCCATTTTTAGAAAATAAAATATCGTCAGAAAGCTAGCTCCAAGCCCATCATGATGGTGTTGGTTTTATCATTTTTTCAGCCTTTTAGATAGTTATTCTTTCTATTACTAAACTTTGATCTTAATATTTTCATTGAAAGGTTATTTCACTTTTTATTATACAATTTTGATACCCTAAGCTATAGTTTTGTAGGGATATTTTCTAACTTGTGTATTACAAGATGAAGAGTTATACAAAACCACTAACCATGTGTCTTGTAGGTTTTCCTTACATGGTTTAATGCTCTTGAAAAATGAACTTGACTTGTCTTTGAATGCATGTTGCTACAATCAAATCTTGAATGCCATGGCCTAAAATCTAATGCTTTCATTGGAATGCATGATTAACACACTCTTGAATGCTAAAGGTTAAAAAGAATGAATACAATAAAAAATTGATTTTGGGTATTAAAAAACATTGCAAAACAACACACTTCAACTTTGGTGCTTAAAATGAACTTCATTCAATATCGAATGCTCTAAAGTTAAAACATTCTTATTCCCTCCTTTTCAAGCTTTCACACACACAATTTATTGTTGTTGACTCAATTTACCTTTTTTGGTGACACCATCCAGTTGGAATGAACATCTGAATGCTAATCATGTGTGTCTTCAAGTTATACAATAGAGAATCTAAAAGCTTCAGAAATAGAATGAATCAAGTGTCTTGCATGTATTGAGATTGTGCATTTTACCACATCTTTGACTTCTCTATTTCTTGCAAAGTAGAACCATTTAAATACATGATGCATGTACTGAAGTTGTTAGCAAGACCATTTGCAACAACCTAGGAGTACTTCTAGTGAGTTCATCCACCTCTGGGAAGTTCATCCCCTTTGGTCAGAAGCTCAAACCAGTAAATAATTTGGCCAGTATATAAATGAGGGGAAGGGTAAACTTTCTCGCTCCATCAGGCAAGTTTGGGTGGTGTGTTTCTAGGGGTAGCTTCATGTGGGAAAATTTTTCCATGATTTTAGCATGTTCAGAATAGATTCTTAAGTGGATCACATACATAACAACTATTTGGCTAATATCAAAAACCTAATTATGAACCAACTTAGTAACTACCCTTTTATCCTTGGCATGTTATTTCAGTGGACATCAAGTTGTGGGTCGTTGAATAGAATGTTGCAGCCAAGATTTGACCTTAGGGATAAATAGTGTGTTTGAATTGTCTTATTTGTGCTTAAGACCTATGAAAAACATTTGTAAAACATACACAATTCTATAGTTATTATCAAAAATTATTTTGCTAAAGAGATCATCTATTTTTCTTTCTTAATTTTTCTTTGTCTTTTGAGAAATTGTTTTCTCATAAAGCCCGCATATCAAAGAAAAAATTCCACCTTTATTATCTCAAAAGGTAGTTGTTAGCAAGTCCATTTGCAGCAATTGTTTGTCTTGTTGGTCCAGATTTTCTCTTTGCCAAAAAAATTATACTTATTCCCTCAAAAACAACAAAATCACTAAGCAAGTCCTAGTTACTAATCCTTTTTCCTTGTTCCAAAGTTTTTTCCTTTTTCAAAATATCCTTGTTACTTACCCTACTTGACTAAAAACAACACTTTTACTCTTGAATAAAAGATTGTTAGCAAGTTCATTCACAACAAAATCCTAAAGTCTTGTTTGTCCCACTTCACTCAAATCTTACCATTTCTAGAAACTTAGCTATCACTCAATCGATTTATGATCCCAATCTAAGGTCAAAAGTTATACTTAGCATAGTTATTTCCCATAGAAACCTCATAGTTACAATTAAGTCTCTTAGGGTTATCTCATGTTAGGCCAACCTAAAGCTAAGTTCATAAAGGTTAAACTTCCACAAATACCAATTTACAAGGAGATAGAAGCATATCATCAAAAACATAATCCCAACCTAAGGATTTCCAAGCTAGACCAAATTGAGAAAGACAGAGCAGACATTGCATTACAAATTGAGTGGCATTACAAGATGCAAAACCTAACTCTTTGATGAGGTATCGACCATTGCCTTATCGATAACTCTTGTGTTAGCTAATTTGATTAGGTCCATCTTTTTCGACACACACTTATGCACTTGTCTCCTTGTAGGTTTAGTCTCTCTATTAATTCTTCATCCCATCTAAACATTTGGTAGAATCATCTCCTCCACTTTTTGTCATCAACCTTAGGTTTTTAGAAATCCTCAAAATCAAGCATCATTAAGCCCTAGAATCCTCAATTAGTTGCTCCACACTTAGAAACATTTTTGCATCACCTCATTAAGCTTTATCTCCCTAAAGAAATCTCCATCCATCTCACCATCATAGTTGTCCTTAAACTAAGCATTATTTAGGATAAATTGTCACTTGTGTCCCACATCACCTTGAGAAAAAGGTTGGGCTACACACTTGATCCCATTTGTCTTCCCAACGGTCACAATGCTACCTTAGGGTTCGATATCACCACCATGTATTCAAGTTCACACTTAAGGGAAACACAATCTCCTCCATGTAGCACCATATCATCTAGATTCCTAAAAGTATCATATACACTTAGCATCATGCCTCTTTGCATTTTCATCATTAGGAAAATCATCCTTTCATGCCACCCACCACTCATTTTGGTAAGAACACATGGAGAAAGGACATGGATCCTACTCATAGTAGTAACACATCTTGAGCTCAACCATACCCCATAGTTTCTATGATGCCACCAAATCCACCACCACAAATCCTCGAAGAAACATGTTCCTCCATAGACATTGATGCTTTCATGAACTAACCTAGTCATGGCACCATTGTTAATGCTATCATAGCCAAAACAAGGAAAGCATCATGGCAAATTTCTTAAGGGATAGTGTTGGTTCCTTTGAATTTGGGCATCCACCACCTATCAACATTTTAGATCCTACACACCCTCTATTTGGGTGGAAACCACCAGCTGTAGAGTCATCTATCCTTACTGATCCTTTCTCTTCACTCAATAAAGGATATCAACCACCTTAAACAAAACCTACAGACCCGAATATACCCTCAACCCCAGTGCCTGCTCCCATTCCACAGAACACCCATCCCATCCTCACTCAACCCTTAGTACATACTACATCCCAACCAACCTCAAGTGTATCATCTACCTCTACTTCAACCACTCATTTCCCAACTCCACAAAATCCTCCATTTACATCTAGCAACACTACCTTTCCACTTCCACCTCACAACACACCTAGTCCATTTACTACTCAAATGCCACCACTAGGGTCAAATACCTCATCTTCCATCCCACCCAACATCACTATCAACCCGTTTATAGCTAGCCAAAGCTCATCAACCTCCTTTCTTTTGGGACCTTGGAATGTTGCTATAGCACAAGGGCCTATCACTAGTCTTCCCTCTAGCACTACATCCATGTCCACACCTCAGGTACTTTCATCCACCATTTCACAAAGCTATTCATTGCCACCCCTTACCAACTACTTTTCTATGCCACCTTTAGGCAATAGAAAAAACACCCTACCACTACAATTCCCTGTTGGGAATGCTCTACCTTAGATTAATTACCTTGCACATGTTCATCCTCAGTCATTTTCTCAAGCAAGAGCACAACCCACATATATTGGGCAAGGTATATATATTCCCAAAGCATGGCTCAAACATTACCAACATTACCACCCTTTCAGCTACTCATCACGCCAACAATATGCTCAATATCCATGCATAATTGTCTAGCCAGGCAATAACCCCATACATGTATCCCTCCACCACAAATCCCCCATCAAAAATCTATCCAACAGATGCAATAGTATGCCCAAAACCCATTCCAACAACCCATACCGTCTATCTCACTAGTAGTGGAACCCGTACTCCAACCACCACACTATGATAGTCAGGGTTTTTCATATCAACCTTTAGCATCAGCTACACATCCTACATTGGAGGCACCTAGACTGGGGGCACCTATTTCCCTACCTATGAAATTTGAGTGGGAAGAGATGAAAAATGCTTTAAAAGCCCTCAAAGATAGGACAAAATAAAAAATTTTCAAGTTTGAAAATGATTGTCCATATCCATTTGACAAAACCATCATAATGACACCTTTTCCTAAACATTTTGAGATCCTCAAGTTTGATAAATTTAGAGGGAAAATTAAACTAGATACACATGTCAAGGAATTCTATATGCACTATCAAGAAGTTTCCTATAATGATGTGTTCCTCATGCGCCTTTTTTCAAAAAGCTTAGCTGGCCCTACCCTTGAATGGTTCTATCAGATACCCTAGGGCACCATTAAAACTTTTGCTGATCTTTCTAAAGCCTTTGTGGCTCAATATGCTCATCTAGTCAAAACTGAGTTATTTGTAGTAGACCTAGTTCATACCAAATAGAAGGGAGGAGAAAGCCTTGCAAAATATTTGCAACTTTGGAAAATCCTCACAACTAGGATCTCATGTACTATCCCCAAATGTCACCTTGTCAAAATGTTCATTAACAATGCACATCCTAGTCTTGCCCATCACATGGTTATGAATTGTTTACAAATATATAAAGACATTAAAGAAAAAGGGATGGGACTCAAGCAAGGGCTCATCAAGGATGGAGTCATGAAACTTTACAAAGAAAACACAGAGGACCAAGGTTCAAGCAATGAAAAACCACGATATTGGAATAAAAATAAGAACATAGTTACTGACGGCATTACCAACACTTGACACATTCATGTCATTGATCCAGCAACTAACAATCATACCACATTTTTTCAACAAAAATCAACACAATGACCAAATACCTAGCCGTCAAAATCAAACTAATGCTATCACACTTTCAACAGGACCTATACCACGTATTTAGAGACAACCTCATGTATACACCCTATTGGGGGAACCTCTTGATGCGATCTTTGAAAAAATAGCTAAGGATAATCTTATTTGACATCCACCAACACAACCCTTGGAACCAAACCAATCTAGGGCATCCTAGTATAAGGATAATGAATTTTGCAAATTCCATCATGTCAAAGGACATATCACCCTCAAATGCATGCAACTCAAGGACTATGTCCAAGACCTTATTGATTAGAAAGAGATCATAGTGGGAGCACAGGCTTTCCCAAATGCCAGATTACTAATATACCAAAATGATTTTCCTCCCCATAACACCAACATAGGTAAAGGACCTACAAATGTTGCTATCAACAAACGTAACAATACTCATGGAAAACAAGGAGATAATCGAGACAAGTCTCAAAAATATACTTTAGCATACTTGGACTATGGAAGCCTTATTGGGTGTATATCACAAGTTGAGCCTTCTATCAATGTTATAAACATCAAAGGTCCAGACACCCAATGTGCAGTTACTACCCACCAAGCCTGACTCAATATAGCTAGCCCATCTATATCTACACTCTCAAGGCCACCTTCATTGAAAGCACCTTCATCAGGATCACCCCCATTAGGAACACAATATAATATCTTGGAACACCTTGGAAATATGCCAGCTTAGATTTCCATTCTAGAAATCTTACAAACAAGCCCACTTTATCAAGAGATCCTTGATAGTACTCTCCATGAGTCATCTGTCCCTACTAACATAAATGCCACTGAGTTATGCAACTTGGTCAGCCACCTTTCTGCATCATGTGCTCTATCTTTCAAAACCACTGACATCTTAGTAGTTGAACTTGATCATATACTTTCACTTCACATTGTTGTCATCATTTTTGACTTCACAGTCAAATGGGTCATGATAGATAATGGATCGGCTTTAAATCTATGTACTTAAAAATTCATCAAACAAGTAGGATACACTGAGGTAGATATCATTACCATCAAAGCATATGACAACTTGGAGTGCACCACTAAAGGAACCATCTTGTTACCCATTTGAGTCGACCCAACCACTCAAGAAATAGTTTGTCATGTAGTTGATCTTAACCTTCTGTACAACATCCTCCTTGGCTGACCATGGATTCATGCCATGAAAGCCATTCCATCCACATATCATCAGTGCATCAAGTTTTTTCATAATGGCACTGAGGTAACTATCCATGCAAATCCTAAACCCTTTACTTATTGTAATGTAGTCAAAGCTTCATACACCAATCATTGTCCTAGAATTGAAATTGGCCAAATTATCACTAGTTCCTCTAGCACCTACCATGATCTAGATACCATCTTAGCTTCCACCCTTTCCATGGTTAAGATCAACTACCAAGGTTGTAGAGAATACAGTCTCATAGATGCTTTTGTTGTTGGTTCTTTACCACTTGACCACATAGTCAAGGGCGCCCAACCTAGTAGATACCAAGAATAGATATGACCCCTCAGATCAAATAGCTAGGATCTACCACATTTATTACCAATGATATCCTTAATGGAGAGGAAAATGCTCCTGACATTAGTACATGGTTGTACAAAGAACCACCTCAAAAAAGTAAAGAACTTCTTGATCACTTCAAACAAAAATACCCATGGTCCCATCGCCTTGCTACTGAATAATGGGGTTATCAAGGAGGTGGTGTAGGCCATCTAGAGTTAGGCATTAGGTAGCCTATGGAAGTATACAAAGAAGAGAAAAAAAAAGGCTTATGCTATGGACTCCCTATGATTGGGGGCACTATGAAGGAAGGCCATGCCTTCACAAACATCCAAAATAGCCTTGTTGAGGTCGAAGACATTCCTAAGGAAGTAGAAAAGAAAGCCTATGATGATATATTCCTTAACAAAATAATCCTAGCAGCATTTTTGCTCTACTAACTATCCCTAAATCTCATAGACCTACCCCTCGCTCACCTCAAACTCATAGATTGGGACCAACCAAGTGTCGTTCATGTTGACAAATTCTCTACCGAGCACATGCTCCTTAAATTCATGGGGGCAAAAATGCCACATAAATGGCTGCCACCACCATCAGCATATGTCTACAAGCTGGATTCTACAGGTTATTTCAAGGAGGAAATCTCTAGTCACAAAAATGAAATAAAAAAGGAAACAAAAAAGGAAAAAATCAAAGGAAAATTGTCCTTTGGTGAAAACTGCTCTAGAGCATCATTGGATGATTCAAAAAATCAAATAAAAATAAAGGACATATCTGATGGTGAAAAACTCTCTGAGGTGCCTGAAGATGGAGATTTCATCCTTCCCCCACAAGAGCATAGGCCTCCTATATCTTCAATTTTTACAGAGGAAACTCAACCAGTAAAAATTAGTTTCATAGAGATACCACATATCACATACATTGCAGCTTCTCTACCACCTGAGTAGGCAGATCTTCTCATTGAGGTCCTTTGTGAGAATATGGGTCATTTTGAATGGTCATATCAAGACATGCCAGGGTTGTACCCCAAGGTCATGGTACACCACTTGGTCATGGATCCAAAGGCCAAACTTGTTAAGAAAAAGCTTTGTAAGATGCACCCCAAAGTTGCTTTATTGGTTAAAGTGAAGTTAGAAAATTTGCTTGAGGCTAAAATCATTTGTCCAATAGATTATTCTAAATGGATTTCTAACATAGTACCTATTACCAAGCCTTCTGGCGATATCAAATCTGCACCAATTTTAGGGATCTTAATAAATATTGTTTGAAGGATTACTTTCCATTGCCAAATATCGACATGGTTGTAGATCTCACCATAGGCCATGAGCTCTTATCACTCATGGATGGATTCTTTGGATACAACTAGATTCAAATAGTAGAGGAAGACCAACATAAAATAACATTTACCACACTTTGGGGAACATTTTGTTATAACATGATGCCATTTGGGCTAAAGAACACTAGGGCAACATATCAGTGTGCCATGATGGTCATCTTCCATGACCTAATCCATAAGACTCTTGAGGATTATGTAGATGATATCTTAGTCAAATCTCTTAGTGCCCTTGATCACTTATCTCATCTCGAGGAAGTGTTTGATCGATTGGCTAAATATCATCTCATGCTCAATCCTAAGAAATGTGTCTTTGGCATTACCTTAAGAAAGCTCCTAGGATTCATTGTATCATAATGTGGTATTGAGATTGATCCTAAAAAGGTCAAGGCTATCATAGATATGGGTCCTCCTAAGACACTCAAGCAATTTTTCTCTCTTTAGGGGAAACTAAAATCAATTAGATAATTCATCTCTCAGCTCGCTGATAAGTGCCAACCATTTACACATTTACTCAAAAAGGATCAGAACTTCAGATGGGACCCTTCTTGCTAGCACAACTTTGAGCTCATCAACCAATACTTAGCTAATCTACCTATTTTGGTTCCTCTAGTTGCAAGGCACCCACTCATATTATACATTATAGCTACTTCCGTAGCATTAGATGCTCTTCTAGCACAACTTGATGATTTAGGAAAGGAAAGGGCTATTTACTACATCAGCCATACCCTAGTGGGATATGAGCTCAATTGCACACCAATGGAGAAGGCTTTCTAAGCTATGGTATTTGCCACTCAGAAGTTACATCATTACATGTTGAGCCACACTGTGCAACTAATATAAAAAATTGATACATTAAAATACATGTTATATGCACAATACTCATAGGATGCCTAGCTAAATGGGTCATGCTTCTCAGCAAATTTGACATCCAGTATGCCTAGCTAAAATACATGTTATAAAGTAGTAGATACCTAGACTACAATTCACACAGATAACTAGACTACAAAATAGAGTAGTAGATGCTATGGCTACTATTGGTTCCCTGTTGGAGATATCATGTGAGGCTACACAATATGAATTCTTAGTCAAGTAGCTGCATGAACCCACATATGAGAGTGATGAGTCAACAAAGGTATGCATCTTGGTTGGTCCCCAATCCCCATGGTACCAAAAAGTTCATGCTTACCTACTAAATGGTATCATATCTCCCCATCTCACACATACCCAATGCCAGAACCTTATTCATAGAGCTTCTCATTATACTATCATCACCCAAACCCTATACCATCATGGTTATCATGATACTCTCTCTCAATGTCTAGACCAAAATGAGGTTGCAATGGCTCTTAAGGAGGTACATGCTAGACTTTGTGGTGCTCACACGAGTGGGATCATTCTAGCTAAGAAAATCCTTTAGGCTGGGTATTATTGGTGTACTCTAAAATGTGATGCATCTAAATTTGTGAAATGATGTTTACCTTGTTAACAACATGCTAATCTAATTTGGGCCCTAGCTTAGGATCTACAACCTATAGCACCACCATGGCCTTTTTCCTATTGGGGGTTTGATCTTGTTGGTCTTATCCCACTGCTTTCTTCAAAAGGACACAAGTGGATAATCACCACCATAGATTATTTCACTAAGTGGGTTGAAGCAATTCCTCTTGTCACTGCCATAGGAGTTCAAGTGTCCAAGTTCATTCTCTATCATATCATCTATCGCTTTGGCATCCCGACTACCATTTTTACTGACCATGGAGGTAATTTTGAAAATATCAATATGGAGGAATTTATGCACTTCCCTTCATATCCATCACCATTTTTCTAGCCCATACTTCCCATAAGGTAACGGTCAGGTAGAGGAAACTAATAAAACCATACTCAAAATTCTAAAGAAAATTGTCAATGATTTTGGTCGTGATTGGCATTTACAAATAAACCCTACCCTATGAGCCTACCACACCTCGTTCCATACATCCACTACCACAACTCCATACTCCTTGGTCTACGGTACCAAAGAAGTCTTGTTGAACTCCCATCCCTTCATATCTCTTTGTGAAGCCAAATATTAGATGAGGATTATAGAGTGGCTAGACTCACCCAACTAGATTTACTTGATGAAAAAGGGCAACAAGCCTATGACCACCTCATGGTCTACTAGAATTACCTCAAGTGCAACTTCAATAGGAAGGTCCATCCATACCAATTTCAAGAAGAAGACATGGTCCTCAAAGAAAACATGAAGGTCCAAGCTGACCGAGAAAATAAAGGAAAGTTTGAGCCCACATGGCTTGGTCCTTACGTGGTCACAACATCTTTTGGCTTAGGGGCCTATTAGTTATCCACACTTGAGGGTGAAGTTTTGAATGATCCCACCAATATCATTCACCTCAAGAAATTATATTCCTAAAAAGAAAAAAAAAGTGTCCAATGGTGAATACTTGGCAATTTAAGCACCTTGGATCAATACCTTGGTGAAAACCTAGCAATTAGGCACCAGGTGTACTTAGCCTATTCATTATCTATGAATGACCTACATATCCAGTATCACCCCTTTACATCTCATCACCCATCTCCCCTGTCTAATCAATATAACACCCTTTTAGTTGTAGGATTGGACATCCCTTACCACCAAAGTACTATGCTAATTTTCATTAAATGTCAATCCGGGAGCATGAACTTGAGATGATGTCTGCAAAGTATATGCTCCAGTTTTCACTAAAAGTCACTACTACTTTGAATGCAATAACCATTAAGGAAATCTAGTTTATCCAAAGGAAAGATGACTATCAAATACTTGGAAGGAAATTCTAATTATTTAGCCATACATCTATGCACCTACTGCTGCAGGAACAGTGACTGGTTCTATTTCCAGTGGCTGCAGGAACATCATTTTTTAACTTTAACTTAGAAAATTGAGTTTAACTCCTACTTACTAAAGTAAAACTCCACCTTCTGCATGGGCCCCCACGAAAGAATGAAGGAAAGACAAAATTAGATAAAAGTGTAGAAACTCAGCAAAGGCATGCATTTATCAAATACACAGTATTACAATAACATAGGAAAAATAGTAAGATGTCTATCAACTCTGTCTATCTATTCACTACTTAACCTCATAGATATAGATGAGGTCTTATTTATAGGGAAGAACAACAAAATCCTAAAACTACGACTTCCTCATGAAGGAAAGTCAATTACAACTTTAAGATGGCAAACATGCAATTGGAAAGACATTAATTCTCGCTTAAATTCCCCACAAATATAGAGATAATAGAAAATGCTAGATTTTCTCATTTATCTATCTTCAAACAACTTTCTAGGTATCGTGCTTTGCATATTTAACTGATTGCATTGATGCTTACTTCCTTGCTCGGCCACTTTATCAGGTCCCGCTTGGTTATTCATTAAAACATGTCCCTTCTGACTTTGCCACCAAGTCTTCTAGCTGCAATGATGTCATAATGCTTCTCCTTAATATCATCAATGCTTTAGCGCTATTCCTTCATAGTTCATTTAACTCTAGCTCAGCTTGTATCCTGCGATCAACATTTAATAGACACAAAACCTCCCGCAAACATTTATTTTTATTTATTAGTTTATAAAGAAAAGGCATTAATTATTCAACTAACAATTTTTGCAATCTCTTCAGCTGCAGGAAGATCTACCCATATCAAACATTCATGAAGAAAGATTTTTACCACAAAATGAACCCCTTCTTAAATATAATTCCGATTATCATTTTATGCCCTATGTCCATACTTTATACATCAGAAGTTCAAAACATTTATACTAAAGGATGATAAAGTTCAGTATGTTATAAACAAATGTTCACAAAAAGGGCTAACAAAACTTCTATTTCTTCATGTCATCATCCCCATTTTCCAACATATTCCAAAATTCCCCTCCTCACACTCCAACAACTCATGACACCAACTTGGAAAGCCTACCTAGATCACATATTCTACCATGGTTAGTATATCTATTCCATCCTTGCACCTTACCACATGTATCATATCATGTGTATTTTATCCTTAAAACCATGCCTTTATATCATATACCTATACAATATTCTATGCACCACATCCTTGTAACATAACCAATAATTTTGTGTATCATACCCATGTAACAATAACCATATTGCATCAATGATGTTTCCTCATCCTGAGCTTTTCCCTATCATACACACATCTGCTACTATGTTCTATCATACATTCTCGAGTCATCCACCCATTGTATATTCATGCTTGTACATTTTTGAGCCTTATAGCAAAAACTTGCATCACTATTCCAACAAATCTCACTCACATCCTAGTTCTAATCCAAAATTGCCAAAAAATTATCAAAAAAATTCATAAATCCTCCAAAAATATCAAAAAGAAAAGAAAAAAAGAGCTTCCTTCTCTCGCAACCCTTTCACGCCCACCTTAATTTCCACAATATAGGCCTTGACATGAGAAAATAACCTTTCATAGACCCTACAAAATGAGAAACGAATAGACTTACAACCCTTTCACATAGACCTCTCAAAGAGAATCTTTTGGAGATATAACCAAGTTGCGGGGTCCATGCTAGTTGCCTCACACTGCAAAAGAAATCCAATGCAGACAAAAAAAAAAACCAAAAATAGAAGAAGCCAAAAGAAGAATAAGGGAGAAGCTACCCCATCACTTCTCTATAGACCATCAACACATCCAGAAAATGAAGCCAAATTCACCCTTCAATGCTAAAAAGGGGCTATAGTTGAAAGGTTGATTTTCCATCTTTGAGACAAATTTTGGTTCTTTGTGGCTTTCCATTGTAACTAATAGAAGATAAGAATAAGAGAAAGGGGTAGCATTTATAGTTGAATTATTTGGCAGTATTTGGTAGACAATTATTTATTTATCTGGGGTTGAGAAGCTTATAGCCTGGACAGGTCTATTAGGCTGGTATTTGATCTAGAATTAATTTCATATATATCAAATTGACAAACATGTTGGATTTTTAAGTTCTACTCTACCAATCAATGGTTGCTCAACATTAGAAATGGATGGAAGTAGGGGTAGTTGGAAAGAAGGAAGGTTGTGGCTCGAAGGAAACATGGAGTCTAATTATGTGTTGAGATACCATAGATATGAATTGCAGGAAAATCAATGCACATCTCCACTATCTACCTTGGCCAATGATCTCCAATATTTATTTTAGCCCTCGATCAACCCACTTGGCATCATAAAATCCCTTCATTACCTCTTTAGGTACCTCACATGGTCTTAGTTACCCCTATATTCCACCAAATCTCACTCACATCCTCCGTTTCATGCCCACAGATCCAAAAATCATCCAAAATTCAATCAAAAATATTAGAAAAAATCAAAAGTCATCCAAAATTCCCAAAAAAATTCAAAAATCACCCAAAAATATCAAAAAAATTCAAAAATCACCCAAAAATAATCCAAAATTAACAAAAAAATTCAAAAATATCCAAAATTACCCAAAAAAAATTCAAAAATCACCCAAAAATACCAAAAAAATCAAAAATTGCCCAAACTTATCAAAAAATTTCAAAAATTGCTGAAAAATATCAAAAACATTCAAAAATCACCCAAAAATATCAAAAAAAAATCAAAAATTGTTTAAAAATATCAGAAAAATTCCACAAATAGCCCAAAGCATTCAAAAGGGGGTCATAATTGCCAAACATCGCTGCAAAAGCTTGAAATATTAACAACACCCCAAAATTCCTCTAAATTTTTGCCTCACTTTAGTCCAATTAGGCTCTACAATAGGATGTCAGATATTTGAACCCCACATACCTAGCTGATATTAAGAAGCAGCATAGTAATGTCCTAAAACATTTTGCCAGACTTTGGAAAATCTAGCACAACGCAGATAGCGCAAAATGTGCCTTCGTTTTCCTTCCTCTTGTCAAGAGCAACAATTCCCCTTGGCTCATTAGTCTTATTTAAGTTGCAATGGCCACAATTAGTCTAACCCCCTTCAACAAATATATCAATGTTGTCTCAAAAGCCTAGATATCTGTCAGACTCTTTCATCCTCATACAGCTAGGGGCATAGAATAAGTAGGCATAAGTGTGTGAGCTTGGCTCCCCACTCTAGTGCCTTTTTAGGCATTAAATGCTTTTTCAAGGCCTAGGTGTCCTTTTTGGACCACTCTAGCATCTATTTAAGCCTTAAAAGCCTTTTCTAAGGCCCAAGTGTCATTTTTGGACCACTCTAGCACCTTTTTAGGCCTTAAATGCTTTTTCAAGGCCCAAGTGTCCTTTTTGGACCCCTCTAGCGCCCTTTTAGGCCCCTCAAATACCTTTTTCAAGGTACAAGTGTCCTTTTTAGCTCCCAAAGTGCCTTTTTAGGCCCGAAGCACCTTTTTAGGCCCCTCAAATACCTTTTTCAAGGTACAAGTGTCCTTTTTAGCCCCCAAAGTGCCTTTTTAGGCCCCTCAAATACCTTTTTCAAGGTAAAATTGTCCTTTTTGGCCCCCAAAGTGCCTTTTTAGGCCCCTCAAATACCTTTTTCAAGGCCCAAGTGTCCTTTTTGGACCCCTCCAACACCTTTTTTGGCCAAAACGCCTTTTTATAGGCCCAAGGCACTTTTTTCAAGGCCCATCAAATGCCTCTTTAGGCCAAAACACCTTTTTCAAGCCCCCAAAATGCCTTTTTAGGCCCAAACATTTTTTTTCTAGGCCCTATTTTGATCTTTTCAGGCCCCTGAGATGCCTTTTTACGCTCAAATGCCATTTTTAGGCTCCCACAACATCTTTTTAGGCCCAAATGCCTTTTTCAAGGACCTATTTTGGCCTTTTCAAGGCCCTTCTTGACCTCTTTTGGCCATCATAAGCCTCATAAGCATCTGTCTTGTCGCACACCTAGAGAAACATCCCCACATTTTGCCTTATTATTTTGTATCACACTTGTTAATCTACACATAGACATTCTTGCCTATGAGTCATAGTTACCCTTACTCTATAGATTGTATTGTTCCCACTTTTACAAGAGTCAGACTATTTCATTATTTATCACAAAAACACAAGAATCTATATCAAAAATCCCAAAAATATTTAAATATTTGAAAAAAACACAAAAACATCCATATATATTCCATAAAATCCCAAAAAGAAAACATGACATTGCATTATAAACAACATTCATTGTCCCTTTGATTGCCTAGACAACATGCACAAACTTTTTATTCTCCTACAATGGCAACAACAACATTCCATTTAACTAATAATGTTTGGGAAATTATTTATTTTGGCCTCCCTAGGGGAGGTGGCAAGATAGGGTGTCCAATCAATGACATTCCTTTAGACCTAGTCCCAGATAATGATGCCCCTGGAGTCATCCTCACACCTACCCAAAGTGTATCCATTGGGATCGAGATGCTACCACACCTCAAGAGAGCATTTATCTGCTGCATAAAATGTTTCTTAGAGTATAAAACTCCTTTCCTTTTCTCCAAAGTGACCACTTGGTGATATAATCCCATGTAATATGCTACCCCTTGTGCAACCTTCATAGACTACTCCATGACATCTTTCATTTTTGCCCGTAGTCTTTTTGCTCCTATAATAGTTGTTGTCCTCTATGCAATATCGCATTCTCTTTCATATCCATTCGCTAGCATTTTCATTGACTCCCTCTCATATTTCACTATATTCAACTAATTCTGGTACCATGTAATGCACACATTACTTGCATTTAGCTTCTCTTGTGACCTTTGTGCTAAATTATTGGTCTACACTACTAACTCCCTGAATGCTTCTACTTGTGACCATAGGAGCACTAATTCTTTTTCACATCTTTCCATAGCTGCTCCCTTAGTTTCCAAAGTCACCTCCATAGTCTCCAATCTCATTCACTCCATCATTAACATCATCCCTAGGCACTTAGCTTCCATCTGTGCATCATCCTCTTGTGCTCTTTCAATTAGGCCTTGAAAGAAATTCACATCTTTCTTTACCTAGTTAGCAT
Organism: Cupressus sempervirens; assembly: GCA_028749045.1. NCBI lineage: Eukaryota > Viridiplantae > Streptophyta > Pinopsida > Cupressales > Cupressaceae > Cupressus > Cupressus sempervirens. The sequence continues at coordinate 676,769,947 of CM053793.1, read as the reverse complement.
GTTCTTTTTCCACCGCCAACGCTTTCTCCATCACCACCACTACATCATGTGCCACTTGTACTGTAGCATTGGATTGTAATGCTCAAAATGGCCAAAATGTAGACAACATTGGGTCACCCTTTTGTTCCCCAGATCTCAACATTATATCCCCTAGACTATTTTTTCCCTTCTTCCATAAGATTACTTTTGGTCGCATCACAAATATTTGCTCCCCATCTAGTAAAGTCTCTTCTATAGATGGTTGATCTTTTGCACCTACTCCTTTTGACAAAAATCCCACACTTGGCAAGTTTTTCTCCTTCTCTTTTTACCTTGACTCTATTTTTTGCATCACATCTTGTGCTAATAGTTGCAACAAAGTTAGATCTTCTTCTTCCTTATCTAGCTAATTTTGAGTTGGATTAATTTTGCTAGGCTCCACCACTCCCTGATCACAATGCCGCATGCTTCAAAATGGAAAGGTTTCTCTTCCTCCTTGTTGGCTCCACTTTACACATCCCTTCTACCCCCACAACCACTTCCTTTCTCCTTAGCTTTCATTTCCCCCTTCACTGCATCCCCCTATTCCTCCTTCTATCGCCTCTGGCACTTTCTACCTCTGCTCTTGCAAATCAGCCATCGGTATTTCACTCACAACTTAATTCTTCCCTCACACTTTTCTTATGCTTTAGCTACCACTTCCTTTTATTGGGCTTTCATCCAATTCACTCACCTTTTATAGAACCAACAACATTCTCCATAGCTTCCATTACATGCTATCAATATCTTCAACAACAAGCTCCAATACCCACCATCATAACCATCAAGTCAGCAACCAACTCCATCCTTTCCACACATCACCTCCCATATAGTAATAGTATGCTATATCCTATCTCTTTCTGCTAGCTTCTCATCCAACACTTTTCATCCCACTATCTCCTCATCCCTAGATTTTCTTCCGCTAACCTTCTCATCTTCATCTTTCCTGCCACTATCATATCATGCTGAGCTTTTTTATGGTAATCCCTTGTAAATACTTTGGTCTATCCACTGCATATTCCTTACATGTTAGTCCTTCACATGGTATCATTGTATATCTCTTATCTCTTCGTATCAGTTCATCTTTGATCAAAAATTGCAGTTCTCTTGGTTATGTGCTTTAGTAAATCCTTGTACAAGATCCCTTGTCATCAAAGTATTGTCCTAAAAAAATTTGATTTCCCATTTAATCCTAGTTCTCGATATTACCAATAGATCCTTGTAGGATGCATGCTTCCTCTCATCTGATCTTGGTCCCTCAATATCCACTCCTACCGATCTCTTTGGCAAAAGGTTATTTTTTCATGGATTCACATTTTCTTTTGCTTTATTTTCTTTTCATGTTTTCAATTGTGGTTCTTAAAGTATCTCTTCCACAAGTGATTTGGGTTGTTCCCTCCTCATAGTCACCATGATCTTTTATATCATGGTGTGCTATGAATGGGGCAATTCAAGAGCAAGGTTTTGATTAGGTCTTTTTCATTTTCTTTTCTGCCTGTGCGTCAATTGGATATGACCCTTGCATAGTCCAAACATGTGATCACTTGTGGTTACATTGTGCACTTGGGAAATACTGTTTGCTTGTGGGTTACCCAGTATCATTTCCACTCTAATTCTTTTAAGATTCATGTGTGATGTTGGGGCAATCCTTGCATGTTTGTTTTGGATTAGTCCTATGTAATATTGGTAAAAAGACCTTGATGATCTTAGTAACCTTGGCATATTCCCAATATTTCTATATCAAAATAAGTGCTCAACTACATGGTGGTGCTCCCCTTTGGAACACCCACATGCTCAAGCTTCAATGGATTACTTCACACTCCCATCTTATCAAAACATCCCATCCTATCCAAGAATCCCATCCAATTAGTCTTACAATCATGATCTAACAATTTTATCCATATCACAATCATATCTCCTATCAATCCTATGGTATCTAATCCTATATCAATAATAATCATAGCTCCATCAATCATAATCATAGCTCCTTCATCAATCATAATCATAACTCCTGCATCAATCATAATCATAACTCCTTCAACAATCATAATCATAGCTCCTGCATCAATCATAATCATAGCTCCTTCATCAATAATAATTATAGCTCCTGCATCAATCATAATCATAGCTCCTTCACCAATCATACTGCTCCTACATCAATCATAATCATAGCTCCTTCATCAACCATAATCATAGCTCCTACATCAATCATAATTATAGCTCCTTCATTAATCATTATCATAGCTCCTACATCAATCATAATCTTAGTCATCACCAATCATAAATCCTCAAATCATAATCTCTCCAAATATCCCATCTTCCAAATCACTTCCCTAGGTTCAATTTAGAAAACCAATCACCATCCCCCCTCTCCCTGTAGCCAGTGTCCTTACCCACTGGTTATCCTTGCACACAAGGTTTTCCTTTGTATCATTCTCCCATAGTGAGAGTATGTGCTTCCTTGAACCACCTCTCTTAGCCACTCTTAGTCCTCCTGCTCACCCTAGATTCTTGTACCTTTCAAAAAGTTGTCAGGCTTGGGGGCATCACACAGTCCACTCTCTCCTCTTCTATTCAAGACTAGGGAAATCATGTTGCTTTCAAAGTTTTCTTCATGTCATCTATCTTCAAACTTCTTTGAAATAGTACTATTCCAACATTATCTCAAACCAGGGCAAAATGTAGACACCTTAATCTGATTACATCACTTAAGTAGTCCCATTTAGTCATCTCCTAAGGCATCATTAATTAAGTATTTAATATTTAATTAATCTATTATCATCCCCTAGTTAATTAGTTTATTTAATTAACTATAGTCTAATTGATAAAATCAAATGATCACCCAAAATCAATTTATACATTAAATCCCCATTCCTCTATTAAATTGAATAAATCCTCAAATCTATTCAATTTAATTCCATACCCCCATTTTATTAAATAAATCATTTAATAAAATATATAAAATCTTAAAAGCCTCCCTAAATCTTATCCTAACCCCTAATCCAACCCATTCACACATACTAACCTCACTTAGCCACCTAACTAACCCATCCCATCAAATCTAAGCCACTTCTCCCCTAATCCCCCTCTAATCCAAGCCTAATCCTCACTCTAACCATGTGCACAACCTTAATCCTAGATTAATAATTTCTAACCCAAGCCAAAGTCAAGACCTTCACCTACCTCCCATTTTAATATTCAAACAAAGACTTCATCCTCCATTTTAAAGTCAAGACTTCCACCCACCAACCATTTTAATATCTAAAGTCAAGACTTTCATCCACCTCCTATTTTAATATTCAAACAAAGACTTTATCTTCCATTTTAATATTCAAAAAAAGACTTAACATCCTCTTTTAATATATTCAAATAAAGACTTGACCTACCTCATTAAATCCCAAACCACTTGCATCTTAATCTCATCCTAAGCTAAGCCTAATCTCTTGCTTAAGCATGTGCACAACTTTAACCAAGGGTTAAGAAAGTCTTAAACCAAATCAAAGTCAAAGTTCTATCCTTAAAGTCTTACATTCCTATCCAAGAGTATTAAAGGCTCTTATATGACTTATAGGCTCTTTAAAATACTTTTTACACCTATTTTCCACACTCATCCTCCCTTTTCTTCCCTCATAACTCCCTCTAGCCACCTATCTTGACCATCTTCCCTATCTAATACCCTTGTGACACTTGTCACAAGGCTAGAGTGCTCTCTTCTCCTTGCATCCTAACCCTCCTTAAGCAATTCCCCTTCCTTGCATCCTGACCATCCATCTCACTACCCCTTGGCCTATAAATGAAACCATCTCACTTCAAAAATATCATCCACTTCTATGCTAATGTTATGATGCTATTTTGAGAGCCTAAGGACTAACAAAATACCATCATAATGAAATAATTCATCCACAAATTCATTTTGAATCATATCCCCCATTGAAGATTGAGCAACATCATTGAGCACACATCCCATCTTTTGGACACATCTATGCATCAAAGTGAAGATTGCTTGGTTTAAGAGGTTTGCACATTCTTAGGCTACTTTGGTACTTTAATTCTCTTTTGTCTAATCATATATGTGAGTTAAATATAGTGTTTTTAATGATTTGGTTATCCATTGTATTGCTTTAAGCACTAGTTTTATAGGTCTATAGTGAGATGGAATCCGCAATGACATGGAAGTGAAATCAGATATGATATAGTAAATCTAAAACATGTTTTACTGAATAGCTCATGCTTGTCCCTATTGTTGTTCCTCTATTGTCAAGTTGAGAAGAGGTGACTAGGTCATTGAACCCATTAGAAAAACCTTGGCCAAGGTCATATAAATGCATGTTTACCATCTAAGATCACTTGATGTTAGTGGTGCCAATTATTTAGACATGTCTATCTATAACTATGCAGACATTCTAAACACTAGAATGCTCAGGTGGTTGGACTAAAAGTATCTCATACCCAATCCTAGGGTAGGTACGACCTTTCTAATTTAATAGATTGTGGGAAGATAAGTATGGTGCACAATTGGGAGTTTAAGACTAAGTCAATGCTTCTCCTCTTACTGAAAGCCAAGGCTCACACAACCAACTAAAGACTCATCAGATAATACTTGTATGTTTCCTTTTATTCTTTTCAAGTTAAGAATTTTCTTTACTTGTATGTAGTTAATCACTATTTTAGTTATAATTAAATTGAGTTAAATTGATCATTGATACCTTTATTTTAATTAATCATTATTCTAGTTATTTCAGTTGATCATTGATATAGTTATTTTAGTTCATCATTGATACAGTTGTTTTCAATTAATCATTAATATGGTTCTTACAATTGGTCATTGCTTTAGTTGATCATTGATATAGTTATCTCAGTTGAACATGGTTATTCCAGCTAATCATTGATAGTTAAAAGAGTTAATGTCCTATGAAAAAGAGTTCAATTATTTGTTCAATAATGTTGATAAAACATAGTATAAATTGTCTTTTTTTTGTTATGAAAAATTATTTGTTACATATGGTATTAGAGCGTTAGGTTCAATACTAAACCTAGGACACACTACCTTCCATGTAAGCTTGAAAATTCTTAGAAAATTTGTACAGGATGCAAGTATGTAAAACTCCTCACAAGAAGGCTTGACATCCCATCTTATTGTACTTGATTAAAAAAATGCCAAAATTCATTTACACTTGCTTCTCTATGCCCCAAGACAATGAAACTCTGAACGAGGCCTTGCAATGAACGAAGAAGCAAAGAGTCAGGTGGACTCTTGCTAGTAAAGCAACATATAGGAACAAACTAATTCAAAACTAGAATGCTCATCAGAGTAACTCTCTTTTGCATTTCCACAGATACTGGATGGTGCAAGATATGTACAAATCTAAATTAGAAATGAATGCTGAAATTTAAATTCCATAATGTAAACATCTTCAGTAGAGGAAATTTTGTATATAAGGTTGCCGTGAATGCAACAAGAAAAGTATTAAAGTTAATAAAATAAATTAGATTATTCATGTGTTATATTCAATTGCAAACTCTTCTAATTATTGTAGGCACACTTAAAAGTATGTATACAATAAATTGACACTTTAAAAAAAAAAAATTCTAGGCTAAACTAGTAAACAAACAAAATGAGCAATGATGAGAACATTGCAGATCATGACATGGTCCATGAAAACACTAATTTATTACTTCAAATTCTACAAGAAACACAACTAAAGTTGGAAAATATGGAGAAAAGAATGAATGAGGTGGCAACCTAGAAGGGGCAGAACCAAGAGGAAATGCAATCCTTGCCTCCTCCCAGAATAGAGATAGAAGTCTCCAAACACAATAGGGAAACCTCAAAAGCTTCACCCACTTGAACTAAAAGAAAAATGAAACAAGAAATAGTGAGTGATTTTCTCATAGATATTAAGAAGAGAAAACCACCCATTTTTTGTGGTTTTGAATCTAGAGAGGATGTAGAGGCTTGTTTAACTAAAATGGAACAATACTTTGAAATTAAGAAATTTTTAGAAACCTCAAAAGTAGTTTGGGGAATATTTTACTTTACTAGAGAAGCTACTACATGGGGAGGAAACACCAAGGTTGAGAAAAATATTAAAACCACTGAAATTACCAGGGAAAAATGTGTAACTATTTTTAAGAACTATTGGTTACCTCAAACCTTTTATAACCAAAAGTTGCTGGATTTCCAAAACCTGAAGCAAAGAGATATGACTGTAGACAAGTACTGGGAGAAATTTACCTGATTACTAAAGTATGTACCACCATATCAACAAGATAGAAATATGAAAGTAAGGAAATTCATTATGGGTTTGAATAATAAAATAGGAGGAGCAGTTGATGTTCTCACTCCTCAAACCATGGAAGAAGCTCACTCCTTGAATCATGGAAGAAGCTTTAGAGAAGGTTTTTTGACAAGAATATAGAATCAAGAGAGATGACTCCATTTGGGATAATAAAAGGAAAATAAACTAGAATATAGAAGGTACAGATACTGGATCTTAGAAGAAATAGTTTAAGGATTATAATTTTAGCAATCTAGAATCAAAAGGAAATGGAATTTAAGGATTTGAAAAGTAATTTTAGTAAAAGTAAAAATAATAAGAGCAATGAAAGGAAGGGGCCACCTTCATGATGTTACAATTGTAGGGGAGATCATTATGCTAATAAATACCCCGTCAAACCAAACACCAATCAGCTGCACTAATCACCTCTTCCATAATAGAAACATGTTTATTAGCAAAGGATCCATGCAACCCATGACAATAGACAAGAACAACAACAAATAGGCCTGATTGAAACTCTGGATAAGATCTATGAGAACCCTATCTCTATTTTTATTGATAGTGGAGCTTTTGAATGTTTTATATTGCCTAAACTTTTAAGTAGATTTTCAAAGAGATTTATTTTTATGGAAAAACCATGAACAGTCAAGTATGCAAACTAGTTAAGGGCTAAGGTAGAGTAGTGTCTGTTTGAGGCTTAGGTTGATTTTCCAAATTTCTTCACTGAATTAAATCTATATGTAGTACCTCTTGTGTCTTACGACATTATTATAAGCATTAATTGGCTCAATGAACATAAGGCCAAGGTGGGTTGTCTTGCTAAAACTGTAGATTGTTTGGATGACTAAGGAAAACCTGTAAACATTATAGGGATTAAACATGAAATTAAATCAAAACATATATCTACCATGCAACTCAAGAAATGTGGAAGAAAAGGCTACAATATTTTTGTAGTAAGAGTTGAAGATATGAGAAATCCTATAAACACCACATATGGAGATGACTACATTTTTGAAGATGGAGAAATCAGAGAAAAATTAAAGGATTCTTTCAAAGAAAAATATCCCTACCTAAAGAATTATCAGGATGTGTTTCCTAAAGAACTCCCTAATTTACCTCTATCTCGATTCTTTGATTTTACCTTAGATTTTCTACCAGGAGAAGAACCCATTTCTTGGCCACCATATCAAATGACCACCACAAAATTAATGGAGTTGCAAATACAATTACAGGATATGTTAAACAAGAAACTAATTTATCCCAGTGTATCACCATGGGGAGCCCCAAAATTATTTGTTAGGAAGAAGGAAAAAACCATGATATTATGCATAGATTACATAATGCTCAATAAGGTTAATATCAATAATCTATATCCACTTCCTAGAATTGGTGACCTCTTTGATCAAATGAAAGGTGCACATTGATTTGAGGTTAGAATATCACTAGCTTCATATTAAGGATGAAGATATTGACAAAACTGCATTTAGAACCAGGTATGGGCATTATGAATTCACAATGTTACCTTTTGGGTTAACAAATGCTCTAACAACTTTTATGAACTTAATGAATAGCATATTCCAAGATTGCTTAAATAAGTTTGTACTGGTCTTTATAAATGATATCCTAATCTATTCAAAGAATAAGGAAAAACATCTAGAAGTCTTACAAAGGTTGAGAAAACATAAATTATATGGAAAATTGTCTAAGTGCACTTTCTATCAAAAGAAAATTTAGTATTTAGGACACATTATATCAACTCAAGAAATAGTTATAGATCTGTCAAAAATCAAAGCAATTAAGGAATGGCCTATACCTAAAAGTGTGACAGAAGTTAGAAGTTTCATGGGCTTGAAAAAGTACTATAGGAAGTTTGTCAAGAATCTCTCCAAGATAGCCTACTTGATTACATTACTTCAAAGAAAGGGGAGTTTATATGGACAAAAAAATGTAAATCAACTTTTGAATACTTGAAGAAGTTAACCACAATGCCTATATTAAGAGTATTGACCCACAAAAGAAATTTGTTGTTATAACTGATGCTTCAGGAGGAGTAGGAGGTGTGCTAATGTAGGATGAGCAGGCAATTACATAGAAATCTAATAAATTGAAGAATTATGACCATAATTACACCCCTCATAATATGGAATTAGTAGCTATTGTTCAAGTTCTTCAAATGTGGAGACATTATTTGATTGAAAAATCTTTTGATCTACGATCTGACCATCATAGCCTAAAATATATTTTTAGTCAACCAAATCTTAATGCTAACAAAGATGGCTAGAATTTTTAGTAGACTACGAATTTGACATAAGTTACATCAAAGGCAAGGAAAAAAAGTGGCAAATGCCTTAAGTAGGAGAAGACACATTTCCACAATGACTATTATAAATTTTAGGTTAAAGGATCAAATTTGACAACATCTAGAGCATGATGAATTTTATGCAAAGATCAGCCTAGCTCTCATCAGAGACCCACAAGATCCCAAGTATTCAAAATTTAGGATAGAACATGATAGACTGTTAAGATATCATGATAGGATTTGTGTACCCAACAACTTAAACTCTAGAGAATGATTTTAGAAGAATCTCATTTGGCTCCATATTCAAGACACCATGGAGTAACTAAAATGTTCTCAAATATAAAACCTCTACATTTTTGGAAAGGAATGAAAAGAGAGGTAACATAATTTGTGGCAGGATGCTTGGAATACCAAAGAGTAAAAGAACATCAATACCCAACTGGTTTTTTGCACCCAAATGAGGTACCAGAATGGAAATGGAAAATAATTTCCATGGATTTTGTAAAAGGATTACCTATGACATGGAATAGACACAATACCATTCTAGTAGTAGTAGATAGATTGACAAAAGTTGCTCATTTTATACTAAGAAATCTAACTTATGGAACACCAGAAATCACTCATAAATTTATAAAGGAAATTTTCAGATTGCATGGAATTCCAGAGAAAATTATTTTAGATAGGGATGCTAGGATAACTTCTAGATTTTGGAAAACATTATTTTCAGCATTAGGGACTAAACTAAACATCAATTCAACTTATCATCCTGAGAAAGATGGTCAAATAGAAAGAGTAAACTAAGTATTAGAAGATCTTTTGAGAGTTTACTATATGGATTGACAATATCAGTGGGAATCATATTTACCTTTGGTAAAATTTTCTTATAACAATTCCTACCAATCCACCATTAAAATTGCCCCCTTTGAGGCTCTATATAGATACAAATGTAGGAATCCTATAAGCTAGAATCAGTTGATAGGTAGAATTAATGCTGGGCCTAAAATGCTTTAAAAAATGGAAGAACATATAATCCAAATTTGTCAAATATTGAAGGAATCCAATGACAAATAGAAAAGCTGTGCAGATGCAAAAAGAACACCTAGGGAATTCTTAGTGGGAGAAAAGGTGTTATTAAGAGTAAAAACTTAAAAGAGTACTATCAAGTTTGGTAAGAATGCCAAGTTAGCCCCAAGGTATGTGGGACCATTTTAAATATTGGAAGTTATGAACCCAGTAGCCTATAGAATTGCTTTACTGCCAGCCCTTTCAAGGATGCATGATGTCTTCCATGTGTCATACCTTAAGAAATACATTACTCATCATGACCATATAATTGATTGGAACCTATTACAGGTGCAAGAACCAAGGGTGGTGGAAATAGAACCACTTAGAATACTCGAGGTTTGTAAGCTACGCTCACAAAATTGAGAGGTGGCTCAAAGCAAGGTCTAGTGGGAGCAATATGTAGAGGATAATGCTACTTGGGAAGATTATTATAAAATCTTTCAAAAATACCCTCATCTTTTCTCTAAGGCTAGAGCCTGAACCTTTACTTTCTTGAAATAATCAGAATAGATATTGTTTAAGTTTTTTTGTGATAATCATTAAGGATGATGAAAAACTTAAGGGGGAGGGTATGTTACATCCCAAATTTTGACCTAATTTTAAATTTATTCATAGCTATTAGATTGAATAGATTTTTCTTTCATAATCATGTGAAGTAGGTAGTTATTTATATTTGTTGTATTCATTATATTAATTGTTTAATGAAGATGGTTGTTATCCATTAATTTTCATGTGATGTTTAGTAGTTGTTTGATTTTGGAAATATGATTAATAATTAAATTATTTATCTACATTAAATGTTATTATGAAAATTATTATGGAACTTGTTATTATCATGGAAATATTGCACATGCGCATATAGGAGAAGATTAAGGGGGAAGCATTGCTAAATGAGATCAATAGAAATAGATACTAGCTTAGTCTAGTTATCAGGGATTGACAGGTATGACCTTAAATTGCCTTGGTAAGGACCTAGTGACTTTAACTTCAAGATACAATTGAAGGACTTGTATTAGCTATTAATTAAATAATTTAAAACATAAAATAATTTAATTAAAATATAATATGTACCTCAAAGGATTTTGAATGATCGTTCACCATACTATTTTAATATATACCTATGTACATACACATAGATATAAATATAAAGTGGCACTATAATATTATTTTCTTTATAATATAATGATGCCACTTCACAAATATATCTATGTGTATTTATATAGATATAAACCATAGTATTTTCAAATTTTAACCTTCAAATCTTCTTCCCTCTTTTTTTTCTTTTCTTGCTTATAACAGAATGAACACCTAACACATTAATTTAGCATCCAAGAGTTGAGACATTCTTTTATGTTATGGATTCTTGGAAGCCAAAGAGTCCTTTACCCTTTTATATTTTATAAGGTTAGGATAGATAGAGATATACAAAAAAATCAGATACCCGAATTCCTTTTATTATTCCTATTTTGCTTACTCACTTTTGGCTACCATCTACATCCTGATACTCTACAAATACCATTTGAGTTTCTACAAGTTCCATTTGAAACCTCTACATTCTTTTAGTTGTGCCATTCTTGTTACAATATGCCTTATATTAATATTTCCTTGTTGAAGTCATGATTGTTTTCTATACACTATGGTTATGCCTCAGAAGCAAAATAAAGAAGAGTTGATACATAACCATGTAGCAAGACTCGAAAGATTTCCAAAATTATATCAAGTTATGTGGTCTGTCAACCTCTAGTATTGTTATGAAATTTATTATCAAATACTACTCTATATAGAACTCTTTAGAAGTAGGTAGTTGTAGTATAATCATCATGCTTAAGTATCAACTATTGACCCTCTTAAGAAGGAGTTGTTATCAAATTAGTAGTAAAGTATCCATGAAATAGAATCATGTTTTATATGTGCCATTGATAATCAAAACTAAATGATATTTTTTGCAAGTCTTAAAGAGCATATTTCTTCAAATCATATAATGTGAAAAGCTGAAAACATATAATATTCATGATATAGTTGAGAATCAATAGATAGAGCTGAATTGCTCTAAGATTTTGAGCACCTAGGACTCACCAGCTATATAGCCATGGAAATGGTGAAGAGGTGAGATGGAATCTGCAATGATGTGGAAGTGAAATCAAATATGGTACAATAAATCTAAAATAATTTTTAATGAATAACTCATGCTTGTCCCTATTGTTGTTCCCCTATTGTCAAGTCAAGTAGTGGTGATTGGTTCATTGAACCCATTAGAAAAACCTTGAAAAAGGTTTTTTAAAGGCATATTTTCCATCTAAGATCACTTGATGTTAGTGGTGCTAATTATTCAAACATGTCTGTCCATAACTATGTGGACATTCTAAACACCAGAATGCTCAGGTGGTTGGACTAAAAGTATCACAAGCCTGATCCTAGGGTAGGGAGGGCCTTTCTAATTCAATAGATTGTGTGGTGATAAGTATGGTCCGCGGTTGGGAGGCTAAGCCTAAGTCAATGCTTCTCCTCTTATCAAAAGCCAAGGCTTACACAACCAACTAAAGACTCATTGGATAATACTTGTATGTTTCCTTTTCTGCTTTTCATGTTAATCATTTTCTTTACTTGTATGTAGAGAAAGATAGCTAATCATTATAATATTTATAATTAAATTTACTTAAATTGATCATTGATATAGTTATTTCGGTTAATAGTTATTCTAGTTATTTTAGTTGATCATTGATACAATTATTTTAGTTAATCATTGATATAGTTATTTTTAGTTAATCATTAATATGGCTATTATAGTTGATCATTGGTTCAGCTGATCATTGATATCATTATCTCAGTTGAACATGGTTATTTTAGTTAATTATTGATAGTTAAAATATTTGATGTTCTATGAAAAGGAATTTAGTTATTTGTTCAATAATTTGTTGGATAAAACTCTATATAAATTGTCTTTTTTTTTGTTATGAAAAGCTATTTGTTACACTGCGAGCTACCAACTAGTGAATACCACCATATAAACTTTTTAGGGACCTGATATGGGCCCACTCATGCCTGAAACCTCTTTGGCTTAGAGCCAAAGATTGAGGGGAATCCATGCTGTCAAAATCACTTGGGCTTTTATCCAAATAATCACTTCAAATACTAAAATAAACATTATGCACATAAGGACAATAACAAAATATTTATGTGAAGACCCAATTTGGGAGAAAACCATGACAAATAAATGATTTATTATATAAACTATTCTTTTACAATGTTTTCTAGGCTATGACCTACTAGAGTCTCTAGCACCTACATTTATGAGCACCAACTTAGTGGAGGCTCCAACTCCTACGCTTCGTAGGCACCGACCTACATGGAGCACCAACTCCCACTACTTGTCTTCATGATCACCAATCTACTACACTTGAATTTCTTTTCCACTTTGATAATGTTGCTTGCCAACTGATGATGGATACTTTGATTGCATACTTTCGCTTCTTCATTTTGATACTTATAAATACACACACTTCTTCCACTTACTTTAAGTCAGCCTTAAAAACTTCTTTCCAACTTACACACACATAAACACAATACACACATTTCTTCCATTTAGTTCAAGTCAGCCTCAAAAACTTCTTCCCAACACACACACACACACACACACCAGATTTAATCTAATTATATATTTTCTTTTTAATACTTTCTTTTCTTTCCTCTTTCTTTGCTCTTGAGTCTTTATCTATAGAATTTATTTACTCATATTTCTAACTTATTTTCTATGCTTCTTTTCCCAATATTTTTCTTTTATAATTCTTTTTCTAACTTCCTCTTATCGCTTTCTTCTCTGTTTATATTTCTATCTCTATTTTTTAAAAATCTTTATGTATTGTTCTTTTACACTTACTTTTTGGAATAAACTTCTTATATATTTATATGTATTTTATTCTACCCAGAAAAATACTTCTTTGGTTGATTTCCTCTTATCTCTTTCTTCTATGTTTTTTTTTCTATCTCTATTCATTATCTCTTTATGTATTCTTCTTTTATACTCACTTTTTGAAATAAACTCCTTGTATATTTATATATATTTTATTCTAGATAGAAAAAATGTCTTCTAGCTAAAATGACTATTCAACTAGATGTTTGCATCTTTTTATTAGGACTATAACCTTAACATGTATAAAACTATTTTAATGCTGATGTAATATTAACTCCTTGAGCACTCTTGTTATTGTAATCTCTTCTTATAGAATCATTGTATTCAAGCCTTCTACATTTATTATTTTGTCTTCTATAATCCCCAATATTTTATCAAGTATTTTTCCATCATTATCTGTATTACATTTTGACAGCCAAAACATATCACTTTACTAACCTATGTATTTCAACTATCATCCATATATATATATATTTTTTTTCCAATAACCACTGCAACATATACTCACTCCATTCTTCATTTTGGGTAAGTAATTTATTGACTTATGTTTGAACTTCCCAATGTTTATTTTTGACCTTTTAATATTGTTCTCTTATTCCAACTACCTACCTTCTAGTATATGTGTCCTTTTTTTTTTATATCAAATTTCCAAATATTACAACTCACTATTAAATTGGTGTCTCTATCATCATATTGCTACTGATGATATTTGTATACTATGACACTACATCTTTATGGTGTAGGGGCACCTAGTTAGGCTTATGGAAGACCAAGGGCTCCTAGTATATTTTGTCTTGTAGTGGTGCTAGCCACACCACTAGTTTAATAATAGGACTAGCCTAGTCCTAAGGTGAAGTTATTAAGAGTAGGATGTCTTATGAGGCCTCAATTGCTCATAATTTCTCATAGTTACATGTTAGGTCAAATAGGGAATTTTTGTGTTTTGGAAGGTAGGATGGCCAAAAATGTTGATTTAACATAATTTTTTCTTGTATTTAATACATTTAAGGCTTTTGGTAAAGTTTAGTAGCCATTATATCTAGTTTGAAGGTCAAATTCCAAAAGATGTAAAAGTTGCTCAAAAATTGTCAATGTTGTCATTGACAACTTTTTGTTGCATTCAAGCAACTTTGTAGTTAGAGTCTTGTAATTATCTAAAATAATTAGGAGACTTGGGATGTGTATTTAAGGCTAGCCTCAACCTTTTTGGAGGGTTGAAAGTTTGAATAATTTTGGGTGTATGGATTGAACAAGTCTATAGATACAATTTTTGTTTTCTGAGCATTTTTGGTGCTTTTATGGATTAAGATCATATTGGTAGTATGTAGATGTGTTAGAGGGAATAATTCTAAGGTTCTATACATCATTACTTTGTGATTTTCTAAGTTCCTTGTTTCCTAAATAAATTCTTTTATTTTCAATCTACCTGCTGTTTTGAATCAAGTGATTGAGCAAAATGGAGTCATAGCTCCTCTTCCCACCATAGGATCTATACAATCTCTTGAGATTAGGAGCATGACTCCTTGTACCTATAAAATTAAGAAGGGTTCCTAGCAAGCAAGGAAATTGGTTTTATGGTGATGCCCTAGGTGAGGTAGTGATGCATAGCTAAGGATCACAATATGCAATAGAGGCATTAGTAGTGATAGGATGTCCAAAATACTTCAATGAAACTATGGAATGTGATAGAATGTTTTTAGAGACCCCAACTAAAGTGGAAAGCATTGATGAATAGTCTAAGGTGGGTAAAAACCCATTTCTTACCGGACTTGTTCAAATTCTTGCAAAACCTTGATTTTGAGGCACTATTATAGGAAATATTGTACAAACAACTTGAGAGCCTAAGACCACAAGAATATATTAGTAATCTAAAAAGGGTGCCTAAATCCATGGTTAGTTCATGTCCTCATTAAGGATTTTTTCAAGTTATTCTAGTTTTTCTTCATTTGGAGGGCTAATTTCTTGTAGCCTTTTTACAAGCAATTTTGAGCAATTTTGTGTAGTTCTTGGAACTCAAGTAGGATTTCATTTATAATGGTGGTAGCAAGTCTTGGGAGTGTCGTAGTGATCTCTACAATGCCCATACCTTCATTTGAGGGTTAGTTGTGGGTTTGGGGTTGTATATGGAGACACGAAAGGAGAAGCCATAAGACTAAACCAAGCCAAGGAACGGTGTTAGAGAGTGGTTGTTCTTACTTAATGGTGTGCACTAGTTGAAGAGCCTAGGACTTCATAGTTAGGATCCTAAGGGGAGTAGGCTAACTAGAAACCCTACTAGGTAAAGTGAAAGACCTAAGGTGACCCTAGATTAACCTAGGGTAGGAACAAGACTGGTTGTCACATCACTTTGCTATAAAAAAAATTCATAATATTTTTATTTTACAAACTAACAGGGTTACAACACATATCCACATAGATGCTATGAAATATATAGTGCTTTGAAATACATTATAACTAGTCAAAGCAATTTAGTAAAGGCTCTCTTGTTAATTCCTACCATAGTAGAGAACTAGTGCCAAGGCTTTTGCTTTAAAATGTGATTCAACTTAATGCTGAAAACCAATCACATTTTAAGATTCTCCATATCTTTGTTAATTCTTATGTTAAAGCTCAATTTGATGAAGGAAATTTACAAATTTTATAACCTTAAATATATGAGAATTTTTTATCTATCGTCTGATTTGATTGGAATTAGTGGTAGTAGGTTATTAGTGACTATAATTTTCTTTACACAAAGTTCAAGAGGATAGAAGGCAAAAAAATTAAGGTTATATCAAAACAAATATTTTTAAAAATAATTTTGCGTGATCCTTAGACAAAAAAATGAACTTCAATAAAGAGGATAGGGGCTCTAAAATCTAAGTTTATGAGATTACATAGGTTTTTGAGAATGTTATAGTTGGCAATTTGAGTTTTTTCTTTGTGTTATATTATTCTAACATGGACAATCATGAAAATCTACACTTGTCCTAGGCTCTAGTTTCCAATTTAAGCTCCCTTGACTATAGTAACCGTATGCTACATGTTTGTAATGATGTTTGGAATATAGTAACAAGGACATAATACAAATGATTAATAAATAATTTCTTAATAAAAAATTTACTAACAGTGATTTCTCCATATTAAGAATTAGCAACATGTTAAGAATTAATCGATCAATAGAGACAGTATTGAATGATTGTTAAAAATAAATTAATAATGAGCTATAGCTTGAGAGATGGCTTATTCTACAAGCTTACTCAAATCTGTGCTTATATTTTCCCTTCTCTGCAACATTTATTGAGCAAGGCTCATTTGTCCTCATATGATGGCATGCGTAAGAACTTGTAAAGTTTGTTACATTATTTTTCTTTGACTTTTGAGTAGAAGATTGGTGAGAGAAATATTATTATGTGGAATTTGGCCCAACATAATGCAAAAACTAAGATATCTTTTAACAAATGCAAGCCTAACTTAGATCAATCCTAACATGTCATTATGTCTAAGGTGGGGCCTATATTTGGTTTCATTTGGATAGAACAAGTTTTAATAACAAAATTACATTACAAGTTAAGCATTACAAGCCATATGTAAGGCCCCGCCAAGGAATCCAAAAGAATTAACCTAAAATTTCACTAAGTTTGGTAGCATTTTTTTTTTGTTGAATCATAAAAGTAAAAACCATTTACAATATATGCATCATAGTGGAAGCAATAACAACATTTCAATTAAAAGTGCACATAAACATACATAACATGTTACATTCTTTAAGGATCCCTTAATGTTGAATCACATCTAAGTTAACTATTATTAATTCCATTTAATTTCACATCCACATGAAATAATAATGAAAATTCCAATGTTCTTAAAAAATATACTTTGTTTCCAAATGTCTCTTAGTAAATTACATTTCAGAATGCTCTATCATCCACAGTACATGTCACAGCGTATGAAAGGCTTAAAAGAATATACATATGTGAAATAAAGTACATCATCATAGAAGATATAAACCATCCATCATAAAGGATAACCATACATCATAAAAATAATTATCTAAGTGCATGGTTCCTCCCAACCGTAAATAGCATCATTAGACCATCGTGGGCCCTAGCCATCCCTCTGTGCATAACATCCCAAATCACTGAAGAGATCATCGGTATTATCATAGTAGGAATGTCACTCCTAAAACATACTTCATCACATGCAAAAAAAAATCTAACATGCTACAACATATGCATAAGAAATCTAATCATGCAAAGTAAAGCATAAGATAAGTAAACAACAACATCTATCATATGCTAATCATCAACATAAGAATACATGTCCATCATCATAATCCAAGAATAAAATGAAGATAGATGCCAAAAAAGAATGCATTAGCCACAGTGTCTCAGATAGATCTCAAATGGTAAGAGCAAAAGAGCACTACCACCCAACCACATGGAACCTAAATGGTCTACTCCCACTGCACTAAGGAGATAATCTCAAGTCCCAAAAAGGCTATCAATCACATAGCACAAATACTCTCTAAGTCTAGGAATCCTAAAAGTATACTAACTCAAAGGTTCCAACACAAACCAACATCTAATCCTAGAGGCACAACAAAGACATGTAGGAAACCTACTATGTAAGAAGGAAAGTGTCATCGCACAGATCACGCTAGAGTTACCCTGGTAGCCTCTCAAAAGACCCCAACCCCCTAGTGATCCCTATGTAGCCACTAGTATCCCCTCATATTGATGAGGCATACTACGAAATGCAAGGTTGCAACCAAGCATTCTCTCTATTCCCATCCTAGTCTATACTAGCACTCGAGGCATGGGCGAGAACAAGCAATTATCTTATTAGGTTCATTTAAGTTAGTATTAGGTGTAATGTTTTCACTCATTAAATAACTTACAATGAGTTACCCTGGCAACCTCTTAGGGCCCCGACCCCCATTGCAAGCCACTTCTTGACACTACAAGTAGATAACCTACCCTAGGCTCATGGAATCATAAATCTCAAAATCAGCATAGTCCCATACAAGTGACTGGAAAAATACCAAAAGATAATCCACAATAAGAGAATCAAACCTCCATGAGCAACTAAAAAGCATCCATTGATAATCATGACCATTACAGTTCTCTATTGGCAACTGAAGGCATCAATGATAATCACAATATCCATTGTTTCTCAACAAGAAACCAAAAAGGCATATCAAGCAAATAATATTGATCAGAGACTAAAAAATGGTCGAGTCAAAACATGTAACAACATGACATCATCAAGATCAGATAAACAATTCAATCCTATCAAGGTGACTGGAAAGTAATCCAAATACAACAGATCGATAACTCATAAATGGTTACATAAATCATAGCTTACACAAGAAGACTGGAAACAATATCAATCAGTAAACTCAATTAGTAACCACACACACCATGTCATCACATAACCATGGTTGGGTTTTAAAAGATTGAGATCAATAGTCATCATCATGACATCACAATCATAACCCCCCCTGAGCCTCTCGTAGACATCCTATAATTGGTCAACAATCTAGTCAACCCAAAAACCCAAAACAAATAGCATAGAGGAAATGCAAGCAAATGTTATGGTTTGCTAAAATCTCATAGATGAGGTTTTGATTTTTCCATTTCAGTGCTAAATATCAAGTGAAATATTATTTATCTAACCCACGTATTTGTTTTGATAGATCAAATTTTCTCCCCCATAACTTCTTTGATCAATTTTCTAAAGTGTCCAAAGGATAAATTATATACATTCATTGTTTAATCAAAAACCTTCATCATGTTTTCCATAGGTTATATATATTAAAAAAATAGAGGCAATTTTTTAAAAAGTTTTTTTTAAAGTAATATTAAATCACTGTTGGTTCTTTGAAAGGCCGTGCAGCCCTGCCCCCTATCGCAGGGCCTGCGACGGCAGTCCTAGTACCTACAAAAATAGTACAAGCGACCGTCGACGTCAGAGTCAAGAAGGTAGGTGGGGGTAGGGGGTGGGTAAACCCGTCCCTCCCAAATATAATTTTTAATTTTTTTTTTTATAAAATGATTTCAAACGTTTTCAATATAAACGATTTAATATCGACAGTTTAATAGAATTTTTAGAGCTAAATACATGTACATATATATATGTGTGTGTGTGTGTGTGTTCGTGTGTGTGTGTGTATGTATATATATATATATATATATATATATATATATATATATATATATATATACATACATACATACACACACACACATATATATATGTATATGTATATGTATGTATGTATATATATTTATGTGTATATATACATGAATATGTATATATATATATATATATATATATATATTTTAAGTATAATTTTGAAGGATGTGCATGGGTTATTCGGATGAAAGAACACAATGTACTTTCCTCATTCTATTTATCAATTAAAACCTAGCCCATTAAATTACTTGGATCTATGCATGGTGCAGTTTCCTCTTAAAATTTTCAACACACAAAATTCTCAGAAAGCATTCAGAAGACACGAAGAAGATAGTAAGGGAAAGAAGTGAAAAAACATATGCAAAAATCACGAGTGTCTACTTGGACATTGATTCTAAATCACTTCTTCTTAGAATCTGCAGAGCAAGCTCCTCCCTTCTCCAACGTTCTCGGGTTGTCCAAACATGCTCCCTGAGCTTCAAGGAGTGCCTGAATATAAAGAACTCTTAGGAAGCACCTAGAATGTCTCTAGAAACAACCAGAAGATGAGATAATTGTTGACAAGTAAGCGCACGTCTTTTCCAACCTTTTAGATGAGTCACACGGTTGTAGACACTATGTGCTTAATTTGTGTGCTAACTTCTATGTTGTAGACATATGTGCAATCAAGAGGTGCGCTTACTCCTAGGTAGACTTATAACTTTAATTTTAATTCTTTTATTATTTCTATTATTATTATTTTATTATTATTTTAAATTTTAATTTATTTTATTTAATCATTTTACTCAATTAATTTCTCATTTAATTAATTAAAAATGAATAAATCAAAATATCATAACATTATATTAATTTTTAGACTTAATTAATAGAATATTCACCAAAGACCTCCAAAATAAAATATGAAAACCCATCATAGAACAATCCATACAAAATCAGTCTAAGGGGTTAAAATCATGAATTACATCATCCAACTCATTCGATAGGTAACACATCTCAGATACTTGTCCTACCTCTCTAGGACAAATGGTTTAAGGGTTTAGGATTTGGACTTGAGAATTTATCTCCCCTCTCTTACCATTGAGATAGTGTGATAGGGTACGCTCATCTTGTCAATTCAGGGAAGTCGATACTTGATACTTGCAACTTGCATAAAATCCATGCATGTACATACAATATATATAGGCTAAGCTAAACAGAGAATGACAGGAAATGGTTCATCGTGTAGATCTTGACTCGCAGGTGACTATGACTCCCTTCCTTAACCACATCAAAAGAGCCATACATAAATAGAACAAACACACACACCATACACATGCAAGAGTGGGGTAAGTATCCATAAGAAAAAAACATGTGATAATAAACCACCTAACAAATCATCATCAATTGACTGAAAATAATGTAATAATCGTCATGTATACATAAATGTAGAGTCTAAGTAATCTCATCATATATCACTGAATCCATAGCACAATAGCTGATAGTCTCAAAAAAATGCCACTAACCATCAACATAAAATTGACCTAAGAAAGTTTGGCAACGATAGCAACAATGTATCTAGAAAATTTTTAATGAGGGCAAGCACTACATCCACCCCCCCAGGATTAGGCTTACTTCTGGAAGCCTACAAACAAGTAGGGATATAACTCTTGTAATCTAGTTGCATCCTCCCATGTAGCTAAAGAGTCATCAGTAGGGTCCCATTGGACCCTTACCTGCTCTATGGTTTGATCCCTGAGGGTCAACTCTCACTGCTCTAGAATACGAACCGGTTCCAAAGCTAGCTACCTATCCTCTACCTACAACGCAGTCCAATCAAGAACATGTACAACATCTGGGATATATTGTCTAAGTACTGAAACATGGAAAACATCATGAATATGAGCTAGGCTATGTTGTAAAGCAAGGCGATAAGAAACTGGGCCAATCCTCTCAAGAATCTTGAATGGTCCCACAAAGCGAGGTGCTAGCTTTGAACCCTTTCCATATTGGATTAGACTCTTTTGTGGATGCACTCTCAAGAATACCTTGTCTCCCACAAAAAAATTGCTTATCTATCCTATGTCGCAGTCAAGTGCTCACGGATACACATTACCTATTGCTACATATCGCAAAGCATCTCAAGACCCAATAGAATGTGATCCTTAAGATTGTCCCAACTCAAGGGTGTACTGAAAGGATGTCCATATAAAGCCTAAAATGGTGCCATGCCAATAACATTGTGATACCCATTGTTGTAAGAAAACTCCACTAGGTAGAGATAGTCCTCCCAATGTGTCTACCTATCCATCACATACATCCTTAACATATCTTCCAAAACTTGATTCACCCTCTCAATCTAACCATCTGTCTCTAGGTGATATGTTGAACTGAAGTTCGATTGTGCTCCAAGCTCAAGTTGCAGCAATGTCTAGAATGCAGATGTGAATACAGGATCCCTATTTGAAATTATCTTTTGGGAAATACCATTTAATCTCATAATTTCACACATAAAGACATTAGCTATAGAAGCTACCATCTAGGAAGACCTGATTGGTGAAAAATGTGCCACCTTAGTCAACCGATCAATGGTGACCATGATAGCATCATGATGACGAGCAGTCATAGGTAATCCTACTATGAAGTCCATAGAGATGATGTCCCACTTCCATGAAGGAATGAGATTTCATTGCAAGAGTCCTGCCCGATGCTAGTGTTCTGCCTTGACTCTCTGACATTGAAGACACCTAGCCACATAATCAGCAATGTCACACTTCATCCTAGACCAATAGAATAAATGCCGCAAATCAGCATGCATCTTCTTGACACCTGGATGTGCCGAGTAGGGTGCACGATGAGCCTCTGCTAGAATCAAGGTACAAAGCTCATCCAGTAGAGGCACATAAATCCTTCTTGAATGTCTCCAAAGACCATCTAACTCTAGGAAATAGCTTGAAAAATTACCCTCCAAAGGTCTTCCTAAACCTATCTCTCTGCATATCTCCTAGTACCAAGAATCTGTAGGAAGTGCCTAAAGAATCTGACTCCTCAAATCAACACTGAGAGTCATAGAATATATCACATGTCTCCTGTGACTCAAAGAATCTGCCACCACATTCTCCTTTCCTTGAATGTACTTTACCTCAAAGTCATACTGACATAGAAATTCCATCCATCGCCTTTGGCGAGCATTCAAATTAGGCTAAGTAAAAATGTATTGAAGACTGCAATGATCACTATGTAACTCAAATTTGTGCCCCAACAAGAAATTTCTCCACCCTGTCAAAGCATGAACTACCATTGCTAACTCAAGATCATGTGTAGGATAATTTAGCTCATGATCCTTGAGCTTGTGTGACTCATACGGAATCACTCATCCATTCTGCATCAAAACTACTCCAATCCCTTCAAGGGAAGCATCTGTACATACCATGAAATCACCTTCCAGATTAGGTACTACTGAGATCGATGCACTGGTCAAAAGCTCCTTGAGCTTTTGAAATGATTCCTCACATTTCTCCATCCATATAAACTTCTCTCCTTTCCTCTAAGGGGAAGTGATAGGATGCGCTATTCTAGAGAAGTTTTGGACAAATCTACGATAATTACTAGCTAGACCCATAAAACTATGAATCTCTGAAACATTAGTCGGTGTAGGCCAATCTACTATTGCTTGGATCTTTGTAGGGTCTATAGAAATACCATCACCTGAAATGAAATGCCCTAAATATTGAATCTCTAATTTTAAGAATTCACACTTAGCCACATTGACATAAAGTTGATTGTCTCTCAAGCACTATAAAACCAATCATAGGTGTTTCTCATGCTCCTTTTGAGACTTAGAATATATCAATATGTCATCAAGGAACACAAGTACAAACCCATCAAGATAAGATTGAAACACCCCATTCATCAAACTCATGAAAATTGATGGAGCATTAGTTAGCCCAAAAGGTACCACTATGAACTCATAGTGTCCATAGCAAGTTTAGAAAGTGGTCTTGTGAATGTCAGCTTCCTTTATGTGAAGTTGATGGTACCCTGACTTAAGGTTGATCTTGGAGAATATTGTATCTCCCTTGATCTGATCAAATAAGTCATCAATCCTTGGTAGAGGATACTTGTTCTTTATTGTCATCTTATTTAGCTGTCTATAATCAATACAAAGGCGCATAGAACCATCTTTCTTTTTCACAAAGAGCATTGGAGCTCCCCATGGTGACACACTAGGTCAAATCCTCCCTTTAGCTAAAAGTTCCTCTAGCTAAAGATGTAACCCATCCAATTCATATGTAGTCATACGATAAGGAGCTTTAGAGATAGGCTCCGCTCCTAGAATAAGATCACTGCTGAAATCGATGTCCCTCTTTGGAGGCATGCCTAAAATCTCACTAGGAAAAACATTTGCATACTCCTATAGAATAGGGTAATCTAGAGTCTTTCTCATAGGATCTTCCTCAACAAGCTTATTTACCAAAACTGCCAATATTTGACATCCCTTACAGAAATTCTGCTTCAATTGCAATGCAGAAATCATCCGTAAAGATATAGGCCTTGGTATCCCAACAATATTCACATCATTCCCTTGGTCATCCTGACACAATATAACCTTCTTCTTGCAATCTATACTAGCTCTATGAGAGCCAAGCCAATCCATTCCTAAAACCACATCATAAGAACCAAGAGGCATGAACTGAAGGTCAACTGCAGTATCAAATCCTCCTATGCTAAGCCCACACTTATGAACTATAGAATCTGTGGAGACCTAAATACCTGAGGCTAGTTTCACTTGCCAACCATGATCTTGCTTCATCACATCTAGCTTACACTTAGCAACTAGAGATGGAGAAATAAAAGAATCTATAGCACCTAAATCAAACAACACTAAAAGAGGTGTACCTTGAATAGCTCTTGTGCTTTCAACCACTATTCCCTGATGGTCTACCTGACGGTGATCTACCATTGCAAACACTCTATGAGCTCTACCTACATCTCCAACTATAGGCTCTGATGCTATTGGCCTAGGGCCTAAATACTGAGGTACTCACTATGGACAGTAAGTTACAAGATTTCCAACCTACCCACATGTAAAACATCCTATACTTTTGCTAGATCCTCTCCCTATAGGTGGTGCATTTGACTACTGACGGCTATCCCTGCTAACAAAAGACTGACTGCTCTGTACGAGCTAAGTGTGCTAATTCTGTTTATTGCATCAAGCATTGTGGTTGTTCTTGAAGTTAGAACCTTCTCCACCTCCTTGAGCTTGAGGGTATGATCCCTTCTACTACTATGTCTACTAAGACTACTGCTGATATTGTTTCCCCTTAGGAAAAGGAGGCTTCCTATTTCCACCTGAGTTGTGGTTGCCCTTAGATCCTGATGCTATAGGTGCTCCCACAAAACCTCCCTGTCCAAGGTTGACACTTTTTTCTACAAGGATGGCTCATTGTACAACATCCTTGAGGGTTTTAGGCTCAAATACCTTGACACCCCCCATTATACAGTTGTTCAATCCTCTAATAAAGTGTTGTGTCAACTAAGATGAGTTGTCACTAAATCTTGAAAAGGACATGAGCTTGTAGAATTTGTGCTCATGCTCTATTGTAGTCATAGAATATTACCTGAGGTTATGAAACTCATTTGCTCTTTGTTTCTTCCATTCCTCTAGTAGGAATCGCTTGTGAAAACTCTCTAAGAATAGCTCCCAAGTGACACTGTTCATATCTATGCCCAACTTCTTTTCCTTAATTGTCCACCAAGTGGCCCCAAAATTCTCTAGATTGGTAATAGCAAATCTTGCTTAACATTACTGTTAAATTCTTGCATGAAAAGATTTTTGTCAAGGGCAATAAGCCACTGTTCAGCCACATATCCAAAACCTTGTTCGTTAAAGGGCTTGACCTTGGATCTTGAAAGGTCCTTCATCTAAGTAGATACAATGGATCTATGTCAATCCTTTTGAGGGCTCCTAGACCTAGATCTATGCTCATGTTCTAATTGATGTGCTCTATGCTGATCATGAACAAGAGGTAGGCGATCAAGAATAGTCTGCATCATCTATCTCAAGTTTACCTCTTCAAACTCAGCTTGGTCTTCATGAGCAGGCCCTCTACGAACAGACTCATGGACACTAAATGCTTTGCCATGACCACGACCTCTTCCACGGCCTCTACCACAACCTCTAACAAAAGACCTTGTGCTAGATACCATCTTACAACAATATCCAAGATACAAAGTACTATTACAAGCATAAGGCATGCTACTGTATATCATAGACTAAGTTCAATTTCAGTTTTGCCTATGTCTAGGTTTAAGTAGAATTTTCAGTTTTGAAAGCTAAGTGTTGTAGTGTGAAACATATGCAAGTAATAGTTTTAAATTCTATTTTAGTTCACCTAGTTTCACTTGATACTTCTAAGTCCTGGTTTTGTTCCAAAATACCCAGAGCTCCCAATGTAGAAACTCAGGCTCTGATACCAAATGTAATGCCCCACCAAGGGATCCAAAAGAATTAACCTAAAGTTTCACTAAGTTTGGTAGTATTTTTTTTTTAAAATCATAAAAGTAAAAACCATTTACAATATATGCATCGTAGCAGAAGCAATAACAAAATTTCAATTAAAAGTGTACGTAAACATACATAACAAGTTACATTCTTTAAGGATCCCTTAAAATTGAATCACATATAAGTTTACTATTATTAATTCCATCTAATTCCACATCCACATGAAATAATAATGAAAATTCCAACGTCCTTAAAAAATATACTTCATTTCCAAATGTCCCTTAGTAAATTACATTTCAGAATGCTCTATCATCCACTATACATGTCACAGGATATGAAAGTATTAAAAGAATATACATATGTGAAATAAAGTACATCATCATAGAAGATATAAACCATCCATTGTAAAGGATAACCATACATCATAAAAATAATTATCTAAGTGCACAGTTCCTCCCAATTGTAAATAGCATCATTAGACCATCGTGGGCCCTAGCCATCCCTCCATGCGTAACATCACAAATCATCAAAGAGATCATAGGTATTATCATAGTAGGAATGTCACTCCTAAAACATACTACATCATATGTAGAAAGAAATCTAACATGCTACAACATATGCATAAGAAATCTAATCATGCAAAGTAAAGCATAAGATAAGTAAACAACAACATCTATCATATGCTAATCATCAACATAAGGATATTTGTCCATCATGATAATCCAAGAACAAAATGAAGATAGATGCCAACAAAGAATGCATTAGCCATGGTGTCTCAAATGGATCTCAAATGGTAAGAGTGAAAGAGCACTACCACCCGACTGCATGGAACCTAAATGGTCCACTCCCACTGCACTGAGGCGATAATCTCAAGTCCCAAATAGGCTATCAATCACATAGCACAAATACTCTCTAAGTCTAGGCATCCTAAAAGTATACTAACTCAAAGGTTCCAACACAAACTGACATCTAATCCCAGAGGCACAACAAAGACATGTAAGAAACCTACTATGTAAGGGGGAAAGTGTCATCACACGAATCACACTAGAGTTACCTTGGTAGTCTCTCAAAAGACCATGACCCCCTAGTGATCCCTATGTGGCCACTAGTATCCCCTCATACTGACGAGGCATACTAAGAAATGCAAGGTCGCAACCAAACATTCTCTCTACTCCCATCCTAGCCTGTACTAGCCCTCGAGGCATGGGCGAGAATAAGCAATTATCTTATTAGGTTCATTTAAGTCAGTATTAGATGTAATATTTTCACTTATTAAATAACTTACAATGAGTTACCTTGGCAGCCTCTTAGGGCCCCGAACCCCATTGCAAGCCACTTCCCGACACTAGAAGTAGATAACCTACCCTAGGCTCATGGAATCATAAATCTCAAAATCACCACAGTCCCATACAAGCAACTGGAAAAATACCAAAAGATAATCCACAATAAGAGCATCAAACCTCCATTAGCAACTAAAAATCATCCATTGATAATCATGACCATTACAATTCTCTATTGGCAACTGAAGGCATCAATGATAATCACAATATTCACTGGTTCTCAACAAGCAACCAGAAAGGCATATCAAGCAAATAATATTTATCGGAGACTAAAAAATGGTCGAGTGAAAACATGTCACAACATGACATCATCAAGAATAGATAAACAATTCAATCCCATCAAGGTGACTAGAAAGTAATCCAAATACAACTGATCAATAACTCATAAATGGTTACATAAATCATAGCTTACATAAGAAGACTGGAAACAATATCAATTGGTAAACTCAATTAGTAACCACACACACCATGTCATCACATAACCATGTTGTTTAGTGTGGAGACTGATCAGTCCCCAAGTGGGAGATTGTTAGATTGTGGTGACTGATCAGGAAAGTACTGTACATACTTCATAAATAGTGGGGTTCGGGGCATCACCTCAAAATTTTTTTTTTTTTTGGAAGTAGCCGACATGGTAGCCGACATATTATGGCCGACATATGGCCGACATGTTATAACCCTAAAGCGGTTTAATACTTGTATAAAAAGGGCTTAGGGTTGGGTATTTTTTATGTGTGGTGATACGAAATTGGTTCTTGCGGCGGTATTGAGCTGTAAGGGATTACGGATTGTAATCAGGTTGTAATCACTGGATTGTAATAAGATTGGACTTGCTGTTTGGTGGACGTAGCCCAGGGATTGGGTGAACCACGTTAAATCTTGGTGCCTTGTGTTTATTTCTGTGTGTTCTATTATTTTCTGTTATTGGTTATATTTGCATGTAGTTTTTATTTCTGTCTGTGGTTTATCCTAACAAACCATGGTTGGGTTTTAAAAGATTGAGATCAACAATCATCATCATGACATCACAATCATAACCCTCCCAATCCTCTGGTAGATGTCCTATGACTGGTCAACAATCTAGTCAACCTAAAAACCCAAAACAAATAGCATAGAGGAAATGCATGCACATGTTATGGTTTGCTAAAATCTCATAGATGAGGTTTCAATTTTTTCATTTCAGTGCTAAATATCAAGTGAAATATTATTTATCTAACCCACGTATTTGTTTTGATAGATTAGATTTTCTCCCCCATAACTTCTTTGAACAATTTTCTGAAGTGTCCAAAGGATAAATTATATACATTGATTGTTTAGTCAAAAACCTCCATAATGTTTTCTGTAGGTTATATTGAAGATATACTATAAGTGAATGTAAAATTTCCCTCATGAATTCTTTCTAATTAAATTGAATTTATTAACAATTAAATTTATCATGATAAAATTAATTATTATTAATTAAAAAGATATATGTTTTTTTTTTAATAAAACATAATGTTAATATTATATATTAATACAATCCAATAATACATATCAAATATTATAACTTTAAACATAATTATACTAATCCCCTGCATGTACATCGACTGCAATGATCGCAGACCATACCTTTTAAATTACATTTAATAATAATTTATTAAATTTCTAAACTGCGCAATATATTAAAAAAATGAAGGCAATTTTTTTAAAATTATTTTTGAAGTGATATTAAATGACTATTGGTCCTTTGGAAGGTCGTGTGGCCCTGCCCCCTATCGCAGGGCCTACAATGGCAGTCACGGTACTTGCAACAACAGGTACAGGTGACCGCCGGCATCAAAGTCAAGAAGGTAGGTGGGGGTAGGGGGTGGGTAAACCCGCCCCTCCCTAATATAATTTTTAACTTTTTTTTATAAAACAATTTCAAATGTTTTCAATATAAATGATTTAATATCGACAGTTTAATAGAATTTTCATAGCTAAATACATGTACATATATATGTATATGTATATATATATGTGTATGTATGTGTATATATATATGTGTGTGTGTGTGTATATATATACATGAATATATATATATATATATAAAGTATAATTCTGAAGGATGTGCGTGGGTTATTCAGATGAAAGAACATAGTGTAATTTCCTCATTCTATTTATAAATTAGAACCTAGCCCATTAAATTACTCGGATCTATGCATGGTGCAGTTTCCAATTAAAATTTTCAACACATAAAATTCTCATAAAGCATTCAAAAGACACGAAGAAGATAGGAAGTGCAAGAAGTAAAAATAACATATGCAAAAATCATGACTGTCTACCTAGACACTAATGCTGAATCGCTTCTCCTCAGAATCTACAGAGCAAGCTACTTCCTTCTCCAACGTTCCTGGGTCCTCCAAACATGCTCCCTGAGCTTCTAGGAGTACCTAAACATAAAGAACTCTCAAGAAGCACGTAGAATGTCTCTAGAAACAACCAAAAGATGACATAAGCATTGACAACTAAGCACACATCTTTTCCAACCTTTTAGATGAGTCACAAGGTTGTAGACACCATGTGCTTAATTTGTGTGCTAACTCTTGTGTTGTAGACATATGTGCAATCAAGGGGTGCGCTTACTCCTAGGTAGACTTATAACTTTAATTTTAATTCTTTTATTATTTCTATTATTATTATTATTTTATTATTTTATTATTTTTATTATTTTATTTTAAATTTTAATTTATTTAATTTAATCCTTTTAGTCAATTAATTTCTCATTTAATTAACTAAAAATCAAAATATCAAAATATCATAACATTATATTAATTTTTCCAAAATAATTAAATTATTAATTAAATCTTTTAATTTTTAGACTTAATTAATAGAATATTTACCAAAGACCTCCAAAATAAAATATGAAAACCCATCATAGAACAATCCATACAAAATTAGTCTAAGGGGTTAAAATCAAGAATTACATCATTCAACGCATTCGATAGGTAACACATCTTAGATACTTGTCCTACCTCTCTAGGACAAATGGTTTAAGGGTTTAAGATTTGGACTTGAGAATTTATCTCCCCTCTCTTACCATTGAGATAGTGTGATAGGGTACACTCATCCTGGCAATTTAGGGAAGTCGATACCTGGTACCTGCAACCTGCATAAAATCCATGCATGTACAGACACTATATATAGGCTAAGTTAAATAGGCAATTGTAGGAAGTGGTGCATCATGTAGATCTTGACTAGCAGGAGGCTAGGACTCCCTTCCTAAACCACATCAGAAATGCCATACATAAAGAGAAAAAACACACACACCATACACATGCAAGTATGGGGTAAGTATCCATAAGAAAACACACGTGATAATAAACCATCTAACAAATCATCATCAATTGACTGAAAATAATGTAATAATCATCATGCATACATGAAATGTAGAGTCTAAGTAATCTCATCATATATCACTGAATCCATAGCACAATATCTAATATTCTCAAAACAATGCCACTAACCATCAACATAAAACTAACCTAACAAAGTTTGACAATGATAGCAACAATGTATCTAGAAAAATGTAAATGAGGGCAGGCACTACATCATACATAAATTTTTGAATTTTTTGGTCATTGTCTTTTGCATTGTTATTCTCTTTGATTTCATAGCTCACATTATGTGTAAAAACAAAACCACTACTTGCCTGGTTGCAAAGGAACTTTTTCAATGCAAGCCAAGTAGCTCTCTAAATCAACCTTCACAAAAAGTTTTCACATATAAAATAAAATTTAATTATCTTTAAGCAGGGAGGAATGATAAGGTGCCAAATGAAAGTGCCATGATGCCAGATCTTCATTACCATGTATTGTGAGGCCTTTTTATCAATAAATTTGAGATAGGATTTTGATTTTATTTTTTTAGGTTACATGAATTAGAATAAGTTCCTAGGGGCTTATGCTCAAGGATGGAATTCTCTGTCGAACACTTCTTGGATATTCAAATTGAGATCATTTGGCACTCGAACTACTTACATTGACAATGGACCCATGCCCTACGTATCTCCCTTGGCTTCTTCAAGGTGGGTTATCGATGACTCTAGATTCATATCAACCACCATATAGAGAGAGTGGATCAGGTTTGTAAAATTTGTACCATGATAGAGGTAGAATCTAAGACACATTTCCTTTTCATGTGCCCCATATACTACAAGATCAGAGGGAGATTCTATTGTTTGTTTAGAGAGTGAAAATCCCTCTTTGACTTCTTTAGGTACATAGATAAGTGTTTCCTTGCACTCTATCTTCATGAATCTATATAGCTTTGCAACCACACTTTGCAACTATCTTTCCCCAAGTGTCAAACCTAGGTACATCTTATCGTGACCTTCTTTTTTCCCTTATCTCATGCCTAGCATATGAAGCAACCGTATAGTTTCCTTGATACCAACCACTCTAGATTAGTGAAACCCTACATTGTTCCTCTTTGCTAGTGACACTCCTCCTACAATACTCAGTGACATAATAGAGTGCCTAGTCACCCCCATCCATCTCATTCATTATTTTCCTTCTTCCCTTTGAGGAAGGATCCCTAAACCTTAATCATGTTTAGGCTAACTCTTGCTCTCTTCTTCATTTTCTATTTTAGATTTTTGCTTACTCTTTTATCAAAAAAAATTGATATTTTTTTTAGGCTATCTTCTTGGTTGTAAGCTCCTAGTCCCATAGAACCATGTTTTGGTCTCTTGTTGGACATTAATATTATCTTATCTTATCTTATCTTATCTCTCTCTTCCTAACTATTCATGCCATAGTTAGATCTATTTGATTTTTCTTTCTATTTTTTAAGGGGAACAATGGAATTTTGGTTGGATTATTTTGAGGCTATAATATTATCTCAAATTGAGTTATTAAGGTTGGAATGTTTACTCATGCACAATGATCTATAATTAGGATGGGGCCAAACAATTTTAGAAGTTACAAATGGTTTGGCTTTACATGTAGTTGGGAAAAAAATGTTCACATAATATTGGTCAATTGTCACACATTTTGCACTTCCCATTTCAACTTTTTCTTCACTTTCTATTTTGTCCCAAAATTTCCATGCCAATATTTGGTAGGAACTTGGCTACCCTGTAGTACTTGTTATCATTGACTATAGTTTCTATCATTCTACATCTCAATACTTGACATTGTATATTTCAAAGTGTCTTTTAAATTTACAATGTCTCCTCACCATTCACTACATTAAGGCTGATGTGGGTTACATCTAATGATGCTAATGTTGTCTTAATGATCCGAGTGGGATTACTTCACCACTATTTTTTTCTTTAGCAATACCCTTCAATTATACTCTCCTTCAATCCTGCATATAGTTTGAGTCATTGTTTTCTTTGTCTTGAGCATTAATAATTACAAAAATCATGTAGATAGTACAAGTCTAATTTCTAGTGTTAGAATATACCAAAAGTCAACAAAAGAAAATCTTCAAGTTTTTAAAAATACTATTTTTTCTCAATTTTGTTGTTGTTTTCGAATGTAGAACATATAGATCATGCATAACAAATGATAAAAAAATTAACAAAAATTGATGTCTTTTCTATTTTTTCAATTTTGGTCAAAGATGCATTTTGTCTAGAGGATAGTTGCATCCTTAATTTCCATCATTACTACATAAACATCATTATGTGACTCATACATGCTGATGCCATTATTCCTACATGTTGTCTTGCATATTGTCACCACAAATTATAGGTAATATTATGAAACTTCTTCAACTTAGTTTCACATTTTTCTAAGTTAGTCCATTATTTAATTGGATAATATTGATCAAGCAATCAAGTCCAATTTATGTAATGAACTCTTCTACTAAAGGCTTTCATCAAGTCCTTTTAGTTTTCCTATTTGTCAAGCCTATGTTTGATTTTTGAAGCTTTCATTGTCCTTTTCTTTATTTTTTAGTGTGTGTTTGTAGCTTTTGGTCTTTTGGCTTTGCTTAAATCATTTCTTTCTATTTTTCTTTTGATTTGATCTATCTTAGGGATTAATTAGAGTTGGCAATCAAAAGATATGATCATTTTAGTTCCAAAACTATGGACTCTCTAGGCACAACTACATGATTTAAAATATCATATTATATTTTTAAGTTGACATTCATTTTTTTGAAAAGTATAACATAAAATTACTTTGTATTAAATTTATCACTTAAGTGGCTATAGTGCGTTTTATGTTATATTTTCATGTCAAGTTTCTTTTTAATTTTCCACTTAAAGTGACTATATTAACTATATAGTTTAATTTAATTTTTTGGTTTTAATTCAAAACATCTTAGGAAATATAACTTTTTGAATTATATTTGTATGTTATATATTAAACTGTATAGTGTAAATTGTTGAAATCTAATTGAAAATATCATTTCTAAGAGAGACTATTGAAAGAAGGAGATTGTTGAAGAAGACTATGTGTTTCAATCATTGTTTTGTTACTGATGTCAAACCTGTTATTTGTTGGTAAGATAACTGCTTATAAGATTCAAGTACTATCACTTAGTTGATTGATGAAGATGATTTGATCAATAAGATGTCACAAAAAGCACCTAGAGGAAAGGTTGAGTTATGATTATGATACAGGAGCATCTTGCATCCAAAATAAAGGGAAAAAAAAAAAATAGTTGTCATTACATTAATCGAGGTGTGTAGGTGGCATCTTAGAAGCTTGTGGAAAGTTTCTTAAATCTTGCATTTAATATTTGTTGTGATCCATAAAGAAAATGTAATTTTCTAATTGGGCCACATGGTGGTGCTTAGTTGTAATTCTAGAAGGTTGTGGATATTGTGTAGGAGGAATTCTAGAAGGTTGTGGATAAGCCATGCATGGGGTGGTAAGTGCCTATTTAAGCAAGGCATATGAGCATTTCTAATCAAGCTTGAGAAGTAGAAGCTAGAAGGCGTGAAGACTTCAAGGTGTGAAAACTCTAAAGGTGTAGCTCTTCAAGTAGAAGTTATTGGTGAAGCTCTTGGTGTGAATACTCTTATTTAGGATTTCTCTTATGTTGAAGAAGTCATATCATCTTGTGGGTGTTGTAAGGATTTTTCAAGTAAAATAAAATTATTTGTGAAGTATTTTTTTTCTTGGTCTCTATATTGCTGCATTCTTGGTTGTGAGTTGTTAGAGTGGTGTGGCCCTCTATCAAGTGGTATCAGAGCGAGAGTTCTTGAGTGTGTGGACAGATTGCCGAACGTGAGGCAATTTACACCAAGATTTGCAAAGAAGGTTGATCTTGTGGATGATTGATCTTTTAGATTGGTGGATTTGTTTAGGGTTTACTAAATTTTTGGAAGATGCCTCCAAGAAGATTGGACCCCAAGGAAAATGATGACCTTAGTGAAGCGATGGAAGAAAGAATCTTAGAGAAGATAAGAGCAGAGGTCAAATCAAAAATTGCATTGATAAAGAGTGACATGATTGCTGAAATTGTGAGTGCTTTGGGTGGTGTACCTAGGCATGTGGGTATTGAAGACAGATATGACGAAGTTGCTGAAGACTTTGAAGCTACTAGTGAGGATAGAAGTGATCATGAGGAGAGACCTATTAGAATTAGGGCTAGTCAGTTTGCTCGACCTGGATCTCAGTTGAAGTTGAAGCATAAGATGGAGGTTTCAAAATTTTTAGGTACTTTGAATCCTGAAGACCTAATTGATTGGATTGGTGAATTAGAGGACTACTTTGAGCTTGAGGGTATTGAAGATCCATTGAGATTAAGGTTGGCACAAACTAAGTTGAAGGGACATGCTGCTCTTTGGTGGAAGGAACTGCAAAGAGACAGAGAAGAGGAAGGTGAAATGAAGATCACTAGATGGAAATTTATGGTGACTAAGTTAAAGGCAAAGTTCATTCCGGCTGATTATGAACTTGAATTGTTTAAGAGGTTGCAGAATCTAAAACAGAAGGATATGATTGTGAAGGATTACACTGAGGAGTTCTAAAAGATGACTATTCGGTCTGGGCATAGAGAATTGTCAAAGGAGAAGGTAGCATGGTATATTAATGGTTTGAGATTCAATATTCAAGATGAGGTTGGTATGCTGAATATTTCCATAGTTGAGGATGCTTATTAGTATGCTTTGAAAGCAGAGGAGAAGCTAAAGAGGAAGAATCAAGGTAGTTCTCGAGGGAAGGAGAAGTAAGATAGTTTGGTACAAGCTAAACCAAAAGTAGAAGGTGAACCAAAACTTATTGAACAAAGAAGAAGGACAAGTGGAGGTGTATTCAGAGGTAATTGTTTCAAGTGTGGTCAAGAAGGGCATAGATCTTTTGAATGTTCTATTGGTAGGACAGCTACTATTGTGAATGAGGTTGAAGTCCAAGAAAATCAGCCTGAGGAAGGAGAAAGTTTGTTGGCTTAGCGAGTACTAATGGGTAAGAAGACATTGGATTCTTGTTAGAGGACTAGTTTGTTCAAAACTTGTTGGAAGTCTGGTGGGAAAGTTTGCAAGGTGATTATAGATAGTGGTAGTACTGATAACCTTGTTGCTGAGGAGATGGTTCAAAAACTTGGTTTGAAGAGATTGAGACATCCTTGTCCTTATAGAATTGGCTGGTTGCAAGGTGAACATGCTTTGGAAGTGAGAGAGAAATGTCTTGTTGATTTTCAGATTGGGCAGTATAAGGATCAAGTATTGTGCGATATTGTGGATATGAACAGTTGTCATGTGTTACTTGGTAGAACTTGGTAGTATGATTGCAGGGCTATGCATGATTGTGTTAGGAATGTGTTTACTATTGAGAAAGGTGGTAGGAAGTTTTCCTTGATTCCTTCGCAGAATGAAGCACTCGGTAGGAGAAACCTGAGTGTTGGCAGTCGAGTTGAGTTGGCAGATTTTGAGAAGATTGAAAATTAGCATGGGAAGCAAACCTATAGAACACTTGTGTTGGATGTAAAGGAGAAGAAGAAAAACAAGGGAAAGAGTGTGCAAGTTGAAGATTTGCAGGACATATATGTGAAGAACCAGTTTGGGATTTATGTACTGAATCTCGAAAGATGTTCTTCCAGCTATTAGAACATCTTTTTGGACTTGGGGAGTCTGATGCAAGAGCATCTTGCATCCAAAATAAAGGGGAGACATGTTGAATGTAAAATATTATTAAAAAAAAAAAAAAAAAAAACTGGAGGAGAGAGAAAGTGACAAAAATTAGAGGAGAAATAATAAAAAATAAAAAGGAGAAAAGAAAGGAAAAGAGGATTTTAATTTTCGAGGTGCATAGGTGTCATAAATAGAAAAAAAAAGAAAAAAGTTGTCATTACATTAATCGAGGTGTGTAGGTGGCATCTTAGAAGCTTGTGGAAAGTTTCTTAAATCTTGCATTTAATATTTTTTGTGATCCATAAAGAAAATGTAATTTTCTAATTGGGCCACATGGTGGTGCTTAGTTGTAATTCTAGAAGGTTATGGAAGTTTTAGAAGGTTGTGGATATTGTGTAGGAGGAATTCTAGAAGGTTGTGGATAAGCCATGCATGGGGTGGTAAGTGCCTATTTAAGCAAGGCATATGAGCATTTCTAATCAAGTTTGAGAAGTAGAAGCTAGAAGGCGTGAAGACTTCAAGGTGTGAAAACTCTAAAGGTGTAGCTCTTCAAGTAGAAGTTATTGGTGAAGCTCTTGGTGTGAATACTCTTATTTAGGATTTCTCTTATGTTGAAGAAGTCATATCATCTTGTGGGTGTTGTAAGGATTTTTCAAGTATAATAAAATTATTTGTGAAGTATTTTTTTTCTTGGTCTCTATATTGTTGCATTCTTGGTTGTGAGTTGTTAGAGTGGTGTGGCCCTCTATCAGATTATGTAATTAAGTACAAGTATTAGTTAAGATAGTGATGACATGATGCATTGATAATCTACTTAAGGTTACAAATGTTGGCTACACTAAGAAAGTTTAGAAGAGAAAGAAACACAAATTTTTTCTGCCAAGCTTGACCAAGTGGATAGTGGGTGCCAAGAAAAGTCAATGCAAGCTGAGTAGAAAGTTAGTTGGAATCAAGAAAAAGAAAATTCTAGTGGATGTTGAGCAAGATAGTTAATGTCAAGTAAAGTTTAGTTGATGCCAAGTGAATTTATAAATGATGTTAAGAAATGCAATATGTGTCAAGCATTAGAAGATTGATAATCCTGAGCTACTGCACTATGTTAAAGATCAAAGATTCACCAAATCTAAGCTGACAAGTTTATTTTCTTGAAACTTGTGAACCAGGAGGAAGATAAAGTTGATGAGTTGGTGGCATAGAACTTGATGTTAACCATTTTTAGGTAAATTCAAATGGATTCTATGATAAGTTCCTAGAAGAGATATGAAATATATTGTAGATACATTGTATCCTACCCAATCCATCTGAACCCTAATTTGGACAATGGAGAATGAGTGGAAAAATATGTAAATTTCCTATTTATAGGGATTTCTAGTCATGAAGCAAAAGTTGTCATGTGCGAGAACCCAAAGAAGAAAATGAATTAAGGGTTTTGCTTCATCAAGTGACCCAAGAGAAGAGTTTACAAAGGCATGTTAAGCAAGAAGGCTTAAGGAAATGAATGCTTGGCTTGAAGGGTGAACAAGCTATCAGTGCTACAAAGTATGCAGGCTAGGCAAAATGGAGGACTGAATAGAGATCCATAATCTACAAGAGAAGTTGTAAGCTATATCATATCAAAGCTCTATTATTACTCTCTAACAATTGTATCAATCTAGGGTAAATCTTTTGGATTAAGGTTGACCTAATAGTCATTTTTAAATCCTTTATCCAGGTGCCATTCCAAGTGAATGGCATAAAGTCCTCTAACAAGGCTCACTTCTAACAGGGTGATTGCAATCCTTTAATCGGGTCACATTTAACAGTGTGTATTGTAACCTTTAACAAGATTGACCTTTCATAGGGCATCACTTTAAAAGAGTGAAAAAGAGTAGCATGTTACTGGTGGTTTTCCCCAAATTAGGTTTCCAAATAAATCATTGTATCAAGTGTGTTGATGAATCTGTTATGTTTCATGCTTTCCATTTTTGCAAGTTGATTTGATAGTAACCTACAAGTTTTAAGTGATTGCATAATCTTATGGATGCATGCATGGGTATGACTATTTTATTGGTTCACTAAGCTATGAATAGATTTATTTTTACATCTAGACCTTGGATACCTAATTCAGCCCCCACCCCCCTAGTTATTCTAAAGAATTCCAACAATTAGTATCAAAGCCTTAAGAAGACTAGTTTCAAGGTACTGGAAGCACAAAGATCGAGATGTCAAAAAGAGATGTACCCAAGATTAATAGAGATAACTTTCCTGCATGGAAAAGTTTAATGAAGCTACACCTTGGAGGACTTGGAGATCATGCACAATCTACCATTACAATGAAACATGTTGATTCAGTTGGAGCCCTAACTGTTGAAGATATGAAGAAGAAGAAACAACACAATTAGGCAATGTTAGAAATTGTCTCTGCTCTAAGCTATGCCAAATTTGATGATATCAAAGGTTGTAAAACTAAAAAGAAACTGTGAGATGCCCTATATACTACCTATGGAGGAGACAAAAATGTTCAAAGGCCCAAATTTAAGAGTCTCAGAGGTAAGTTTGATGTATGAGAATGGAAGAAGGTGAGCATATTGCTCAATATGTTTCTAGAATAAAAGAAGTTACTAGTGCAATAAAAGGAACTATTGGTCATATAGATGATGATACTATGTTAAATAAAGTTTTGAGAATACTACTACCTATTTATGCTATTAGAGTTTCTGTAATTCAAGAATTGAGGTGTATTCTAGGAAATGATCTAAACCTCAAAGGTTTGGTAGGTAGACTCACTAATTTTGAGCTATCTAACTATGATAATTACAAACTTGAGAGTTTTGAATCTACTTTCAAAGTTAAGTTGTTATTGAAGGACTTTGATGAGGTGAAGTAGAAGAAGAAGAAAAGAAAGATAAAATATGTGTCTAGTGAAAGGCAAGTTCTAAGGTAAGTTACCAATCATTTGTTTCAATTGTAATGAGGTTGGTCATATTGCTACAAGATGTACACAGAAGAAGAACAACAAAAATGGTAACAAGAACCAAAGAAAAAGAGAAGATGACAACAAAGATTAAAAAGATAAAGGCAAGAAGTCATGCTATATTGTTGAAGAGGAAACCAGGGATAATTTTTATAAACATGATAATGAAGTGGTGTATGTTGCAATAAAGGATGAATCTAATGAAGATGAAGCAACTGCACTTGTTACTTGTGTGAACAAAAATGATAGATGGATCATTGATAGTGGATGCTCACATCACATGACTGGAGACAAAAGTAAGTTCATTACCTTAAACTGTTAGGAAGGAAATAGTGTAAGATTTGGTAATGATGCACCATGTTTGATAAAAAGGATAAAGGTTCTATCAAATTCATAGACAAGATCTCATGTGACAATGCTTACCATGTTGAAGGATGAAATTATAACTTGTGAGTGTTTCACAATTGAATAATTTGGGATGTAAGGTTGAATTTGAAAGGGTAAGAGCACAAAGTTGGGTCACAATTCTGTGGAAGTCAAATCCATGGAATTGGACCTCTTAGAAATGGGTACTCGATTTTCTTAGAATCAAGTACCAGTTTCTAAAATCTCGCTTCAGGCACCTAATCTGCTTTTGAAAAATTAGGTGCCCAATTTTTGAATCGTGGCTTGGGTGCCCAAATTGCTTAAGAATCAGGCACCTAATTTTGAACAAATCGAGTACCTAATTTGTTCAAAATTGGGTGCCTGATTCTAAAAATATTAGGTACCCGATTTTCAAAATCTACAAATGCCCCTTTTTCGCATTTTTAGTATCATTTTTATCATTTAGAAAATGAGAGCCCAATTTTAGAGAAATATGGGAGTTTTTAACCTCTACCGATCCCCCTTGCTGCTATTTTCTGACATGCCAAGTATTTTATTTTGTTTTGTACTATTTTATTTAATTGTTTTCAGTTTTATGTTTTATATGTACTGTCAATTTTTTTTTCCAATTTTAATATATATAAAATTGTAATTTTTCATTGTTAATGAGTATTATCTTTAGATTATTTTATTTTTCAATTTAAATAATAGTTTTGTAAATGTTCATTTAAAAATTATTATTTTAGATGTTTTGAAACATATTTAATATGTAAATTACAATGTTGAATGATTGGATAAATGTAAATTCATTGTTTAAACATGTAATTACAATCAATATTTTATATTTATTTCAAATAAATAGTGATTAATTATAGATTAGTTTGTAAACTATATAATAAAGAAATGAAAACTAACTACATTCATAAGTCTTTAACCTTGACCTAACCATAATTCTATAATAAAATCCTAAAAATATAACTAATTATTTAATCATGTAACACCCCACCAAGGGATCCAAACACAAAGCTTAGTATTTAATGATTTTACTTATTGTATTATACTTTGTTTCATGGATTGAAAATAGATGATGTAAACTATTTTATAAATGTATATTCTTTCAGCCTTTCATACATTGTGACATGTACAATGGATGACTGTGCATTCTGAATTAATGCCAAGTGGCATTCAAAACAAATATATATTATTTAAATGGATTAAACTTGTAGTTATTCTTTCATGTGGATGTGTTATTTATTTTACTTCTAGTACTTATAATTATTTAAAAATGGAATGTAAATGTGCTCATTAAGGAATCATAAGGAATGTAATCTCTTATGTTTTTAATGTAAATTATTGTACATGTTATTGCTTGCTTAGTAAAACTTTAGGTTAGTTCTTTGGATCCCTTGGCTAGGCATTACATAATGTGCTCCCTTACTTTACATCAAGGTTATTATTATGGTTAGGGTTAGGGTTCAAGTATTAGGCATATGATTTATACTAATAGTTTTGGATTAAGGGAAAATATTTAGGATTAACTATAATCCCAATTTTAACCAAAACTCTAATCATAACCCTTACTGTCATCCTAACCATAATGTTAATTTCTAAATCCTACACCCTAATATCAATAATTAAATAAATATCCTAAGAACCAAGTACTTATTATAAATGTCAAGCCATAATCCTAACCTTAAATGATAAACTATTATCCTAAATGCTTAACCCTTATCTTAAATATTAATATTCCTAATCCTAACCCTATCCCTAAATTCTAAGCCTTATACAATCTCTAACTCTTATTAAAATGCTAACCCTAATCCTAAAAGATTTACATAAATCTAAAGTATTAAATACTAAATATTAGATCCATACATAAGCAATAACCCTAAGTTATAGTAAATGATAATTTAAAATGAAAAATCTAAACTCTATAAAAATACTTAACTATAGTTGTCAATGATATTATATTCTCATCCCTAATTATAAATGCTAAAATTGTACTTTAAATGGTAAAACATGTGTCTAATACAAAATATTAAACCTTGACATTAAGTTTTAAATTCTAATCTCCAATCTAACTCTTATCCTAAACCTTTATCCTAAATTCTTAACCCTTAGCCTAACTAAGTTATCCTAAATGCTAAACCTTTATCCTAAAAATAATCATAAATGCTAAGCCCTTCTCCTAATTCTAAATAAAAGTTAAGCATAAATGGTAAACCCTAATATTGACCTTAATTATGATTTACATATAAGGTTAGGGTTTGACATTTAACATTTAAGATTGGGATCTAGTATTAGGATTTGTATTCAATTCTAGAATAAAAATAGGATAAGTATTATAATTTAGATTTTATAATTAAGGTGTATATTTAGATTTATGGTTAAGGTTTATAATTAAGGTTTATAAATAAGATTTATGATTAAGGTTTATAATTAAGGTTTATATCTAGCAACTCATTAAAACACCTTAAGAAAAATGATAATTTATGCAGTTGCTTCCACCTGCAAATCAGAATTAGGAAAACATATTTTATTAATCATTGAAACTACTGAGGCTAATGTTTGGATGACCCAAGAGTAGTTTGTAGGTGGAAGACAAGTAAGCATCCAAAAGTGATTATAAAAGATGTGATTAATATAATACAAAGTTTTCTAATAGTAAAAAGACTTTGGCCATAATTAGAAAATGCAATTAATATAACACATTCCAACATATAGATTTAAAGGGAAGAAAAGTTCTATTAGCAATTCATAACAATTTTTAAATGATAAGTTAAGATTTAAATTACTAAAGAAGATATTATAAGTTTAAGTATTATGATTAGAATTAGGATCTAGACTTATAGTTTGCATTAGTGGATAATATTTAGGATGAACTATAATCATAAATATAAATCAAATCATAATTCTATCTCTAAGCTTTCATTCTAATTGTAACATTAACTCTCATCCTAATGCCATCTATTAGATATCCTTTAAACAATAGCACCATAATAAATATCTAAAACCTAAATATAATTCTAACTAAAACCATAATCCTAGGTAAACCCTAACACTAGTCATAATCATTATAATAATCTTAAGCTTAGGCATCATGAAAAGCATAAACATAACAAAATTCTAAACCATAACCTTGCCATAATCTTAATTTTGTTTGATCCTGAGATGAACATATAATCCATAATGAGAATACAATCCCCCAGTGTCACAAAATAAGTGTACATAAAAATTGATCTAGCTACTTGAATATAGAAAAGGGAAACAATTTTGAGGCAAACAACCCTAGAACAAACAACACATTAGAAGTTCCATTCTTAGTCCCCCTACCAATTTCTTCATACCTCCCTTCTATAATCTTAATTATCCTCATTTTTTATCTCATCTTATCCTTATATTTCTTAATGATTTTGTGCATTTCCTCACAAGTTTAGTAGGCCAAATAAATGCATAAATAGTGTTGAATAAATTTTTTTATAGGAGTATCAAAATATATTTTCCCATTCTATAAGGTCAATTAGGGGTCTAGGATAGAAACATATAGCTATAATATTTTTTCAACAAGACTTTTAAAACTAAATCGAATAGGAATATAACTACTCTAGCATTCAATATAAAACATTAATAATAATAAAAATCACTACAATATATTTCATAAAGTAATTCCATTTAGGATCTAGATCATAATCTAACAAAACAATGGTTAAACTATTGGACACTTTCACAATCCTTTTCTTTAATATCAAAAACATGTTCCCTTGAACTTGCATAGACAAAACAAGTTCATATCTAACATTAAAACCAGATTTATATAGTTGATTTATTAGTATAGTTTTTTGGAGTATTATTTTATGATTAGACTTAAATTTGGTATAATGTTCAATTAGCATTCACATTAAAGTTTACTTAAGTGTTTCACTTTATTTATTTAATTGATATGGTTTTAAAGATCTACGCATTTATATAATTGATATTTCAGATTTAAATTTTATTAAATAGTAATTTTGTCATTTTTTATGTTGTTTAAACATATATGCAGATTATATTTGATGGACCCATCGCTACCCCCTCCCCTTCTTCCACCATCGCCTCTGCCCCCTCCATCTCCACCTCCACCTCCACCCCCACCTCCACAACCACCTAGTTCTCCTCCACCACAAACCACAGATGATCTATGAGAGAGCATGAGGCATAACCTTAATGACCTCATGCAAGATATTGAGGCTATCAAACATGAGGCACACCCCCCTCCTCACCTACTATGCTTTGAAGATAGCATGTAAGGTGTCATTCACTCCATACAACATCTAGATTGCGATATTGATTCATTTAGATTATGGAGGAAAAACATACATGCCTTCTATTCTGATGGCTTATCATATAGAGAGGTCCATAACCTCAAAATAAGTAAAGGACATTTTATAGGATATTTTGTAAACCCTAAGATGGGTGAGGAGATTAATGAGAAGAAGCCTCATATTTCTATTAGATGGTGCACACATCCACGCATAGCAACACACTTTTGGGAGTGATGGTGGATGGTATTTGACCATCCACCACACACTAATCATGAGGTGCCCATGTACTTCCTTAGGAAGCTATGAGTTGAGTTTGAATTAGGTTTGAAACCCAATTATTTTGATATAAAATCACTTTAGGGGGTTGGTGGAGGGATGCCTCAAGATAGGCCTGGGGCAAAGCTGAGTGATAGAATGAGAAACCACAAGTGGCCTTAGCCCCTTGTAAATCTTCTTGTGCTTGTTGTATCACCTCCACACCATCATCAAGCAATTTCATCTGCTCTTACATCTT
Source organism: Cupressus sempervirens (assembly GCA_028749045.1). Lineage (NCBI taxonomy): Eukaryota > Viridiplantae > Streptophyta > Pinopsida > Cupressales > Cupressaceae > Cupressus > Cupressus sempervirens. Next base: position 676,725,196 of record CM053793.1, on the reverse strand, counting down.
TGAGTGCCCTTTCAAGAAATTTAATACAGAATTGGACACAGGTGACACATGTTTGTCCACTTGGAAATATTTGTACTAGCCATGGAGGCATATGCAAATGCCCCCAGAGTGATGTTAATGTAGCACACGATGACCATTATGCTGAGGGTGTTGATTTTGATGATGATGTATACATTGCCCATGGTGATGGTAGTGATGAGATTGATGTGTCATCATTTGTTGACCTCATGCAGCGAGAGCCCAAAAATAGTCAAGAGCAGTAGGTAAACTTTTAATTAAAATTTAAATATAAAGTACATAATTATTTACTTTCTACATACATGTGTAATTCTATTAACCATATTAATTTTTACTTTTGAAATAATAGAGGATGGATGATAATGTTCGTCCTAGGAGGTAGCATAGTCTTTTTTTGAGACCTACAGATGTGGCATCCCTCATATGGTATGCACTTTGAATTACACTGTAAAATGTACTTGAATTTAATAACATGTGCTTATATGTTCTTTTCATCTAATTTTGTAGGGATTGTCCATTGCTACACAGTTTGATGTCAGTACAAGTCTTGATACAGTTATCATGAAGGCACAACCTCAAATACATAGGTATGAACTTTGACTAAAGACAAATAATTTGTACTATTTTTATGTATGTATATTGTTATTAACTTATAATCTGAACAATTTTGACTCATGTATATATTTTATATGTTTTTCTTTTACAAACAAGAGATGGATCATACCCATCCATACAGGCCTTGATATAGTTTATTTTTGACTCCATCTTTTGATTATTGTGCTAGCATACCTATTGACACATCTATGACATTGGCTACTACTTAGGTATGATATATATATATATGTTAGTTATACTAAGTTTCTGGATTAGATGGAAAAATCTTCACACAATCTAATCCAGAAACTCAATATAACTATCACAGATTGTGGAAATCTGTTCGCATTAATATATACATGTTTTTATAGTGTATAAAAAATGTAGTGTACAAATTATGTACATTTTTAGTTTATGTACTTTGTAATTATTCATGTATATATAATTTTGACTCAATGTTTATGTATCCATAATTTTAGGACTGTCGCCATGAGTGTTTTTGAGAGTACAAGACTTAGCCAAATGGAGGTACCTACATCATCCTTTGAGGTCAATATTGTGATTTATGTACATAAATAGTTCATTATGCTCTTTATCAAATTTTAAAAATGTATGTATTGTAAATTATAGGACCTCACCACTACTACATTTGGTAGCTTTCATAGTGCACCTCCTCTTGTTATAGAGGGACACCCATCTCATGTAATATTTATTTTATTGTGTAGTGAATATTTAATTTATTTGCAAGCTAGATTTTGAAACCCATTTCAATTAAGCATGTACATGATGAGACATGCCTCATGTTACATAGGATGATCCATCTACCTCACAAGGTGTCCCAAATGATCAAACAACTCATATTACATAGGATGATCCATTCAAGTCCTCTTCATGTCGAGTAAAGAGGACATTCGATCAGATAAATTAGGTCTTGTTGTCACCTTTAGATTGTGTTTTTATGACACATATTGTTTATTTGGATACACTTTGTATTAGGATAGTTAATTGTATTATATGCATTTTTTAACTTCATAGATCATGTTATGACATGTTAGACCATGTACTATTTTTTATGACTTCTTATCATGCTAGTGCATGTAGTATATATTATTATATTTCATCATGTTTTAAGTATTCAAACCATTTTCTTTATTGCAAAATATTTTATTCATGAACATATGACATATTTTTAAAGTATATATTCTACATGACAATAATTTTAACTATTTATAGAGCATTAGTACTGATATAAAAAAGATTATTGGAAAAATATCACATCAAATTTATGCATTGAGATTCATACAAATAAAATTGACCTACTATTATAAATAATTTTCAACCTAAAAATTCAAATTTATAAAATTTAGGTAAAGATTGAAGATTTTTTTTATGATATGATGGATGATACCCTTCCTTTCACACATTTTCTCATCAAGGCTATGTACATATGTTCATACGATTATGTACCTAGGAAAGTCATGTACCTAGATGGTTCCTTGTAACTTTGACTTGGGTTTTCTTACATCCAAAGTAATTAAATAACCAATTGAGGTAGTTTTAATGTGTCCTAATTGGTCCTAATATATTCTAAGGTTTTGTAATGGATCTTGGAGCCACTTACAATCCATTATGACCCCTTATGATACATTAGAATAATTAAAATCCTATTTGTGTGTCCTATTATAGTTAATGTGTTCTAAGGGATTGTAATAGACCCTAAGATGTCCTAGGACCACTAAGAACCCATTATGACCCTTCATGATATATTAAGACCATAGTTTAAAATCCAAGCGAAAACATTAGGATTGATTACAACCACTTAGGAACTATTATAATGCCTTTGGACATAGTAGTGTATCATATGATGGTGAATGTGTTTGGAGGGGTTATAATTGGTTCTTATGAGTCCTAATGGCCCCTAATGGATTATAAGGGTTCCTAACGGGTCCTAAAAGGTCATTGGATAACTTAAAATACATTAGAACCCATTAAGACACATTAGGACCCATTAGGGCATATTATAACCCATTAGTGTGTCTTATGCCCCTTAAGATTATCTAAGAGGCATTGATGGATTTTAATATGTTTTAAATGGTCATAATGTGCACCCTAAATGATATTAATGGGTTTTAAAACCAAATAGGACCAATCATGATACGTTGTGAGATATTAGGACCACTTAGGACACATTACTATGTCTTTCAATGGTTAATGTGTTATAAGAGGTTTTAATGGGGTCTAATGGGTCCTAATCTGTGCGAGTGGACCCTAATGTGTCCTAATGAGACCTAATGTGTACTAATGGGTCCTAAAAATCCCTAATGTCCCCTTAGAACATATGACTCATTAAGGCGCATTAGACCTCTAAATAGTGTCTACAATGACTAATATGCTATAAAGGCTCATAATGGGTCATAATGGTTCTTAGGAGGTTGTAATTAGTCTCAAGGATTCCTAGAACCACTTAGGACCCACGAAAACTCCTTATGAAAAAATAGAATTGAATAGGACACGTTACAACCCTAAAGTGTGTCCTACGATGATTAATGTGTTCTAAGGGTTCATAAAGTGTGTTAATGGTATGAATAGGTTCCAAGGAGTTATAATGGGTACTAAGGTTTCTTATGATCACATATGACCCATCAAAACCTCTTGGGAATATTAGAATGTATTAGGACACATTAGAAAAGATTACTTTTAGGACTAAAATAACTAATGTGTTGTAAGGGGTCCTAAGAGGTGCTAATTTGTCCTAAGGTGTCCTAATGGGACCCCTTTCTAATAAATTACAAGAACTTATAACCCTTCCCATATCCCTCCCTCCCTCTCTCTCCCTCTCTTCCTCCTTCCCTCCCTCTCACTTAACATGGTTAACATGGTTAAACATACGTGTCAATTATCAACATAACAATAACATATAACCAATACAATGAGTAATGATCTTTAAATTATCATGTACAAGTGAAGGGCTTAATATTACAATCAATAATAATTTTAAACTTCAAACAAACATAAATTTAAACATGCTTGAATGTAAAAGCAATGGAAAAAAATAGGTCATTACTTAAATTGACAATTAATTTATAATATCAAGTGCACACCTTTAACTTTCAAATAGAAGTAAACTCCTATTTTTAAATTTTTTTGTACAACATATTTCACAATATATGTAAGAAAATGTCAATGAAAAATTTATACAAGTGAACTCAAAATATAAAATTGGTTCAACACATCGCTTCAAATGAGGTCTTGTAAAATAAAATTGTAAAACAAAAACACACGTTAATAAACACATAAATTAATATAAGGTATTTGAACTATGTAAATATATGTGTAATTTGTATATACTCACTATGTGGAATTGCACAAGATGTTGATGCTCAATCCACTTTAACATTTAAATTTGCATAAATTGTAATTGAGACCTAAATAAGAGGAATATATATAAGTTCTCTAATTTGGTATTGACAAAGCAAACATACATGTAATTAAATTATATAAGTACATATATAAAAATAACACAATAAAGAAAAAACTTACATGTGTTTGATTTAAACGTAGTCATCCCACTGTACCATCTACATCCTCTCTCTTTTGTAATGCATCTATGATTGTCTCGTGCTCATCCATTGAAATTGTCCACAATACCTTATTGGCAAGTCTCCCTTTGTATCTTTCTAATTTGATATTCATTGCCACAACCAAATGAGAATAATTAAAAATATTCTTTTTCAAACTGGTAGTCTTCAAATGTTAGAATCTAAACTCCTAAATGAATGCCATTTAGCTAACCCACTAATTCTATCACAATCATATCTTGAAAGGATATTCTTCTCTTCAACTAGGTAGAAGAAATGTTTGATTATAGAGTTCTCACTTGATCTCGTATATAAATATTTTTTACACCATTTGACAATCTCATGTGCATTTTTGACTGTAACTTTTTTCTCAAATTTTAATTGCTTTCTACTAAGGGCTCTCTTCACACATGCACCAACACCATCACGTTCTCCTTTACCATGTCTAGCCTCAAAAAAACTCCACACATGTTGGATATTAGTTTTCTTATGTGTCCTACTCAACCAATAGAACATTCTAACATTCTTGAATTGTCTTGTACAATTATCTAACCATATCCAATGTTGTGTCATTTGAATTTGTCTCTCTTTTAAAATATCATAAAAGACCTTGAAACAATATTGGACAAACTCAGATGAATGGAGTTTATTATCACTCATAAAAATAATACTCTCTCAATATTTTTTGATCCTCCTCTATATTATCAGGTGCATGCCTATAAACTATATGAACATAAATTGTTACTTGCACTGAATTGTAATATTGTGGTTGTACCTCTTCTTGCAGTGCAAGTGTGTAGTTCTCTACAAAGTCAACAACTGAAAGTATAGTATCAATTGCAAATGTATTCTTACATATGCAAAATTTTCCATCAAACCATCTAGCATATTGAGAGTGTTTAGCATATTTTGGTATGATCACACTCTTAAACTCATCCATAAATGCATGACAACTAACTTTATCTAGTAACTAGATCACACCTTCTTCCAATCTCCCCATCCTTCAATGGATATTCAATAGTTTTGAATCTTTTTACCTCAACTAGTTTTTGTCCAAAAGTAGTCAAAGCATTTTCATACAAACATTCATCTTACAAAGAAAGATTGTCACACATATCACATGTACCATAAAGACATGCATTGAAAATAAAGTATTGATCATTAGGTGGCTTACAAAACAAATCTGATATGAAATCTTTGATAGTTTGAGGTGGTATTTTTATACCACATTCTTGCAACATTTCGTTACTATACATGGTACCACATATAAATTGAAATACATCATAATGGTAATGAAATTAAATATGAGTTTTACAACAATATGTAATTCTTTCCTTGTTAATCCTTACATATAATGGTCTGCACTTTTCAAAAGATCTTTGACTAATGGTAATACTTAATACCTTACCATCTACAAATTTTCTAAACAATTTAGTTTGAGTCATGTCCAAAATGTGTTTAGGATGTGGATCACATATTTTTTACCAAATTCTCAATTTTAGAACATCTCTTGAATTAGGTGATACTCTTATATTATCATGCCAAAAATTTTCAACCAAACTTTTGAATTCACTAGTAAGTTTCATATCACATCTCGTGAGTCTACCATTAGAAGTCCACAAAATATTTGTTGGATCACATTCAAAGTTAACCCTTCTCTTTACAACTCTTTCTAAAGTCTTATGATTCACATTAAGATATCCACTTATGTTGCTAATCAATCTTTTGTCAGTTGTTGATTTGTTAACTAAAGTTGTAATTATTGCTTGTTGTACTACATTCTTATCTTTAGAGTGACTTCTCTTTTTGATAACATTAAAGACACTAGAAATAGTGGATACAACTTGTTTTAAAGACTCATTTTTATTCTTGGTTTTTGCATACATTCCTAACTTTCTCATTACTTTTCATAATTTAGACATTTTAATTAGTTGCAACATCAACTAACATTGAAACCCAAATTTCTTATTATAAAAAAATGTCTATATAATCTATTAGCATGTGTCCTAATTTGTCTCCATGAAACCAATCCATCAAGATTATCTAGCACATCATTAGGAATATGAAAATTATGTTATAACACTTTACTATCATTCTGACATGTTTGTTTAGTAGTTGGTGTTTCTATGTCTACATTCATGCAATTTTTATTTTCAATTGACATTTCATTTTCACTATTATTTGGGATTTGAATCTCATTTTCAAATTTTCTTGGTATTTATTTCAGGGCATGCATTTCCATTGAAATTTTTTGTGCATGATTGTTTGACAATTTATTCTCATGAAGAAAATCTAAATCATTTAAATCGTAACCTGCTTCTAAAAAATCACCAATTTCATAACAAGAAAAAATTTGAGGGTTTGGAGACACACCTGTATTGAATGCATGATTAGAATGTGCACCTAAATTTTTTTGTATTGGGTTCTCTTCTTTGGCCTCTTCATCCATCATGGTATCCTCAATGTCTTTCTCTTTTGAAATATTGTTCAAGTCTCTAATTTTTTTGTCTTCTTTCTTGTTGACATCGTGCTTTATTCTCTTTATTTGTTGCAATCTCCTCATCTGTCAGAACTTTTATTTTTTTCTTTCTTCATTTTTTTGATCCTATCTTTGCACTAGTTTTGAATTTGAATCAATAGCTTGGAAATTGTAGAAGAAGACAATAAAATAGAATAATGATGACATAATTCATTGTTGTAAATTGAAACTATTATTCAATCATTTCAATCATTGAAAGTCAGACCATGGGGTAGCTTTTGGGGCCCAATAGGTACATAAGAATCGAGTACCCGATTGTTTAAAAATTGGGTACCTGATTATTTAAAAATTGGGTACCCAGTTTGTAAGCGGGTACCCAATTTTAAAAGAATGGGGTACTCGATTTTTAAATAATCTAATACACAATTCTTACAAAGGTTAATATGCAATCAGGCACTCAATTTTTGAATTAGAAATCAAGTGCTCGATTCTTGAGACATGAGTGGGAATTTGGAATGGCCATGACTTTTACATGGGGTTTTGCCTTGGGGAAAGGCATGGCATAGGCTTGGTCCCACCAAGCTATGCCTTTATGATCCATTTTTTTCTAAGGCATTTAATCGACAATTTCAAAGATTGTTGTAATTTTTATATAGTGGTCCCCATTGAATTTTTTGATGAAACAAAAACTCATTATAGGTCTTACTGTTCTAGTTTCAAAAATATAAATGTTATAGTGTTATTAGTTTATTTTCTATTTTTCCATTATTTATTAGTCAAAACTATCTCTTAAATGTTAAAAAGAAACGATCACTAAAACTTTAATAACTTTTTTATTTTATAATTTTTCTTAAATTGATTTATATGTCATTAATCTACATACAATTCTTTTGAGGTTTTTTTCTTCTTTTTTTTTCTAAAAAGTTGAAATTTTGATCAAATTATGGTGTTCATACAGGAGAGGTTTTAAAATTTACCTTTATAGCCAATTAATAATTAATAAATAAAAAAATATTCAATAAAAAATTAAGGAAAAATATTGTTATCAATCTTAGGTGTATTAGGTAACTCCCTTTAAAAGGGTTTACGAAAATTCATTTATTTGCGTCAAATTATGGTGTCTGTACACAAGTGTGGTATGGTCTTGAAACACACATTTTAAAAAAGTGGTTTTTAAAGACCCATATGAAAAAAAAATCTATCATGTGGGTACATAAATAAATTACATATTTAGAAACTAGATTCCAAACACTAAAATTTTTATTCCTAAACTTTTTTTGTATTCAATATCTAAATGCTTCAAATTTTGACATCAATTGACAAAAAATTTCAAAAATAGGAAAAACACTTCCACTTTTTGGCTAAAAGTGAGACCCAACTTCTAGCATTGACTTGAAAATAAGATTTCTAAGATATATGACACAATGGGGAATTGATTGGAAAAGGTGATCAAACTAGAAGTAATATTTTCTATCTTGATATAAAGGATGCTACTTGTCTTGTAAGATTTGATGATGTATGGCTATGGCACAAGAGGTTATGTCATGTTAATTTTGATAACTTGGTTAGTATCAGTAACAAGAAGAATGTTAGAGGTTTTCCTAAGTTGATGAAACCTGACAATACAATGTGCAAACAATGTTAGTTAGGAAAAATGACAAAGTCAAGCTTTAATAGTAAAGCATACACCTCTAAAGAAATACTAGAGATTGTTCAAACTGATTTGTGTGGACCAGTTAAGGTGCAAAGCTACAAGGGAGAAAAGTACATAATGATATTTGTTGATGATAATTCTAGGATGATGATAGTCATGTTTCTAAAATAGAAATCTGATGCTTTCAAATATTTAAGTGGTACCTAGCAAGAGTTGAGAAGGAAACAAGTAAGAGTAAAAAATATTTGGGATCTGATAGAGGAGAAGAATTCACATCAAATGAGTTTGAGATGCTCTATAATGAAAGAGGAATCAAAAGATAGACATCTGCACCTAGGAGCCCTCCACAAAATGGAATAGTTGAAAGAAAAAATATATCTATAATAGATTGTGTTAGAACACTCATGATGGAAAAGAATGTTGCTCTGAAATACTGGAGAGAAGTTGTAAGTACTATTGTCTATACTTTAAATTGTGTACAAATCAAGAAAGGTACTCATACAACACCTTTCAAACTATGGTACGGATATCCACCCAATGTAAAATACTTTAAGATATTTGGAAGTAAATATTACATTCTTAAAGATGTTAGGAACTGAAAGCTTGATGCAAAAAGTCAAGAAGGTATATTTCTAGGATACTCCACAAGATGTAAAGCTTATAAGTGTTTGAATACTAACACTAACAAAATTGTGGAAAGTGCAAATGTGAATTTTGATAAATATATAGAAATACATGAGGCTAAACCTATGAAAGGACCAAACGAATACAAATAATTTCTATACTTTTATGAAGGTATGCCTACTGAAGAAGATCTTGTAAAGCAAGTTGTAAACCAACAACAAGTTTTAGTGACTTTCGAGTCACATCTTGTGAATGCCAAGTTGCATTCAAGAATCAAGCTGCTTTTAGATGTTGAATTATAGAATGAAGTAAGTGAAATTTCTGGTTCTAAAATTAGTATACATGAAAGAGATGTTGAGATACCTGATAGAGATATACAGAGTGATTCTGAATCTCGAAGACAAAATGAAGAAACAAGAACTGAGCCAAGATTGTCCAAATATGCCAAAAGACATCATTGTGTTGATCAAGTCATTCAAGATAAAGATGCAAGGCCAATGAAAAGACATAGATTGAGAAGTGAATCATGTTTGTTGAGCATGAAGGAACCCAAAATAGTGAAAGGTGCATTAGAAGATGTGGACTAAAATAAATATGTGGAAGAAGAGATGGAACAAATAATAAAGAACAAAACATGGAGTCTAGTTCCTAAACCAAAAGACAAAAATGTGATTGACACCAAGTGGGTATTTAGAAACAAGTTAGATGAAAATGGAAAATTCATAAGAAATAAAGCAAGATTAGTTTGCAAGGGATATGCACAAGTAGATGGAATTGACTATGGCGAGACATTTTCCCTTACTGCAAGAATGGAAGGAGTTAGAACTCTACTTGCTTATGCTACATACAAAGGTTTTAAAGCTTATTAGATAGATGTTAAATCTTCATTTTTGAATGATATATTAGAAGAATAAGTTTACATAGAATAGCCAAAAGATTTTGTTGGTGTTAACAATAATAACATGGTATATAGACTACACAAAACTCTATATGGTTTGAAACAAGCACTAAGAACATGGTATGAGAGACTTCATACTTAACTTGTGAAGATTGGATTTGAAAGGATTGATGATAACAACAATCTGTGCATAAAGATAGAGAAAGGTAAAGGTATTTTTTTATCTGAAACATTTGTTGATGATATCATATTTGGAGGTCAAGATTCTTTATGTAAGGATTTTGCAAGTCAGATGAAGCAAGAATTTGAAATGTCTATTTTTGGAGAAATCAATTTTTTTGTGGGTTTGCAAGTCCATCAGATGAGGTATGGTATATACATCACTTAGTCAAATTATGTTAGAGAAATATTGAAGAAATTTACCTTAGATGATTCCAAACCAATAAGTACACTTGTGGTGACAGGACACAAGTTGTCAAAGAATAATGATTTAGCTAAGGTGAATCACACATTATACAGGTCTATGATTAGAAAATTTCAATATGCAATACATAGCAAACCTAACATTGCATTATTTGTAGGGATAGTTGCAAAATTCTATGCTAATCCCAAGGAGAATCACTTAATGGCTATAAAGAGAATAATGAGATATCTAAAAGGAACAAAAGAGTTTGATTTATACTACAAGAAGAATGAAAAGTTTGAGTTGAGAGCCTACACTAATGCTAATTGGGTTGGAAATATTGATGTTAGAAAGAGCACCAGTGGAAGAGCACTATTCTTGGGCAAGAGACTAGTTACATGGACTAGCAAGAAACAAAGTTGTACTTCACAATCTACTACTAAAGCTAAATATGTTGCTACTACTATAAACTACACAAACATTGTATGGATCAAACAACTACTCAAAGGAATGAAGGAATAGATCACAAAACTAGTGATACTTTATTGTGATAATACAAGTGCTATCAATATATCAAAGAATGCAGTAATGCACACAAAGACTAAGCACATTACAATCAAGTAACGTTACTTGAGACAGTTAGTTCAAGATAAAGAACTGAAGATGGAATATGTTAACACAAAGGAGCAAATTGTTGATATCTTCACAAAACCATTACCTAAGGGTACTCATGAGTATCTAAGAGGTAAGTTAGGGTTGATGGTCCTATCAAAGGCTATCCAAGTAACAAGAGGGGTGCCCTGCATCAAATAATATGATGTTCATATAATACAAATTGATGGAAAGGATATTACTTTAAGAGCTACCTAAAGTAATCAGAGTTAAAACTTTAAATCAGTCACAAGCAAGGTGACAAAGGGAGAAACTATAAAAGCTTATATTTGCATGTTTTAAGATGACAAGTTTTTGGTATATGTCTTTGGCATTTTTTCCAAAGAAAGAGAAAGTACATTAAACTGAGCATCATCAGAGGGAGAAAGTGAAAAAGTTGAGAGTGTTATTGATCTTAGAGGGAGATCAGATAATTGATGATCTTGCTAATTAGAAGAGGACACATGTATGATAAGGGAGATAGAGAAGAATGTAAGAAAGAGGGAGAAATATTAATCTACCTAGTAAGAGGAAGATACAAGAAGGAACTCAAAGGGAGTTATAAGAAAGAGTTTTGTAACCTAATCAGAAAATGGAAGTTGCTAATAGAAGGAGAACTTTTGATACAAGTTTTTCTTTTTTGTATTGTCTTACTATTTTAACCTAGTCAGTTTGGTTGAACAAGATGTTCATCATTTGATTGACTTAGTTGATCAGTTTGGTTTGCCATCAATGCCAAAGAGGAATATTGTTGAAATTTGATTGAAAAGATCATTACTGAGAGAGATTATTGAAAGAAGGAGATTGTTGAAGAAGACCATGTTTCAATCATTGTTTTGTCATTGATGTAAAACCTAATATTTTTTCGTAAGACAACTACTTATAAGATTCAGGTACTATCACTTATTTTATTGATGAAGAGGATTTGATCAATAAGATGTAACAAAAGCACCTAGAGGAAAGGTTGAGTTACTAATATGTAATGAAGTACAAGGATCAGTTAAGATAGTGATGACATGATGCATTGATAATCTACTTAAGGTTACAAATGTTGGCTACACTAAGAAAGTTTAGAAGAATAAGTAACATAAAGTTTGTCTGTGAAGCTTGACCAAGTGGACAATAGCTGCTAAGAAAAGTCAATGCAAGCTAAGTAGAAAGTCAATTAGAGCCAAGCAAAAGCAAATTCTAGTGGATGTTGAGAAAGACAGTTGATGCTAAGTATAGTTTAGTTGATGCTGAGCATTAATAAACTTTAGTTGATGCTGAGTGATTTTATAATTGATGTTAATCAATGTCATATGTGTTGAGCATTAGAAGATTGATAATGCTGAGCTGCTACATTATGTTAAAGATCAAAGATATGTTTAATCTAAGACACCAAGTTTGTTTTATTGAACTTGTGAACTAGGAGGAAGATAAGGTTGATCAGCTGGTGGCACAGAACTTGATGTAAACCATTTTTAGGTGAATTCAAATGGATTCTAAAAGAAGTTTCTAGAAGAGATATGAAATATGGGGTAGATATGTTATATATATCCTACCTAATCCATCTAAACCCTAATTTGGATGATGGAGAATGAGTAGGAAAATATGTAAATTTCCTATTTATAGGGATGTCTAGTCATGATGCAAAAGTTGTCAAGTGAGAGAACCCAAGGAAGAAAAGGAATTAAGGGTTTTGCTTCATTAAGTGACCCAAGAGAAGAGTTTGCAATGGCATGTTAAGAAAGAAGGCTTAAGGAGATGAATACTTGAAGGGTGAACAAGCTATCAATGTTGCAAAGTATGAAGGCCAATAAAAATGGAGGACTAAACAGAGATATGTAATCTCCAAGAGAACTTGTATGTTATATTAAATCAAAGAACTACTGTTACTCTCTAACAATTGTATCAGTCTAGGGTAAATCCTTTGGATTAAGGTTGACCTAACAGTCATTTATAGATCCTTTAATTAATTGGCATTCCAAGTGAATGGCTTAAATTCCTCTAACAAGGCTCACTTCTAATAGAGTGATTGAAATCCTTTAACCATTTCACATTTAACAGTGTGTATTGTAACCTTTAATAGGATTGGCCTTTCATAGGGCATTACTTCAGAATAGTGAAAAAGAGTAGCACATTACTAATGGTTTCTCCCAAATTAAGTTTCCATGTAAATCATTATGATGTGTGTTGATGAATCTGTTATGTTTCATGCTTTACATTTATGCAAATTGGTTTGATAGTAACCTACAAGTTTTAAGTGATTGCATAATAGTATGGATGCATGCATGTGTATGACTATTTTATGGGTTCACTAAATTGTGAAAAGTTTTATTTATACATCTAGACCTTGCATAACTGATTCCCCCCCAAGTTATTCTAAAGAATTCTAACATAAATTTGTCCCAATTAAATAATATTTCTTCAAAAATTTATTAAACATGTGCTTAATAGGTTATTTAAGTTGTACAAACATGTCTTTTAAAATATTCAAAGACTCCAAGAGAATACATTTTGAACTAAATGTTTTCAAATGCTTTTGACTTAAAATATGCAATGGACCTCCGAGAAAGAGACGATGCATTTGCAAGTTTTTAAAATGTGTAAAGACCTCTAGAGAGTGTGTTTTACACTAAAAGACATGCATTTGCAAGTTTTTAAAATATGTAATGCCCCTCAGAGGGTGCATTTTGCATCTTGAAGACATATTGCATATTTTTAAAATGTATCTTGAAGACCTCTAGAGAGTGCATTTTGCATGAGAAAGCCAAAAGACATATTTTAGAAAAAAAAAACTTTGCCTCTCCAAGAGTGTGTTTAGACTCTCAATTGATGCATTTGCATCTTAAGTCCATGTTTTCCTTCCAAGAACAAAAAGTTTCCATGCTTATGCCCTTGAAGAACACATTTTTTCCAAGATTGTTTAGGTGTTTTCCTTCCATAGCATAAAATCATTCCATAAGGGGTGTTAGAAGGAATTTGGCATTTCCATGCCTTTCCATGCTTAAACCATTGAATCTCCTTGCAAAAACATTCTTTCTCACAACATTTTGGATCCACATTTTGGTAAAAAAATGTATAGATTTGGAGGTTTTTAGATCATGATTAGGGCCAAAGGAGAGGCATTTTGAATTTCTATGCATAATCTTGCTCTTGGAAAACATGTTTTTCCCTCCATTTGTAAGAAAATATTTCATTTTGGGTGGATTTGAAACTTTTTTTAAAATGAAAAATGCCCCAAGATCTCGTGTTTCACAAAAATGTTGGTGTTTTGAGCTATTGAAGGGCACATTTTTGGCATTCCTATCCAAAAATGCCTCATTGAATACTCATTTGGAATTCTTCATTGCAAAGTTGAAGATATCAAAGTTTGTTTTGAGAAATTTTCAAAGTTGGAGCTTCTTTCTCCTCCATTTTTGCTTCATTAATCTTTAAGTAAGCAGACATTTTTCTTCTTGTTCATTAATTTGTGCTTATCTTGCTATTCTATTGCATGCTTTAGCTTGATTTTACACACTAGTTTATTGAGATGTCATGAATAGTTCATTTTCCCTTTAAATGTGATGAAAATTCTCATTTTCACACTTTTCAATTTTTCCCAAATTCCAAATTCAAATTTTCATTTTAAAGTAACTTGCCTCTTGTCATGTTTGATTCTAAGACCAAAGATACATGTTTCTTTTGTGTTTGTTTTCATTGTTTGTTTGCTTTCTTTCCTATTTTGCTTCTTTTGGAAGAAGTTGCAAGTTCTTTTGCAAGAACTTAGCTCATTTCACTTCACTCTATTTTTCACCATCTCATGCAAGTGCATCATTTCATTCCATATCTACCATTACATGCCAAGGCACATTACATCCATTCCTTTCATATAAAATTAAACTTCAAGAGAAATTACATGTAATTCCACTTTCTATTTCATGGCACACTACATCTCATTCTCTACATGCAATTACATGCAATGTCACCCTCCATCCGCATTTACACATAATCTCATCTTTCATTCCCAATCCCATGTCACATTTGCATGTAATTCACTTTTTGTGCAATTGCATCTTGAGAACCCATTTTTGACTAAAGGTCACTCTTTTAAAGTCAAAAATCATTATTTACATGCATTCTCATGTGTCCAACATTCACTCCTCAAACCTTTACATAAGGACTCATCCTTGCACATGTTTCCATCCTCCCAAGTTGTATTTCAACTTTTCATATGCATGGTATCTCTTTCCAAGATCATCACATTAGATCTTTGAAGTATTCTATCCATACCCCAAACCTTTGTTGCTGGTCAAGAATCAATGCTTTTATAGAATCAATACCTTGTGATGATGCTTTCACACTTTGCAATTTTCATGTTGCAGCATAAGAAATGCCCTCATCTACAAAGAATAAAGGAAATATGAAGTAATAATTCAACAAAAAGTTAGCTCATGTGACCACATCTCAACCTCACATCTTGATCATGTTTCTGACATAAAGATTGGACATGTTGCAAAGGGTTGAATCTCCTTCAACACATGAAATGAGGAAAATCAAGAAAAGTAATATTCATTTGGTATCCACTTTTCCTATGGTTGTCTTGGAACTAGAATTATTTTTTGGTTGTATATGAAATTATAGTCCAAAAACCAAGACAATAAATAATGCAAATGGAAAGGTAATTACTAGCCTTGATCTAGAAGTTATTGAACAAATCTTTTGAGTTCCTCAAAATGAAGAGTGTGTGGATTTTTCTAAAGATGTATTTAGAGTTGTGGAATGAAAAGATGATAGATTATCTAAAGTATGTAAGTGCATATTGATTAAAGGTCAGAAAAAGAAAATTTTCAAGATGGCTTAAAATCATTCATTGGTCAAATTTCAACTCAAAATGCAAGGATCTGATAACTCTTCTTAGCAAGATTTGTAGCCTCAAGGATTTTAGTGACTTTAAGCCTTGGACGTATAAATTCATTTTTCAAATCTTTGATAATGATGAACCTATATTCTAGGGAGAACTTATTAGAACTACTATTTGTGAAAAATTACTTAGTGTAGGAACCTCAATATCATTCTATATGAATTCCTACCTAGTCTACATAGCTGCATCCATGGGATCTTTCTTAGGATTTTCCACCAAAGGGAACTCATTACAAGTTCCTATCTAGGACTATTAGGATCAAATTACCTTATTGCACAACAAATATCATTTTAGGAGAGTCTAAGATACTTTCTTAGGATATTTCTAGTGTTTGTTTGATAAAGAACTAGTGATCAAGCGAGTGTTAGATGAAGCTTGGAATAGAGTTAATCGATTTGGTGCTATCTTTCTATAGTCTCCAACTTTCACTTATTTGAGAGTTGGTTATTTTAAAGGAGAAACATATAATTTTCCAAGATATGCTAGAGATAAGATTATATTGATGGAATTGACTAGACAGCTCATGAAAGTACAACCTCATTAGAATTCTTTGCATAGGCCAGGTTTTGGTATCACTATAGCCAAGCCCTTGGTAATTGTTCAATATATGCTTAATTTAGTTTACAAGATAAAGAAATATGGAGGAAAAACTTCATCATATCACATTAAAAAGGTTAAAGGCTAGGTTTGATTTTGATTATTGAGGCATGCATTTAATGATTAAGAGGGAATTACTCATGTTCATCACATGGAGGACATGTGAATTGAGTTACACATAGAACTAGATATTGTGAGAATGAATTATTGTAGACTCACTCTAAAACAAATCATTGATCTTAACATGTTTGAAATTCTATCTAATCTTTAGATAGAGGATGATGGTGATATCCTTGATCTAGAATACAATTGTGCTAGTTTTGATAAGTAATGTCCTTTTCCTATATAGTGGCAACAAAAAGAATGTATATCTATTTTTCATAGCTTTCAATATATCTTGGTGAATACCAACAAATGGTTGAAGGTCAAAGGTCTCAAGAAAGTGGATCCCAAACTTGGTTTAGATTGTGGAATTTTTGGACTACCTAGAAGGAAATCTTAGCTAGAAATATCAAACAAAGATGGCATATCTTCTTTTGTTTTCTAAAACTAAAGTTAAAAGGTGGAAAGGGGTCTATCTCATCTGAAAAACCCTCAAAAGAACCTGCATAAGCTCAAGAATTTGATGAGGAGGAAGTTGAAGAAGAAAGCACATTTGAAGAGGAATGTAATGAAGATGAGGGAGAGGTTATGATCATATCCCCTCTACAACCAATAAATCAACAAGGTCCATCAATTTAGGAAACACCTTTTCTTGATGTCGTGGATTCATTCTCCACTATTTTTATGTCTACCATCCTTATTCTACAGGTGAATACATTGACACTTACTATTTCCTTAGCAACACCTCCTAATCTCACATATGAACAATGTGTGAACTTGGGGAATATGTTTGAGGATTTTTTGATATTCACAAAATGTCAAGTTTCCTAACTTGATACTTCAATAACTAGTTTTGAAGCATCCATGACAGAGTCTTCTCAATAGACACAATGTGGTACAATAGTAAAAATTGAAGCTTGTATAATTAATATAGAAATACAATTAGGAGCAATGCCAATAGTTGTTACTACTCCTGAATTAGTAGATAAGGGTTTTAGTTTTCCTGCTTGGTAAGGCAAGATTACTATGAAGAGAAGGAAGGTTGTGTTGCCCCCAGATAATCTTCCTATTAAGAAAAATAGGTCTAAATATTTGAAAGATAAGATAGTTTCAAGGATCATAGTTGATTTTGATAAAACTAAGTTTTTGGAGTTTGTTGAGCCACTGGTGGACAAACTAGCTAAAGAACTTAACTGTTCAAATTGCAAGTTCACCAAAATTGGACTTGGTAAGCAATCTTGGTTGAATTGTCTACAAGGTGCTCATGATGCACTTTCTAATATATCAAAAATAAATCACAAGTTGTGGGAGAAAAAGAATTAGCTTAAGTAGGAAGTAGCTTTCCTAAATAAGGTTATTCAACAACAATCTTCACAACATACAACCACTACATCTCAGATACCTCAAGAGGAATAGATCATAGAGGCGATGAAAATTTGGTTTGGAGAAGTTATCTCTAAAGGATTTTAGACCATCACAAATGCAATCATAATTCTTGAATGTATCAAATAGATTGAAGATATGTTGCATGACTTGATTTCATCTTTAACTCAAGAAGTTGATGCTTTAAAAGAAATTATGAATGATTGGGATGAAATTTCCAAATCTGATTTGGACACCATGGTCACATGTGATGTTATTCCATCTTATGAAATTTTATACAAATATCATGGACTCATGTTCTATAAAGAAGAAACATTAAGAAAACTTGTAAAAAAGTTGCAAGTAATCTTATAAGATTGCTAGGAAATAGAGACTGAAATTATGTGTGACTTGGAACAAATAGAATGTCAAGTTCTTGATGAACATGATAACTTGGTTGCAATTAAAGAGACAACTTAAGAATATACAATCAGGGTCAATGCTGATTTAGATTATGAAGATTTTGGTTCTCATACAATGAACAAGTTTTCTTTGTACAAATCCCTACCAAAGCACTTGTAGGATTCTCTCATGGAAAATTCTAAAATTCTGAAATCAGCATATGTCAATACAGTGAGAATAGAAGCTATATCAAAGATAATAGAGATTTTGGATCTTCCTATAGTGTTTGATGGCATCATCAAGTTCAAGGCACTTAAAAATAATCCTTAGGATTGTTTTACTTTTTTTCCATCTTCTTTCTTCTCTTTTTAATGTTTTTAGATTGAAGAGGATGTATTACATGAAAATTTTTACTTACATGTAATACAATTTACATATGCAATGACATGTAATCCACTAATTTCTCTTGTTAGCTAAATTGGGTCAAAGGTGGTCAAGTTGCTCCCAATTTTTCCTCCTTTTACTCAAGTCCTTTGCTTGTATAAAAGAGTGCTCCTTTATTTTAAAATCATCTTTTATTATATGTAAGAGAGCTCTAGAGAAATTGTGCAAGAATAACTTTGATTGTGTAGTGCTATTTTGAAAGAAAAGTGAATACAAAGAAATAATTGAAGCTAAACTTTTATTCAGTGCAATTGTTACTTATACTAGTTGGAAGCATTGATTGTGATTTCCATTTTTTATCTTTGATTTAGGTATTTTTGCATTCTTTATAATTGAGTATAAAGAATTAGGAAGCAATCAAAGCTAACGCTTTTAACTGGGAGCAGTTGTGGAGATATATAGACTAGGAGCTTTCACTGTAGCTTTTATCTCTTTCTTAATTCATAAAATAGTTAGAGTTCTTTACTTCTGGAAGTCTTTGTGCCCCAATAGTAAAGATTATTCTTGTAGTGTAGATAAGCATCATACTTAGAGCCAAACTAGTATGCTTTCAACTAGCCTTTGAGTTAGTGATAGTTTATCGATATCACCATTTACAATTCTAGATAGAAGTGTATTTCGAAGTTTCATCTTTCCCATTACTCACCCTACAAGTAAGTGGATTCTTTTTTGATAGAAAAGAGGAGAGGATATTGGTAATATCCTTTCAAAATATCTCAAGTTATTTCTTATGTTGAGTTGATCCAAGGAATAGTGACAAGGGGGAACCTTCCCTTTAAGGTAGGAGAGACTTTGTCTCACATGTTGTGGCTAGTATACCTATTTTGCGATTGGATTTTATCCAAAAATACTAGTTACAAAATATCTACCCAACACTTTGTACATCTCATACCTTTGAAAAAGTACCATTTTGTGATGTGGAATCATGGTATGGTACAGTTCAACTTCTTCTTGTATTAAGATGATTGTTGTTTGAACATGCTATGTTCTTTCCACTATTACTGTAGTTGTAGTGCTTGTTTAATATGATATTCTTTAACTTTTATAATATGTCTTTTCATAAATGTGTTGATCTCTTGCATATATATGGATATAGTTGTACATTTCTTTAACTTTGACCTTCATGATGGATAGTACACTAACACTCTTGTTTATGAATGTGAAAGCCTTTTGACATTAATGACAATATTTCATCATTATGTAGTGATGGAAACAACCAAACATATTCTAAGGGGTAAGATTATGTCTAATTGGTTTCAAGAATAAGTAGTAAACATAAATATCTAAATTATCAACATCAATCTATCCCTTACACCATAGTGTGAAATTTGAATGTTCCCTAAAATTGGAGATCCTCTAGGAAGATAATGTTGTGTATTAATTATGAATTGTCAAGATGGTTAGCAAAAATATTGATGTGTAAATATAATCATCCAAGTCATTGGTATGTGTGAGATATTATTGACCCACCATAATGTTGGGATCAATTACAATCAAAATCCATAACCACCTTTTTATACAAGTTAAACCAAACTTGTAAATGTAGTCATATTTATCATTTGCAATGAGAGTAATTATGTACATAAAGAACCTTGCATATATGAGTAAGGTAAATGAGGTAGGAAATTTAGATGCAACAACTAATGAATCCTCCAAGGATGTGAAACTTGTGAGATATCTTGACAAGCATGTGAACAATTAGAATTCGGCAAGTGTGCATGCACTAGATGTCTCTCTTTTGAGTACACGACTCTACCACATCAGGTGAAACAATACTCTAAAATTCTCCAAGAGGAGACTTAAGCAATGTGAATAGGACTATATCTAGGAATTTTATGATCTAACTAGCTTGATAAAGTTACTATGTATACCAACACATCATATCATTCATAAAAATAGGTGGTCTTGAGGTTGAAAACACACACTAAAAAGTAAAAGCATAATTAACCAGGTCCATAATGCCCCCTTAAGGATTTTGAAATTTTCCATATAGAAATGTCCTTGAATGAACCTCTCAAAGTATATGCCATGTAAAACGCTAATGAGAAATACCCTTGGGAAGAGATTTTATTAAGATATAGACCAATTGTGTGATGAAACATTCAAGAAAACAACATTGATTTCTTAATGTTTGATCGAGCTAAATGTTTTTGGTGTGTTGATGATTAACATGATTGTGAATCATAAAAATGACACTAATTTTATCATTGTTAATTATATTACTATCCTCTTGGTAAAACCCAAGTTAGGAAGGAGTAGTCCACAACACTCTGCACCAACACACTATTTTTCCATTGTAATCTTCAACTTCTACAACAAAGAGAAATTGATTATTGTTTTCTATTCTTTTCTAATTAACAATTCATAATTTTAGAAAGAAGGTGATTTTTTTTTGAAATAAATAAGTCATAATTGTAGAAAGAACCCGTATCCTATGTACTTATTTGGTTATCCAAGTTACCAATATAGTTAACACCACAATAAATAATCAAAGTGGAGATGCTAATTGAACCTAAGTTGAATGGTACCCTTGATCATGTCAAATGACATGTAGGATTATTTTGAGATGATAAACTTGAAGCATCTATGAGAATATAGATAAATTGACAAGACCAAAAGAATGTGTGAAGTGAAAATGCATAGAAGACTATCAACCTAAGAATTATAGTGTAAGATCCATTAACAATTTATAGCCTATAAGATAAACAAATACTAACTTAGGAATCAAATTAGCCTAAAGTTTTGATATTTTAGGAAGAGGCAAAAGAGTGACAATGCAATATGTAAGATCAAATATTTGAAGAAGATCCAAGCCATAGTATGGTGGTTAGAGTTAAATACCTAGTGGACGCAGGGAAGGGATGAAGTAACTAGAGCCAAAGGCTCACCTAACTATCCAAACCACCCTGGAAGGGTTAACACAATGAAAGAAAACATAGAGAACAACAACAAAGGAGGAAGAAGAGTGAAATACTTTTATTGATTCATGAAAATATTTTTATACATGCATAGTTATAAGGCCTTTTGGGTTATGTCCAATACAAATACTTTCACATTCAAAGATCCAATAGAAAGTTCGTACTTTCCAATTCTTCTCTACAATCCTCTTCCAAAAAAAATTACCTAAATCTAAGCCTAGAAACTCTATATATGCTTGCCAAAATGGCTTACAAATAATTCTAGAACATTACATAAGAGGAAGGCTGACCCAACAACAATCTGGACACATCCCAGGAAAAAATCTTAACATAAATGTTGCAATTGAAATAAATCCCACAAGTTAGCTCACAAAAATCATGTCCAAATGTTGACACTCGACATAAGTAGGAAAACTTGGCACATGAAGGGTTACTCGACATACACTGGGTAACTCGGTATATGAAGAATCACTTGGCATACACTAGGTAATTCAGCACATGAAGGAACACTCGGACAACACTAGATTGCTATAGTAACTCAACACCAACTAAGTGCTACAGTAACTTGGAACCAACTAAGTTCTACAATAACTTGGAACCAACTAAGTGCTATAGTAACTTAACACCAACTAAGTGCTACAGTAACTCAACACCAAGTGCTATAGTAACTTGACACCAACTAAGTGCTATAGTAACTCAGTACCAACTTGCAAAATGAACAAAAATGAGTAGGATAACAAGGCAACCTAGGATACTCCTACATCAGACAACTAGGGTTGAAAGAAATGATTCTCCTAAATCATTGAGATGTCACAATTTGAGTTGAATCCAACTCAAATTGAGAAATCAATGAAGCATCTTCAATAGGCCTTTTTTCCACTTCACCATATATTCATAATAATCTTTTCCTCTTGTGCTCTTGCCAACTCTTTGTTCCAATATCTATTCAACTTCTTTAGTTTGTTTCTTAGGATAATCTTCTAATACAAACACTTCATCATCTAACTCATGATACTTATACAAATCAAAAACATTAAATATAAGAGATATATCCATGTCATTATGTAACTCAACTTCATAACCATTACCACTATCAAACTTCTTCAAGATCTTTCAAAGTCCAAATTTTTTCATCTTCAGCTTACTGTATGTTCCAACTAGGAATCTTCTTTTCTTCAAATGAACCATCAGCTCATCACCAATTTGAAAATCATGGTGTCTTCTATATTGATCAACATTCTTCTTATACTTCTGATTACTTTGTTCCAACCTCAACTTTAGTTTCTTATGTAAAGACTCTATAAAATTAGAAAATTCTTCTCTTGCATCACTTCTCTCTTCTTCACTAGAAACATCTCTCAAATTTGACTCCTCTAGGCTTCATTCTAGTAACAATCTTTAAAGGTATCTTCCCTGTACTCCTATTCACATAATTATTATATGCAAATTCAGCTTGTGCCAATACCATCTCCCAATTACTTAGCTTATTCCCAACTAAACATCTTAGTAAATTACCTAATCTTCTATTCACAACCTCTATTTGTCCATCTATTTGTGGATGGAATGTAGAACTAAACTTTAATTTAGTACTCATCTTCTTCCACAAAGTCTTCCAAAAATAACCAACAAACTTATTGTCTTTGTTAAAAATAATGCTTCTTGGTAATCCATGCAATATCAAAATCTCTTTAAAGACAAGTTCAGCAACATACTCAACATATAATGTCTTCTTACATGGTATGAAATGAGCCATCTTAGAAAATCTATCCAATACAACAAATATAGAATCATACCCCTTCAATGTGTTAGGTAATTCAAGAATAAAATTCATACTAATGTCACTCTAAGGTTTCTTAGGAATAGTAATAGGTGTTTACAAATCAGTATTTTGACTTGGTCCTTTTGCAATTTGACAAACTCCACAACTTTTACAAATTTCTGAACATCCTTATATTTTTGTGGCCAATAATACTTCTCTTTCAACAAAATCCATGTCTTATCAATTCCAAAATGTCTGGCCAATCCACCACTATGCTTTTCCTTAATCTGATTAACCTCATAGAACTTCTAGGAATGTACAATTGAATACCTTTGAACAACATACCTTATTGAATGAAATACTCATCATAATTACTTATGTGATTTGTTATATTTGGTTCTCTACACTCTCTCCACACCTCAAAAAAATTAAGATCAGCATCACACAGCTCTTTCATTTCATCAAAACCAAGAACTACAACCTTCATTTCAGTTAAAAAAGAATGTCTTCTACTCAATGCATTAGCAACTCTATTAGTAAATGAACTCTTATGCTTAATAACAAATGAAAATTTTGCAAGTACTCAACCCACTTCATATGTATCTAATTTAATTTATGTTGACTTCCCAAGTATTGTAAAGCTTTATGATTAGTATACAACACAAACACCTTAGGAATCAAATAATGTCTCCTCTTCTTCAATAATTGAAAAATAGCATAAAACTCTTGATCATACATAGAATGCTTCCTTTTAGCATCATTCAATTTCTCACTAAAGAAAGCAATGGGGTTACCTTCTTGACTTAATATAGCTCCTATTGCATTACCACTCGTATCACATTCAACTTGAAATAGTTTGTTGAAATTAGGAAAAGCCAATATAGGTAATTCAACAAGCTTTTGTTTCAAAGTCTCAAAACTCTTATCCACTCCATGTGTCCACTTGAATTCCTTTTTATCTCCCCTCATTATTTTAGTCATAGCATTACAAACAAAACTAAAATTATGTATAAACTTTCTACAAAAACTAGCCAAACCATGAAATGATATTATCTCCCACACATTCTTAGGTGTAGGTCATTCCAAAATTGCTTTAACCTTCTTAGGATCCATCAACTGAAATCACAGATCCCAAATACACAATCTCCTCTTGCATAAAAGAACACCTTTTAAGATTAATCAACAACTTTTCCTCTTTCAACCTCTGCAATACTTGTCTAATATGCTCAAGATGTTCTTTCTTATTCTTAATAAATACCATAATATCATCCAAATAAAAAATCACAAACTTACTCAAAAATCTTTTCAAAACTTCATTCATCAACCTCATCAAAGTACTAGGTGCATTAGTCAAACCAAAAGGCATAACCAACCATTCATACACACCATCTTTTTTCTTGAAAGTAGTCTTCCATTCATCACCTTTTTTTATTATAATCTTGATGCAAGAGCATCCAGTGGTGTAAGGGAAATCTTGTATCACCCAAAACTATGCTTAATGTTAGTTTCTATTTAAAGTTTTTAAATTTCTAGATACCCATTTGGGTCAAATAAAGATTCCAACTCTCATAGTTCCACTATTGGTTCTTTGGGTTAGAGTTTTTGAGCACCTTGGAATATGTGTCAATGTAAAAAATGGATTATTTTGTAATTAAGTCATAATTATGATGAATTAGAGGGTTTAAGTTAGAGGGATGAATATATTTTTAATTTAAAACATTCTAGGAATCAGGTCAAAAGGCTTTATGGTTTGAAAGTTATTGCAATATTAAGTTGCCTGGAGACCTTCTAAGAGCACTTTTGAGTCAGATTTGAGGTACTAAACAACCTAATATAGGATCAAAAAATGGGGGATGAGTTAAGCTAGTCTATAGAGCTATAGAATGCTTTGAGAGCTTCCCAAAAATGTAAACAATTTGTCAATTAGAGTCCCAGATCAAAAGTTATGCCTCCTAAAAGTTGGACTACCATTTTTGGATTCTTCTAATTTTACATTGGCTTCTAACGTGATTTCTAGAACCTTCTATTTTTGTAGTATATTTCAAATGGCATATTATAGAATTTATTCCTAACCCTAAACCTAATTGGGGTTTATTTAAGAAATTTATAGCATTGTAAAGACAGTTCTTGGTGGAGTTTGAGAGAAGGTATTGCGAGGATGATTTTTCTCCAAGATCTGACCATTGTAAGTCCATGGGGCATGTATTTGGGTCTACTTACATGTACTAAGTGTAGTAACATATTTTAATAATAATAATATTCTCCCTTTTCCCTATTGCATTCATTCTAGTTGTGGTTTGTGTTTTCATCAAGTGGTATCAGAGCAGGTTTTCCTGAGTGTGTAGACAAAATGCTGACTATGAGGTAGTTTCCACTAGGACTATGTGGTTGTGGGTTTGATATAAGAAGATGCCTCCATTAAGGGAGCATGGTGGAAGTGTTGGAGTTATTACTCTTGAGGTTAGAGCCCTCCAAAGACAAGTCCAAGCATTGCAATAGGAGATCTGTAGAGGAATGAATGTTTCCACAGGTGATGAAAGTGAGGAAGAAAATGAAGAAGAAGGAAATATTCTACCAAAAGGGGAAGGAGATGGAGAAGTCTTGAACCAAGTAGATGAGAGGATTTTTAGGTTCATTTCTAATCTTGGAAAAAGGCTTAAAATTGATGTGGGTATATTTTTAGGAAGTCTAAACTCGAATGAGTTGATTGACTAGATCAATGAACTAGAGGAATATTTTGAGTATAAGGATATTGGGGACCTAGATAGGGTTAAATTTTTGAAGGAAAAAATGAAATGCCATGCCAAAATCTAGTGGCAATAGATTCAACTAGAAAGAAATAGAAGAGGAAAGGAGAAAATCACAAGATGGGATCACATGGTGGACAAACTAAAGAAGCGGTTCATTCTTGTTGATTATGAGCTCAATTTGTTCAAGAAAATGCAAGGGTTAAAGCAAGAAGGAAAATATGTCTAGGAATATATAGAGGAAATTTACCTTCTTATTAGGGCAAGGCATGTAGAAGAAAATAGGGAGAAGGTTGCATGTTACCTTAGTGGGTTAAGATCTAGCATTCAAGAGGAGTTAAGTCTAGTTAGAATGACTAGCACTGAAGAGGCATACTAATTTTTCTTGCAATTTAAGGAGAAGCTAAAAAAAAGGTTTGATGGAAGGCAAAGAGGGCACGATCAAGGAGGAAGGGGCAGTGGCATGTCATTTGGAGGCTGAAATGAGAATCAGAGGAAAAATGAAGATGTGGGTACTAGCTGAAACTAGAGGAAGAAGGGTTTCAACCGCTCCCATGATCAAAAATTTGGAGATCAGAGAGGAAGAGGTAGAGGACATGCAAAAGGCTCTGAAAGAGGACAAGTTCTAGTAAATTAAAGGGTCTTACTAAGTGGTGAGACTGAACCTAGACAAAGGAGGAGTTTGTTTTGTACTAGGTGCAAGTGTGCAGATAAATATTGTGATGTGATTGTTGATGGTGGAAACACTGGCAACTTGGTATCAAAAGAGATGGTCTCAAAGCTAAAGCTCAAGAGGGAGAAACACCTCCAACCCTATCAGATTTCTTGGGTGAAGGATGATCATAAGGTCCTAATTAGTGAATAATGTCTAGTGAAGTTCAAGATTGGGAGTTACATGATGAGGTTCTCTATGACATCATTCCAATGGATGTATGCCATTTATTGTTGGGAAGGTTGTGGCAGTTTGATAGGCATGATGTACATGGTGGTTACACAAATACATACTCTTTGACAAAGGATGGAGTTTTCCACAATCTGAAGCCCTTGATAAAAGAAGGTGAAAAGGTATGTAGTAGTGCTAGGGTATGTCTTGTTGACAGAAATTTTTTTTTGGATGGCATGAAGCATCAACATATGTGCTATGCTTTGATTCCTAGAAAAGATAAGTAAGGTAGTAGTCAAATTCCCCTTGAAGTTTTGGGACTCTCTACCAAATATGAATTCTCTGTTAAAACCATTATAGGAGATTAAAATGGATATGAAGTAATGTTTTATGTTGTGAATGCCCTAATGAAAATTGAGATAAGTTGATACATCCATGTTTTAATACTCAGTGATTTGAGAGCTACTACATTATCTCAACTGTTTAAACTCTAAAATTTCACTAATGATGATATGAGGTGTTCTCACCCAATGATGATGACGTTGATTATGATACCTTAATAATTAGGTTATACATATTCAGATAGTTCATTATTCCTTAATTGGTGATGTTTATGATGTTTAGGTATATGCATGCCTAATGATGATTATTTTAGTATTTTAATCTAAATTAATGAATAAAGTTATGTTATATTGATTGTATAATTACTAATGACTAAATGTGTGTGCCAAAATTAGAAAGGGTTATTTAAGTGAAAGATTTATGTTTTGATTTATGCAACTATCCAAATAAGTTTTAAATATATGCATGTGATTTTCTCAAGCTACTGATGTGTGAAATGAGTGTGCAAGATTTATTAGCTAAGAAATATAATGGAGAATTAGAACTAGACCCTATGTACCATTTGTGAAAACCAGGGTTGAGTCTAATAAAAGATGCAGACCTTGTTGTTCATATTTTATTTGTATAATGAATTGAATGAATGTATCATTATGTAAGCATTAAGTGTTAATATTTTGTAACAGTGATTTTATATTGTCACTTAACACTCGTGACTCGTATATGCATTTTAGCTTGATAGTTAAGGTTAACCAAGTATCCTAAAGATCTAAGTTGGACTAGGTTATATACCTTTTTGCTAATCAGTTAGTAATCAAGATTAATTACCCTAATTAGAATTAGCGATTAATTTGCATTTTTGAGGGTTGTTAGGAAGTCCAAATTTTTAAAACTTTTTGATAGGTCCCTAAATAGTCCTAAAGGACATAAATCATGAAAATTAAGTACCTAAGGGGTATAGGTATGGGTTGGGAGCATTTTCCTCCCCTATAGCCCCTTTTGTTGGCTTTTATGGTCACCCAAATATCACATTCTTGCTCTATTGCGAAAATTGAATGTTTCACCATGAGTTGGATAAGTTAAACTCCACCTTGAAGTTAGCCTTATGATAAGTTAAGTTAGAAGATTCTAGAACATTTAAGACAAGTGGAGGAGTTATTGTATTTTAGAGGTGGTTGAGTTAATATCTTATTTAGAGGCAAATTTGAGAGAGGAAGAGTGTTCACACAACCTCTAGTTTTAGAGAGCTATTTAGGATTGAAGGAGAAGGAAGGGAAGCTCATCTCAAATTGTTCATTTTCCATAACCTTATTGTGAAGGTAGGAATTCTTCAAGCTCATTTTGTTTATATTGTGTTTCATGCTTAGGTAATTTTTTTGCATATGTATGTTTGTATGTTTGATGAATATGTTTTGGAGGGATTGAAATGGTTTTTTCTTAAATATTTTTTCTTAGTATTTTTTTTTTATTTTTAAAGGGATTGTATGGGTTGTATTGGCATTACTCACCCTCAGATAGGGTAGAAGTGGTCATGTACAGAGGAAGTCTTTAGTTGGACTCTAATAGTGTAGAGTCTCTCCTCAAGATGACAAGAGGGAGAGAGTAGGGTGTTATAGGCTCCTACTTGTCAGCACAAACTATGTTTTGAGTTTTAGAATTTAGGAAATGAAAAAAGGGAAGTTCTTGTGATTATAGCCCCGAAAGGGCACCTATTATGGTGTTATGGCCAACATCTCCTATTGAAAAAATCCACCTTCTCCCTAGTCTGGTTCAATGACAAACCTATTGTGCATACCTGAATGGGAGTGAATATTCAAAATTGTCTTCATGTTAAGATTGGTTGTCTTTTGGTCAATTTTTGTTCTCTCCATGATCATCTTGATGTGTTGTAGACTTCATAATGGTTTCCTTATTGTGGAGCCAAGAAGGGAATTCAAAAATTCAAATATATTGGAAGATTTCTCCTCAGGATAGTAATCCTATGTAAAAATGTTATTTTTAAACTTATTATGGAAATGGCTATGATGTCGAGTTTTCTTCCTGGTTCTTTACTGATGGGGCCTTAAATCAAGTGATTCAAAAATAAAATGAGTAGTATTTTTTTGTATGATTTTTCCTGTAATTTAGTTATATGCATGTGTTTATCAAAAAATGGATACAGTGGCGCATGTTTCATCCTTCCTACAACATTCTTATGCTTCAAAATCATATTCATTTGATTAAGGTTAATTAGATAAAATGATGATATATAATTATGAAATTTAAGTTCATAATATGTTGAAGAAAATTCATTTTTTGATTGGTACTTCATTTCATAATTTTCATAAGTGCTAGAAAGTAAAAAGTTTCAACTTGAATATTCAAGTGTTACATTTAATCTTATTATCACCTTAAAAAAAAAAAGTAGTAATATAACCCCCTTGGTTAATTAAGTAAATTGGTCAATCCAATACTTAGAAAAATAAATATATAGATATATAATTTCCCTTCCCATTGAAATTATTACTTGCATACTCATTTTTCAACATTTGGTAAAAGTTTGGACTTGCAAAAAAATTTACCCTCCTAGAGCAACTCTGAAAATTTGTATAGGGAGAAAGTTAATTCCCCATTTTGAACAGAATCTTGAAGATTCTCTTAATTATCCTTGTTTGAATTCAATAAATATTTTAAATTTAAATAAATAAGAAAAGAAAGAAAATACATAAAGTATAATTCTAAAATATTCTAATTACTTAACTTTAATTCATAAATTCCTTTGTTCCTAACTTTATCCTTACCTAGAAAACTTTAAGTCTTAACTCCCTATTCTCTTTCTCTCATACTAGGTGTTGACAAGGCCTCCAAGGTCTAAAAGAAATATCTTTCACATGGCCCTATGTGGCTTGACATGACAAGTGGACTAGGCAAGGAAAATGGAGAATCTTTGAAGTTAACATGTTTTTTTTTTAAAGATGAAAATAAAAAAATCTTTTTGAAACTATCTTGTTGACATGGCCGATCAACTTTTTGAGATCTCTTTTCCTGCATTCTTTTTACAGCCTTGGTAGGCATGGAAAGTTAATGTTTATTTTTTTAAAATTTATTTTTTCTAGTATATTTTGTTAGTAAGAAGTTTTAATGTTAGTAATTATATTTATTTTATTAAGTTAGTGTTATTCTATTTTAAGTACTTTAAATTAGTGTTAGTTGAAGTTAGAATTAGTTGTTATTGAGTAAAGTAAGATAGTTATTAAAGTTAGATGTTTTAAATTATTATGTTATTTTAATTTATTAAGATGATTTTATTAATTAGTATTTTAGGATTATAATTAAAATTTATTATTATTATTATAGTAAGATTAGTACTTATTATTTAATATTAGTTTAGATTTATAAAATGTTTCATTTATGTTAGATTTTATTTTAGTATTAGTTAAATGTAGTTAGTAATTGTTTTAAATATTAATATTATATCTTAAAGAGTGTAAAGTTTTCTTATTAAAAGTTAGCTGTTTTTATTACTTGTTTAAGTATATGTTAGTTAAGTTATTTAATTTTAAATTATTAGATGAATTAGTTTAAGATGAAAGTTTAAATTAAACTTTAAATGTTAAGTAAATAATTGGATTAAATTGGCACGTTTTAATATTAGACAATGTTAGTGTTTTAAATAGTCTTTTAGTATTAGTAGTTTTAATAGATTTAAATTTTTTGTCAATTTATGCATGGAATATTGAAAGGTAAATAAAAATAATATATAGTTTTGGATTAATTTAATTTAACTAAAACATATATTACTTTGTCATGAAGGCTCAAATTATATTAGTAATGCTTAGGATGTAATGGACAACATTAATTTTATTAATATTATTAACTAGTGAAATTTAGGATCGAACTTAAAAGGATGAGTTAGTTTGCAAGATAACAAGTGGTGGTTGTTAGATTGGGGTATATTATAAAAATAAATAAATATCAAATTATATCAAAACCTATTTTGTTATGTAAGTTTTAGTCAACCTTTATCAACATAGTCATTTCTTATAATTTTAAAAAAAAATAAAAAAAAGTTGCGTGTTTTCGCCCTGTATTTTGGGCATGACACTAAGGAGCTAAACAGACAAGTTCAGGAGCTATTGAGGAAAGGCTTGATTCAAGAGAGCTTGAGTCCATGTGTAGTACCTACAATTCTGGCACCAAAGAAAGATGGAGAGTGGAGAATGTGTACAGACTCTCGAGCTATAAAGAATAACCATCAAGTATCAATTTCCTTTGCCAAGAATGGATGATTTTATGGACTATTTGAGTGGGGCTCAATACTTCACAAAGATAGATCTCAAGAGTGGCTATCACCAGATATGGATACAAGAAGGAGATGAGTGGAAGATTACATTCAAGACCAAGGAGGGTCTATATGAGTGGTTAGTCATGTCCTTTGGACTGACCAACATGCCAATCACCTTCATGTGGCTTATGAATGAGATACTAAATAAATTCTTGGGAAAATTTGTTATTGTCTATCTAGATGATATTTTAATTTTTAGTAAGTCTTTTGATGAACATTTATTGCACATTCTTAGTGTCCTTGGAAGTTTGAGGAAAGAGAAATTGTTGATTAATTTGAAGAAGTGTAGCTTCGTCAAAAGGGACTTAGTCTATTTGGGGTTTGTTGTATCAGCTAATGGTCTCAAAATGGATCTAGAGAAGATAAAGGCATTCCTAGAATGGCCTACTCCAAGGTTTGCTACTGAGGTGAGATCATTCCATTTCCTAGTTAGTTTTTACAAGAGGTTCATTATAAATTTCAGCGGCATATGTGCACCCCTGACTAAAACAATGAGGGGGGATAGAAAAGAGTTCAAGTGGACTGAAAGAGCTACAAGGAGTTTTGAATTATTGAAGAAGAAGGTGACAGAGACCCCTGTGTTGGCACTTCCTAATTTCAATAAAGTGTTCTAAGTGGTTGTGATGCTAGTGGCAATGTTATTGGGGCTATATTGATCCAAGAAGGTAAGCCTATTGCCTACTTTAGTGAAAAACTAAATGATGCAAAGAAGTATTTTGTTTATGATCAGGAATTCTATGCAATAGTTCAAGCCTTAAAGAAATGGAGGCATTATTTATTACCAAAAGAATTTGTCTTGTATACTGATCACCAGGAAAAGTAGTACCTAATTATCCAAGGTAAATTGAATCAAAGACATTTAAAATGGGTAGAGTTCATGCAAAGCTATACATTTGTGTTGAAATATAGAAGTGGAAGGTCTAATAGGGTAGTAGATGCATTGAGTAGGAGACAGTTGCTGCTAACAATAATGTAGGTTGAAGTGGTTGGGTTTGATGAACTCAAGAATCTGTACCCTGAGGATCCTGATTTTGTTGAAGCATGGAAGGCTTGTAAAGAACCTATTACTATAGATAGGACTAGGTGGCTAGATTATTTGATTCAAGATGGTATTTTGTTCAAGGGCATCTAGTTATGTATTCAAGGGAGCTCGATGAGGGAGAACTTGATTAAGGAGAAACATAGTGGAGGAATGGTAGGACACTTTAGTTGGGATAAAACTATTACCATTATTAGAGAACATTATTTTTGGCCTCAATTATCATAGGATGCGAATAAGTTTGTGCTGAATTGTCAAGTATGTCAAGCAAAAAAAGGATTTAGTCACAATATGGGACTCTATCATCCATTGCATGTTCCATCAAAGCCTTGGGAGGACATAAGTATGGATTTTTTTCTTGGATTGCTAAGGACACAAAGGGGTAATGACTTAGTATTTGTGGTGGTTGATAGGTTCATCATTCCATGCCACAAGACTCATGATGTAGTACATATTGCAAATTTGTTTTTTAGAGAAGTGGTGAGACTACGTGGTCTCCCAAAGAGTATTGTTTTTGACAGAAATACTTAATTTGTGGGGTATTTCTAGAAGACTTTGTGCAAAAAGTTAAGGATGGAATTGAAGTTAATTTCTACACATTATCTGTAGATTGACAAAGAAATAGATGTGGTAAATAGAAGTTTGGGAAATTTTCTAAGGTGTTTAGTGGGAGATAAGCCCAAGGGATGGGATTTGATTCTACCACAAGCAGAATTTGCTTACAATAATTCTATAAATAGGATTATTGGTAGATCACCATTTCAAATTGTATATGGGAGTAGTCCTAGGACTACACCAAAACTGAGAAAAATAGAGCAAGGGGAGAGGACAAGTGTTGAGGTAGAAGAATTTGTTGTATATGTCAAAAATCTACATGAGGAGGTAAATGCACATATTACGAAGATGAACCAATAGTATAAGGCTAGGAAAAGTCAAAAGAGGAGACATAAAGAGTTCCAAGTAGGGGATCTAGCTATGGTATACTTGGGGAAGGAACGATTTCCAGTGGGTACCTACAACAAGTTGAAGATGAAGAAATTTGGTCCTTACAAAATTTTGAAGAAACATGACTCAAGAAATGTTTATGAGGTGGAGTTGCTAGATGGGATTCACATTTCCCCTATCTTCAATATTGTAGACTTAATAGAATATCATGATGATGGTGTAGATGAGGGGTTGATGCTAGAGTCATGTCCAATTCCTAATTTAGTGAAGGAAGAGATTGAAGATATTTTGGATAGTCGTGTGGGCTAGAGTACTAGAAACATGTAGTATGAAGAATATGTGGTGAAGTGGAAAGGATGACTAATAGAAGACTCAACTTGGATATTTACAGTGGAGGTTATCCATTTGGGTTTCCCTCTACTAGCTATAAAGTGACAGGGTCACTTTTCAATCTACCCTAGGTGTCTGATGTAGGAGCATCCAATGGTGTAAGGACAATCATATATCACCCAAAAAATGCTTAGTGTTAGTTTTTGTTTAAAGTGTTTTCATTTTTGGATACCCATTTGGGTCAAATAAGGATTCCAACTCTCATAGTTTCACTATTGGTTTTCTAGGTTAGAGTTTTTGAGCACCTTGGGATACATGTCAATGTAAAAATTGTGTTATTTTGTAATTGATCCATAATTATGATGATTTAGAGGGTGTAAGTTGGAGGGATGATTATATTTGTAATTTAAAACACTCCAAAAAATGAATTAGGTCAAAAGGCTTTACAGTTTGAAAGTTATTATAGTTTTACATTGCCTAGAAACCTCATAAGAGCACTTCCAAGTCAAATTTGAGGCACTAAATGACCTCATACGGGCCTAAAAAATGAGGGAAAAGAAAATTTGGTCCATAGGCTATAAAGCACTTCGAGAGCTTTCTGAAAATTTAAACAGTTTGTCAATCAGATCCTAGATCAAAAGTTATGCCTCCGAGAAGTTGGATTGCCATTTCTATATTCTTCTAATTTTACATCGGCTTCTAATGTGATTTCTAGAACCTTCTATTTTTACGGTGGATGCCAAATGGAATATTCTAGAATGTATTCTTAACCCTAAGCCTAATTGGAGTTTATTTAAGAACATTTCTAGCATTGTAAAGGCAGTTCTTGGTGGAGTTTGAGAGCAAGTACTGTGAGGAGGATTTTTCTCCAAGATCTAACCATTGTCAGCCCATAGGGCATATTTTTTGGTTTTTTTACATGTACTAAATGTAGTAGCATATTTTAATGATAATAATATTCCCCTTTTTCTCTGTTGCATTCATTCTAGTTGTGGTTTGTATCTTCATTAAATCTAATTATAGCCACTCTTCAAATCAATCTTGGTAAAATACTTTGCTCCACTCAAACAATCCATCCTTGGTAAAGGAAACTTGTATTTCACTTTTATCTTGTTAATAGCTATAGAATTAGTACACATTTTCCATTTTCCATTCTTTTTAGGTTCTAATACAACAAGTATAGCACATGGACTCAAGCTTTCTCTGATCAAACCTTTCTGCAACAACTCATGCACTTGTCTGTTAAGTTCTTCATTCTCTATAGGTGCCAATATATATGGTGCTTTGTTTGGCAAACTAGCTCCAAGAATTAGATCCATACAATGACTTATGCTTCTTACTAGAGGTAAACCATCAGGAATATCATCAACAACAATATCTTTATATTTATTTAGAAATTCAGCAATTTCTATTGTCATACCAACTTTTTCTACTTGGTCATTACTAGCAACACTCTATCCTCAACGAACTACAAAAAAAAAAAAACTTGATTCTTCTTTACTTCCTTTCAAAATTTCTTTCTATTTACCATGCAAAATTTTATTATAGTATTGTAAGAATTTGGCTTAGGCCAGAATTCACCCAAGACCAAGGAACTCAAACACAAGCACACAATAGACCAAATAGAGAGAGTATGATCAGAATGAAAATATTTATTCAATATGCTAGCTTGAGCGTACACTAGGAGTGCCTATATATAAAGGCCTTAGGAGAGCTTCTAGAATGTATAACAGTTAGCATCATGATAAGCCATACAACTAGGTACATGTCCACCAAAAATGGGTTATCCTTGATTAAGCACAAAATTAAGTGCGATGATGTGAGGATAAGCCTACAATAGTGTAGCATGTAAATCAATGGTGTAGACAATATGTGTTAAATATGGAGTGCAGATAACTATGTTGTCATCATGAAAACTCAGTGAATGATGCAAACTCCTGTATTGTAGACACCATGTGCATAATTATAGTTGTGTAACTCATAAGAGTACACAAAATCCTAAGTGTCTCACCTAAATAAAATAATAAAATAATGAAAGTAATGCATTAACCTAAGTAAACTTAAGTAAGTGTAATAAGTAAATACTTATTTATACAAACACCCCCCACTGCCCCCCCTTAAGTGCAACTTAGGGGAATGCCCTTAAGCTTACAAAATCTAGGATGCAATGTAAGATGGGTCCTAGCTACTAGGCCATGTTAGGTACCCATGTACATAATGATATGAAATCTCTCATAAAGTGAAGAAAGGGGGAAAACCTCATGGGAAAAACCCTCCCCCAAAAAAGTTGGTGTAAATAAGTATTTACTTATTACACTTACTTAAGTTTACTTAGGTTAATGCATTAGCTTCATTATTTTATTAATTTATTTAGGTGAAACAGTTAGGAATTTGTGTACTCTTATGAGTTACACAACTCTAATTATTCACATGGTGTCTACAACACAAGAGTTTACATCATTCATTGAGTTGTCATAATGACAACACAGTTATCCACACTCCTCATTTAGCACATGTTTTCTACACCACTAATTTTCATGCTACACCATTGTAGGCTTATCCTTACATCATCACACTTAATCCTGTGCTTAATGTAGGATAACCCATATCTGGTGGACATGTGCCTAGTTATATGACTTATCATGATGTTGACTTCTATGCATTCTAGAAGCTCTCTTGAGGCCTTTATATACAGGCACTCCTAGTGTACTCTCATGCTGGCATATTGAATGAATATCATCATTCTGATCATACTCTCTCTATTTGGTCTACTATGTGCTTGTGCTTGAGTTCCTTGTTCTTGGGTGAAGTTTGGCCTAAGCCAAATTCTCACATGGTATCAGAGCTTGGAGAGATTCTCTACATATAGTTGTTCAAGACCATTCATGCTTCAGCACCTCGACCTTGAATCTAGAGGATCCACAAAAATTGGAGTGTTTAGAGCCATATTTGACCTCACCATTTCATCTGAATCATTAATTTAGTGAAGATTGACTATAAATTTTCCTATGCTAAGTGAAAGTTGATCATGGGGTAAATTTTTTTTGCAAATCGAAACCCAAAGGCCCTGATTTGTGGTTCCAATATGGTCAATTAATTGATCTGATTATTTAATTTTTGGATCTAAATTAATTTTCATCTCTACAATTTTTTCTCTAGTAAGGTATTTTTGGATTTTTTATTTGCCCTATTAGAGAAATTATTTTTGCAAAATCGGGTTGTCAAATCATAGCTCTGCAATTTTAGATTTTATATATTTTGCAAGAAAATTATTAATCATAAGACTTATTGTTTAATTGGCCTCAACATCTCAATTGGTCATACCTGCACATATAACTTGCAGCCATGTGGGAAACATAGTCAAATTTTGGCAAGGACCTATGGTAATTACCCTTGCTAGCCCAGCCAACATCACTGGCGAGGAGCTCATTTTTTGAATAGCCTACATGCTTCATTTTAAATCACTGTGGAGGAAACCCCATATCGAATGTGGGATTAATTCCACAAGGTTTCTAGCATCTAAGCTCCACTGAATTTGATTCTGGTGACTGATAATTTTTTTAGCAGTGCTCAACATTACACTGAACACTTGCCACATGTTTAGTGTTTTGCAAGAGTACAGGCGACACGCATCCAAATTTAATTCAACCACACGATAAACTATTGTAGACCCCTATGCAGGACTCATTGTCCACCACCTCACTTACCAATATGGAATTGACTCATCATCCAAGTCAGCACTCCAATCATCCTTGTCAATAGTAGAGTTGGCAGTGCCATGTCTACAGGTCAACCACATCAACATTGCATTGTACAAACATGTGGCATCTAATCAACTTGCCTAGTCAGCAGTGAGTCACCAACCCTATTAGTGCCAACAAGGATTCACATTAGTAGTCTATATGACCAGTCAGCCAAACATGTCTGCCATTTCTATACAATTATGTACATGCCATATTGTTGGCATCACCATCAGCTCAGTTGACATCATCACTGATGTCATTGTAGGGCAAGAGTTTGTTGATGTCATCTTTTCACTGGGTAAAATTGACAACCATCTAACTATCATACTAGGCCAAATGACAATTGCTAAGATAGTTGTATGAATGTCAAATTTAATCTCGTCATTCACTGATGCAACCCCTCTCTAGATTGATTTTAGTTTTTGTAGTCCAACTTCGGGAGGCTATAACTCAGACATTCAGACTCCAAATAAGGCGCAATTTTTTTTGAAACTAGGTAGAATTTCTTAATTTTTTTAGTGGTGTAGCTCTTTTCTAGTTTTGAGCATGAATTTGTCAAAATTTGTGTTTTTTTGGCAATTGTACCTACATAATCCTACATTTTGCAATTTCAAATGCTCTGTACGGGCAAATCTAGAGTCAAAAATAGGTTCCATTTTTTTTTAAGTGTGTTATTTTTTGTCTACTTTCTAATTCCATAGTCAAATTTTAGGTTTGTGTGGACAAAAGTGTCACTTTTAGTAATAGGGCCTTTCTTTGCTTTGTATTGCTTCAAAATTGTAGCACATTGTAAAGTTCTAGATTTGTAATCTATATAGAAGTTATAACAAGAAAAATTAGAAGTCCACAAAAGCCAAAATTGGAAAGTGGCCCATTTTAATTGCATTACTGATAAAGTGCCCAAAGCATCTATTTTGGGGGGGTTTTCTTGATTTAGTGAAAAGGGGGGGTGTTCTTGGCATTGTGTTCTCTCTTTTCTACACTTTTCTTTCACTTTCGCATTATGGGAAACTTTAAGTTTCCTAAATTAACTCCTCATAACTCCTCATAACTCCTCATAACTATGCTACATGGTCCATAAAAAAGTGGTATCACTTAATGCATAATGGAGTTTCACAATATGTAGATGGTACTCTTCCGAAATCAACAGGTGATAAAGTTTTAGATAGTGATATTTTAGCTTGGGTAGTAATGGATAGAAAATTCATAGGTGATATATGTTTGGGGGTAGATGATAAGATCATGTATCAAATCAAGAAGTGTTCTAATCCAACAAAGCTTGGGATACCCTTGAAAACCTCTATGGTAAAGTGTTTGAGGAGGATGTTTTCAAAATTGAAGATTAGCTTGTCTTCTTAGATCCTAAGTCATATGACTCCATATAGGATTTCATCATCAAGGTGAATTAACTAAGGAAAAGGCTTACTAATAGTGGGAGTTCTATCAAAGATGACAGACTGGTCTATCTCATCCATAACAAGCTACCATCTAAGTATTCAACATTTGTATCTTCTTTTAACACCTCAAAGACTACCTTAGGGTCTACCTACAAGAAAGTCATGTTTGATGAATATGCTAAGCTATTGGATGATGAAGAAAAGAAGTTGAAATCAATGGAGATTCTCAAATCACCTTAGTCTATAGCATTGGTGGCCAACAATGAGGGTTCTCAAAATTCAACTAGATAGTATTCAAATAAAGGAAAGGGTAAGAAGAAGTGGAAGAGAAAATCTAAGGATGTAGAAAAGACAACACCACAATCCAATCAACAAGGAAAGTCCTCAAATTCTAATAAGAAGGGGGACAACAATAAGGAGAAGAAGAAGTGTGCTTATTGAAAGAAATCGGGTCATGAAGAGCATGAGTGTTATCTAAAAAAGATTGATGAGTTGACTAACATTATGAAGAAACATAATGTTCCAGTACCTAATGCTTGCAAAGAGAAAGGGTCTTCTTCAAACTTAGAGGGCAAAGGGCAAGCACTCATGGCTAATCCAAATTCTTCAAAGGAATGGATATTTGATTTAGGTGCCTCATATCACATGAGTTCTTCAAAGGAGGTTTTTTCTTCAATGAAGTAGTCCAAGGTACTGCACATCTTCATGGGAGATGATAGCAAAATGGAAGTTGAAGGAAAAGGAAATGTGGAAATGGAAAATGGAGAGTTTTAAAATGTTCTCTATGTTCCAAACCTAAGTACAAATCTCCTATCAATTTACCAAATCACTCACCTTGGAGATGGACATAGAGTTGAGTTCCTTCCAGACTCAGTATAGGTGCACAATCTTAAAGATGATTCCTTGGTTGCAGTGGGAAAGTGAATCATAAGAACCCACCCCATTATGACATACATCCAGTATATACATAAGAGAATGATAAGAAGAGGAAGAGAGATGGGATAGGCTCTCTCCCCAAATAAGAATGCTAAATAGTGACCACTCCAATGAAGAAGCTGATCCAAGACTACAGAATGGTGTTCCTCCCCTTAGGAAGAAACAATGCCAAGGGTATAGATGAGACGCTTCTACTATGTGTGGAAAGGATCCCATGGATAGGTGATATCTCTAAAACTCGCTCAACTT
Organism: Cupressus sempervirens; assembly: GCA_028749045.1. Classification (NCBI taxonomy): domain Eukaryota; kingdom Viridiplantae; phylum Streptophyta; class Pinopsida; order Cupressales; family Cupressaceae; genus Cupressus; species Cupressus sempervirens. Next base: position 676,684,896 of record CM053793.1, on the reverse strand, counting down.
ATTGAAGAACCTATCTCAAAGAAATGTCTGACTCTACAACTGATGAAGAACCCTACTACAACTGTTGATCATAAGTATCCACAATCACTTCAACCTATGATGATTGATCATGTAGAGAATGAACAAGAGAGTTATATGGAGCCCTTGTGACAACTAAAGAAGGTGCTTCTACATCAAGAAGAAGAGACAAATCATCAATATTCTCCCCCAAATCTATCACTGAATCTATATCTAGAAGACTGGATGTACCCTGCTATGTTGGACCTATCACTGTGGCTATGTATGCATGTGGATTGAACTGATGAAGTAACCTCTTGCTATAACTGTCAATAGAACTCCACATGTCTAAATCTATTGAAGCACTATCATTTGTGTCACTATTAGTTTCCACACTATATGATGTGCAAAGAGCATGAGAGGACAAGCTTGGTGAACTTTCCTCAAAATGTAAATACTTGTCCACAAAAATCTTATGTGTCTCAAGATCTAGAAGTTTGTATGCCTTCAAACTATCTTCATAACCAATGAAGGTATAAGGACATGATGATTGTGCCTTGCATCTCCTAGAAGATGTTTTTTCCCATGTAGGACAATCGAAGACTCTGAAGTGTGTCACAATAGGTTTTCTACTGCACCATGCCTAAAAAGGAATCTTGCCATCTAAGACTAGATGAGAAGAACAATTAAGAATGTGAGTGGCACTACTGATTGCTTTGACTTCTAATGATGGATCTAGAGACCTAGTTTGTATCATGCAACTTGACATAGACTTAAGAGTTTGGATCCTCAATGTTGCAACATTTTTAATGTGGATTGAATGCTAGTAGAGTCTAAAGATCAATTCCCTCGAGTTTGCAAAAGTCCATATGTCTTTTGTTCACATACATGCTTCCATTGTCCATTCGGAGAACTTTGATGGCCTTTCTAGTTTTTTATTCTACATGAGTCTTGAAGGCTAGAAACTTGTCCATCACTTCATTATTGTTATGAAGAAAGTAGACCCAAGTGAACCTTGAAAAGTCATCAATGAAGGTAAGTATGTAGTGACCCTAGCTAACTACATAAGGACCTATTAATACCATGTGAACCATCTATAGAATGCCTAGTGCTCTTGAAGACTTCCCTCTCTATAACTTCCCCTCTAGATGCATATCCACTGAATCTATTGAACATTCACCCTTAGAAAAGTTGATTTGAGGTAGATCTTTGACCATTTGGTTTGTACAAAGTTGTTGAAGGTAGCGGAAGTCAAGATGACCATACCACTCATGCCATAATTGCATGTTTGAATCTAATTGTGATAACAAGGCCTTTGAAGGAGACTTGGTCACAAAATGAGAAATTATGATTCACTTCCCCATTGCAACCAAGGAATCATCTTTAAGACTATGCACCTTTATTGAGTCTAGGAGGAACTCAACTCTATGTCCATCTCCCAAGTGAGTGATTTGGTAGATTGATAGGAGATTTGAACTTAGGTTTGGAACATAGAGAACATCTTGAAACTCTCCATTTTCCATCTCCATGTTTCATTTTCCTTCAACTTCCATTTTTCTATCATCTCCCATTAAGATGTGTGGTACCTTTGAGTGCTTCATTGAAGAAAAATTTTCCTTTGAAGAACCCATATGATATGAGGCATTTGAGTCAAATATCCATTCCTTTGAAGAATTCAAATTTTCCATGAGTGCTTGCCCTTTGTCCTTTGAATTGGAAGAAGACCCTTTATCCTTATAAGCATTAGGAAAATGAACATTATGTCTCTTCATGATGTTGGTCAACTCATCAATCTTCTTAAGATAACACTCATGCTCTTCATGACCCAATTTTTTTCAATAAGTGCACTTTTTCTTCTCCTTATTGTTTTCCCCCTTCTTGGTGGAATTTGAGGACTTGCCTTGTTGATTTGATTGTGGTGTTGTCTTTTTTGTATCCTCTAATTTGTTCTTCCATTTCTTCTTACCCTTTCCTTTATTTAAAGACTATCTAGTTGAATGCTGAGAACCATCATTGTTGACCACCAATGCTTTAGACTAAGTTGATTTGAGAATATCCATTGATTTCAACTTCTTTTCTTCATCATCCAACAATTTAGCATATTCATCAAAAGTGACTTTCTTGTAGGCAGACCCTAAGGTAGTCTTTGAGGTGTTAAAAGAATATATAAATGTGGAATACTCTAATGGTAGCTTGTTATGGATGAGATAGATCAATTTATTATCTTTGATAGAACTCCCACAACCAGTAAGCTTTGTCCTTAGTTCATTCATCTTGATGATGAAATCCTATATGGAATGATATGACTTAGGATCTAAGGATGCAAGCTCATCTTTGATTTTGAACACATCCTCTTCAGACACTTTACCATATAGGCATTCAAGGGTATTCCAAGCTTCCTTAGATGTAGAAAAATTCTTGATTTGATATAGGATCTTATCATCAATCCCAAAACATATATCACATAGGGATTTCCTATCCATTGCTACCCAAGCTAAAATATCACTTGTTAATACCTTATCACATGCTGGTTTAGGAAGAGTACCATCTACATATTGTGAAAATTCATTATGCATTAAGTGACACCACATTTTTATTGACCACATAGCATAGTTGTGAGGATTTAATTTAGAAAATTTAATAATATTCATAAAGTAGAAATGAAAAAAAAGTGCAGAAAAGAGAGAACACAACACCAAGAAAACCTCTCTTTTCACTAAATCAAGAAACCCTCCCAAAATAGATGCTTTACACACTTTATCAGTAATGTGATTACAATGGGGCCACTTGCCAATTTTGGCCTTTATGGACTTTTGATTTTGCTTGTTACAACTTGTATATAGATTACAAATCTAGAACTTTACAATGTGCTACAATTCTTAAGTAATACAAAGCAAAGAAAGCCCCTATTTTTGAAAGTGACACTCCACACAACCCTAAAATTTGACTATGGATTTGGAAAGTAGACAAAAAATAATGCACTTTCAAAAAAAATGGAACTTGTTTTTGACACTAGATGTGCTCGTACAGAGTGTTTGAATTTGCAAAATGTAGGATTATGTAGGTGTAGTTGCCAAAAATGAAAATTCTAACAAATCTATGCACCAAAACCAAAAAAGAGCCACTACATTGGAAAATTTCAAAAATTCTAACTAATTTCAAAAAAAATTACACCTTATTTGGAGTCTGAATGTCTGAGTTATGGCCTCCTAAAGTCAGACTGCAAAAACCAAAATCAATCTAGAGATGGGTTGCACCAACAAATGACGGGGTTAAATTTGATGGTCATACAATCATCACAATAGTTTAAATTTGTCTTGGAATGATAGTTAGATGATCGTCAAATTTAGGCTAGTAAAACTGATGACATCAACAAAAATCCATCTAGTGATGATGTCAGTTGTACGAATGATGATGTCATTAGTATAGATTATACGAATGAGGATGACTATATCACTTGAAATGGATTTATGGTACTAAATATACTAAAAATGCACCTATGTGTCTCTAATTACATGGTAGGTGACTGGGATGATGACACTAGTAGGTATGTTAACATGGTGTCTTACTCAAATTTGTGTGTCGCCTACATGGTAGGAATTTTGACAAGTCACAAAATTATTGTGCCACATGGTACTTTGTGGATTGGTCTCCATGGCCTACATGTCCAAGGTTCAGCACTAACTATGTCTAGGGTTCACTATTGACTATGTCCATCACTAGAGATAGCAACAATCGCCGATTTATTCATTGAGGATGCTTGAAATTTCCTTCTCATGCATGGTTGCGAGAAATCTTATTTGATACACTAGAAATGAGTTTGAAATCACCATTGCATGTAAAGGTGATGCCAGATATTTATCTAGTGGGGATATTAATCCCCCATGCATTGTGTGAGGCTCTTGTGTGGATTTTAAAAAGAAGCCTGCACAATGAAATAGTAAACACGCAGTGTAGTGGGCTTGGTCGCCAAAATTTGGCAAGGCCAATGCAATTGGAGTTGTTGGCCATGGGCGGATGATTACTAGCTGGAAATTTGTATATGCCCATAGATTTATTCAATATACCCTGTGAAAAAATAAATCCATAATTACAAAGCCGAGCTAAGGTGTCACTGCCTAGTTTGGCTATAAAAAATTTCTCTACCTGGCCAACTGAGAAATAATTTCCAAAATAGAAATTTGGAAAAAAAATTGTAGAGAATAAAATCAATTCAAATTTAAAAATTAAATACTTAGATCAATTAATTAACCATACTCAAATTGCAAATCGAGGCCTCTAGGTTTCAATTTGCATAAATTTTTTAGCTCACGATCAACTTTCACCCAACATAGGCAAATTTATAGTCGATCTTCATTGAATTGATGCTTTAGAAACAATGGTGAGGTCAAATATAGCTGTAGACACTCCCAATTTCTATGGATCCTCCACATTCAAGGTTAAGGTGTTGAAGCATGAATAGTCTTGAATAGCTATGTGTAGAGAATCTCCCCGACTTCTGATACCATATAAGAATTTGGCTTAGGCTAGAATTCACCCAAGACTAAAGAACTCAAACATAAGCACACAATAGACCAAATAGAGAGAGTATGATCAGAATGATGATATTCGTTCAATATGCCAGCTTGAGAATACACTAGGAGTGCCTATATATAAAGGCCTCAGGAGAGCTTCTAGAATGCATAGAAGTTAGCATCATGATAAGTCATACAACTAGGCACATATCCACCAAATATGGGTTATCCTCCATTAAGCACATGATTAAGTTTGATGTTGTAAGGATAAGCCTACAATGGTGTAGCACACAAATCAATGGTGTAGACAACATGTGCTAAATGGGGAGTGTGGATAACTATGTTGCCATCATGACAACTTGATGAATGATGCAAACTCATGTGTTGTAGACACCATGTGCATATTTAGAGTTGTGTAACTCATAAGAGTACACAAACTCCTAAGTGTCTCACCTAAATAAAATAATAAAATAATGCAAATAATGCATTAACCTAAGTAAACTTAAGTAAGTGTAATAAGTAAATACTTATTTACACCAACAAGTATAACTAACCTCATTTGGACTTTCAATCAAAGATAGCAATGTTTGTTTCTTGCCTGATACAGGAGCATCTAGTGGTGTAAGGGCAATCCTGTATCACCCAAAAATATGCTTAGAAATAGTTTATGTTTAATGTGTTCTCATTTTTGGATACCCATTTGGGTCAAATAAAGGTTCCAACTCTCAGAGTTCCACTATTAGTGTTCTGGGTTAGAGTTTTTAAGCACCTTGGGATATGTGTAAATGCCAAAAAAGTAGGACTATGTAAGTGAGCCATAATTATGGTGAGTTAGAGGGTGTAAATTGCAGGGATGGTTATATTTTTAATTTAAAACACTTTGAAAAAGAATCAGGTCAAAAGGCTTCATGGTTAGAAAGTTATTATAATTTTTCGGTTCTTGGAGACCTCCTAAGAGCACTTCAAAGTTAGATATGGGGCACTAAATGTCTTCATATATAGAGAAATAATAGGGGATGAAAAAATATCATCTATAGGGCTATAGAGCACTTCAAGAGCTTTCCAGAAATGTAAATAGTTCGTCAATTTGAGTTACAGTTCAAAAGTTATGCCTCCCGAAAGTTGGACTATTGTTTCTAGATTCTTCTAATTTTATACCGACTTCTAACGTGATTTCAAGAACCTTCTATTTTGGTGGTGGATGCCAACTAGCATATTCTAGAATGTATTCCTAATCCTAAACCATTTGGGGCTTATTTAACAACATTTCTGACATTGTAAAGGCAGCTCTCAGTGGAGTTAGAGAGAAGGTACTATGTGGAGGATTTCTTTCTCCAAAATCATACTGTTGTAAGCCCATAGGGAATTTTTCATTGATAATAATATTTCCCTTTTCTTTTGTGTTCATTCTAGTCTTTGGATGTGTCTCCATCATTCCCATTTACCCAAAGAGTATATTGATTTAAACTTCCATCATGTACAACATATATATCATATTGCTAAGGTCTACCCAACAGAATATGACAACAATCCATAGGCATAATATCACACAAAACTTCATCAATGTAATGTCCAATTTTGAACTTCATAAGGCATTGTTCACTTACCAATATCTTATGATCATATTTGATCATGAAACATGATAAGGTTTGGAGTGCTTTAGCCTCTAAAATTGAAAATTTGTAACTAGCTCTTTTGATGCCAAATTTGTTCACCATCTTTGGCCAAGTAATTCACTTAGGTTGCTCAGATTCATAGAATTTTCCTTGCACAAATAGTTAAGTAAAAATTTTAGTGAGAAATGATTCAATTTCATCCTTTTATTAAATTTCACCTTTCAATCACCATAAATTCTTGGTATGATTGTTCACTCAAATGATAGACTATCATCCACTTAGCTTGCATTGAAATCTCAACAAAGTCATTCATGTTTTGATTACCACATAAAACTCTAGTTACTCCAAACCTTGCTCGACAGGTTCTTGTGATCTAACTTTTCTTGGTAAGGATAGCAACCTAACCTTACTCAGTAATGACTTGCATCTTGAGTACTCAATGATCCTTTGCATCTTGAGTGCTAATTTGGATCATTCATTCTGCTAACTAGAACTAATGTGATATGTCTTCTTTAAGATCCTAGTTCCAGTCCTCCTTATGAGATCAAGTGGAAATACTTGAGTCACCCAATTCTTGAGTGACATGTTCATCACTACTCAGATTTACATTTTCAAAAGATATTGGAATCTATTATTGTCTCATCTACTTTTTGATGTTAGCAAATTTTTTCTTCTTTTCATCTTCAATTCTTCCAATATTCATATATTTCTTAGCAAGATGACCATGTTCTGTATAGGTAAAACATCCTTTGGTGGTGTCTCTTGTTTTCATGTGATGTTTTACACAATTCATTCCAATGTGTCCAAATTCTCCATAGTAATGACATTTTCACCAAGTGTTATAGTCCCAACCAAATATATCTTTTACAATCTATTCTGTTGGTTTCAGTATCTTAGTTTTGCATTCTAAGGATTTTTGCCCATGGTTCTTGCATTTGCGACATTTGCCTTCAAATTTAGGTTTTTTCTGGCATTCATTAGTTTTATGACCATGTTGATTGTAGTTGTAGCATTTTCCATTGAATTTAATTTTTACATTGCTTCATCATTTGTTTGATGTATGTCCAATCTTACCACAATGGTTGTAAGTAGGTTGTTGATTCTTTTAAGCTCCTTGTTTTGATGATTCACCTTCTTCTGTATATCCAATTCCTGCTTTACCATTTTGTTTGAAGTGACTTTTACCATTCAATTGATTCATGTCTACTTGATATTTCATCATCCTCTCATTGGTTTGCCTTTCAATATTTAAATCTTTCAAAAATATTTCATTTTCTGATCTTAGATTCATGATTTATTCATTTCCATTAGTGAGCTAATTAATGAAGTTTTCTTGCTAAAGGGATAAATTTTGAATCTCATTATTCTTTCCTTCTATTTCTTCTTTTATCTTTTTTTTCTCTTCCATAACTTCACATAGTCTTACTGATTGAATTTCTTGCTCTCTTCTTAGTTTTCTTACTTCCTCTTGAAGTGAACCATTCTTTTCTAATAGTTCTTTGATTACTTGATTGGCTTAATCTGGATTACTTTCTGAATGGATGTCTTCAATTCTTTCTTCAATGTAGAGATGGTCATTCATTTGGATTCCAAGATCTTTTCTTCTTTTCAGAGATTGAGAGAGTTTCTCCTTTGTTTTCTTGAGTTGTGCAATAACCATTTCCAAATCCAACTTCTCATTGTCAATAGCCTTGTCAATTTTGAATATCTCCATAGCCTTTGATCTTTTCTCAAGCTGTTAAAATTTTCTCTGAGAACAAAAAAAGCTCTAATACCAATTGTTGAAAATAAATATGATAGGCTAAGTTATTGAGAGTTGAGGGGTGAATTGGTAACTAAGAAAAAAATTAATCTTTAATTAATTACCTATTAATCCTTCATGTGTATTCTAATCTAATTACATGAGAAACTAAACATATTAAACATTCAAAACACTTTGACACACAATTTTGGTGACCTAGAAACCTTCCAAATAGTAAGTAAAATTGAGGTGGGGCTAATACCCACAAGATTTAGTACTATAGTATAAAGTTGTCATATTAAGGCTTACAGTGATCACTTCTAATGATCTGCCTCATTAGGAGCACAAAGGACCACTAGGTTCGCTTTGCAAAAGGATTTGCAAACATACAATAAAGTATGCACTCGGTAAAGAGATTTACAAAAGATTGTTAAGTCTACCTTGTGAAAGGATTTGACTAATCTACCCATTAGGATGAAATAGTGGATGATCTTTGATTTGCAACTTGGTTTACTGAATGAGATACCTTTGAGTGTAATGATCACCTTGCAGTGATAGATAAATCTTTTCTACTCATTATACTATTTATATCCTTGTACTTCACTCTTCTCCTCTTTTGTACTTGTTACAATACATTCTTATGTTATATTGGATGTGATACAATACATTACATCTATACCAATCCAATTTATCAAAAAAAAAAGTCAGCTACAATACAAGTTTACACAAAATATACAAAGTCGGCCCAAACTATAGAAACTTGGGTTTTGAAGACTAGCTCAGTGAGGTTCTGATACTTGGCATCCACACTTAATACTTGGAATCATCATGCATTTTGGTAGAAATAGAAGATTGGTCCATACTGATCACTTTCCAAGTAGTCTAAACTTGGTCTACACTGGTGACTTGGTGAATATTGTAAAACTTGACATATAAACTAAATCACTTGATTCATACCGCATGGATCCGTAAATGCTATCACTATGAGCTTGGTATAAACTAAATCACTTGGTTAACATTGAGTGGCTTAGTCAACAATAGATTCTCATTATTGATACTACAAACTTAGTAAGAACTACATAACTTAGTTTGTACTAAGGAACTTGGTAAAAATTATGAAGCTTAGTTTACACTATTGATCACCATTATGGTAGAAATTTCTTGGCACAAACCAAAAACTATCTTTTAGATTCAGTAGCAACTATAGAACTCAATAGAGACTAAAATGCTTGGTTAAGTCTATTAACTATATAATATTCTTAGTAGATACTTACAATCTGAATAAGTGTGCATCACTAATAACAAACATGATTGTAATGTCAACAACAATAATATGAAGTCCATTTTTTTTTTTTGCATCTAATGTTTCTTGTTTCTGTTATGGTTGATGGTATTAAGGGGAGCACCGTTCATCAATGGTATTAGAGTGGGAGTTCCTAAGCATGTGGGTAGATCACTGAATGTGAGGAAATTTACACCAGGACCTTGGGTTGGGTAAAGTTTATCAAGAAGAAGTTCTTGATTTTGTAAATAGATCAGCCATTGTGAGGCAGTCTACATGAGGAGCTTGTGTTGCATGAAGTTTGTCTTATTAGGACATGATCACAAAAAAGACAAAGAGGAAGATGACTTTTGTGATTGGATGGATTATGAGGATTCCTAGACTTGATAAAATTAGAAGAAGAAAACAAGAGGCATTATGAGGTGCATTCTTTGGTCTGTAGAAGAAAGTGAAGAAATTAGAAGCTGAGTTGCAAAAGAGAAGAGCACATCACCAGAAAAGAGATGTTGATAATTCCTTGGATGTGGAAAAGAAAGAATATCTAGTGGAGTATCATACATGTGGTACAAAAGAAGATCAAGATGATGAAGACACATATATTTGTGAGCCTAAAGTTGAAGAAGATGAAGGGCATGGAGATGAAAAGATTTATGAGACAAAAGTAGATGAAGATGATTTGAAGATTGTAGTAGAACAATTCTATGGTTGGAAGTCAAACAAGTGAAGCAATTACTTGCCTTGTTGAAGACATGGAAGAAGAAATCAAAGATGAAGATGTGAAAGAGGTAAATTGCAATGAATTATGGGATGCTAAATTTGAGATGAATTTGAAAGATAACGATGATGGTTTATATGAGGATCTTGTTAGTGATGTATGGGATGGAAAGGAATATTAGTATGGCATTGTTGAGTTTATTAAAGCTATACTTAATTCAACAAGATTAGAAGAGGATGAAAGTTATACTTGGACAAAGTTCATTGTAGAGGAGTATTTTCAACAGTAGACACTTGTTCCAACTAGGTTTTGGAAAAGAAGAAAAAAGAAAATATGTCGATGGTGGATACTTGTTCCAATGAGGTGTTTGAAGTGAAAAAAAAAAAATTGTCATTGTCATTTGCTTCATTTTGTGAATTCATAGCCACAAAAAATTTTCTACCATAGGTGTCCGATGTAGGAGCATCTTGCAACACAAAAAGGGGGTGTGATGGAGAAATAATAAAAAATAAAGAAGGGAAAAAGAGGGGAAAGAGGAATTTCTATTTTCAAGGTGCATAGGTGGTGTAAATAGAAAAATAAGAAAATGGTTGTCATTTCATTTATCAAGTTGTGTAGGTGTCATTTTTGAAGTTTGTGGAAAGTTCCTTAAATTGTGCATTTGATCCATAAAAGAAATGTAATTTTCTAATTGGTCCCCCCAGTGGTGCTTAGTTGTACTCGGTAGGAATTTAATATATTTTTTAAGGTAGCTATATTTACCTTTTATCCCACATTGGTTGTGTTTGTAATGTCTTGGGTTGGAAGTGCCTATTTAAGCAAGGCTTATGATCATTTGTAATCAAGCACTTCAAGTGTAAGCTCTTGTAGTGAATCTCTCAAGGTGTGATATCTTCTTGTATAGAAGCTTTGGAGTGATGGATCTTAGTGTATAAGATCTTAATTGGGAAATTCTTCTTGGTGAACCTCTTGGTGTGAAGACTTTTCTTGTGGAAGCTCTTATTATTTAGTTCTCTTATGTTGAAGCATTTGTAAAATTCTTTTGGAAGAAGTCATATCTATGATATCATCTTGTTTTTATTGTAAGTATTTTCAAGTGTAATAAAATCATGCTCTGCAAAGCATTTTATCTTCTCTATGTTTCCATATTATTGTGTTTTTATTTGTGAGTTGGTAAGGGTGGTATGGCCCTTCAACAATCTTACACTAGTTAATTGATGAGATGAAAATATTAGTCAATTCTAGTAATAAATTTGTATTAATACTTTTGAAAACAAAAGAAGATGAAACATATGAGGCATTTAAGGGGTGGGATCCAAAAAATTAGTTTGAAGTGGTCAAAGGTGTTTCCCTTATAATAACTTGTTTCAAAAACCAAAAGGATTGTCTCATAAGAGAGAGATACAACATGAGATCAAATTGCAACAGGATATACCTCTTACTATAACTTATCCTTGTGGTTCTCCTATTGTATTTGTTCCAAAGAAAGATGGGACTTAGAGAATGTGAATCAACTACAAAGATATGGGCAAGATATTAGTAAAGAACATTTATCCTCTTCCTTGAATTGATGGTTGACTTGATCGGTTAAAATATGCTATTTATTTGACTAAGTTAGACTTTCATAGTGGATATCATCAAATCCAAATTGCAAAGAATGAGACTTAGGTAACTATATCTAAGACACAATGGGGACTTTGTGAGTGGTTTAACATGCACTTCAAGGTTTGTAATGAACTAGATACCTTTAGAAGATCCATGAATGATGTCTTTCATCCTTTTATTGATTATTTTTTCATAGTATATCTAGATGATACCCTTGTATGGGATGATCATGTAATTCATGTGAAAAGTCTCTTGTATTTATTGAAAAAAGAAAAACTTTATATAAATATGTCTAAATGTGAATTTTCTTAGACATCCTTAATCTACTTAGGCTATGTTGTAGGAGATGGTCAATTAAAAGTAGACCTTCTAAAGGTTGGATGTGTCATAAAATAGCCTAAGCCAAGTACAAATATAGAAGTTAGAAGTTTCTTAGGTACAACACAGTAATTGAGGAAGTTCATTGCAAAATTCTCTTCCATTACATCACCATTGCACACATTAACTAGTATCATGAGAAACTTTTAGTGGGGAGGTCCAAAACAAAATGATTTTGGCACATTGAAAAAAATTTGGGCACCTCACCAATTCAGCCTTTACTAGATTTACACCATTCATTCAAGATTGAGACAAATGGGAGTAGATTTTCCATGGGAGATGTACTAATGAAAGGAGGTAAACAAGTTTTCTACCACTCTAAAAAAATCAATAGTAGTAAGTAACTACCCCACTTATGACACGAAACTTTATGTGTTAGATAAAAGTGTTAAGAAATGGAAATATTACTAAACAGGGAAAGAAACTATAATGTGCATTGATCATCAACCATTTCAATATTTACACTCATAATATAAATAGGAAAAAAGTAAATATTTTGGATGAATGGGTTTTTTGAAACAATTTCATTTGGTAATTAAGTATAATAAAGGTACCCATAACCAAGTAGAACATATTCTCTCTAGGTTCATATTAATGCTTTGATAATCCTTAAGAACAATTCTAAGGTACGCGCATTTTTTTAAAGAAAGAAACAATAATGATGAGAACTTTAAGGATATTTGTAAGATTTAATCCAAGGTAAACATGTAGAAGAGAAATATTAGAGTGTGTAAGATAACTTGATGTGCCACCTGGGAAAGCTATGCATTCCTAAATATAAAAAAGCACATGTAAGTCAAGAAGCATGTACCTCTTTGATTGTAGTACAATTCGATTTAGGTAAAAAATGACTTCATTGCAAAGATATTGTTATTGACCTCATTTATAAGAAAAATTCACTAAGTATATAAAAAGATGTGTAATGTCTGCAACTAAAAAACTAAGTAATAGGGTACTGGGTTTGTACACACCATTACTTGTACCATACCATCGATGGGAAAGTGTGTCTATGGACTTTGTGGGGGGTTTTCCTATGTCTAGGAAGGGACATAATTATATGTATGTAGTGGCTGATTGGTTCAACAAAATGTGTATCCTGATGTGAAATAAGAAATAGGTTACTATTGAATCAGAAGCTCATTTGTACTTGTAATATGTATGGGTTCATAATGGACCTACCTCTATTGTACTAGATCAAGATTTTCAACTCTTAGGGTAATTTTGGTCATCTTTGTAGGGAAAAATGCACACCAAGATGAAGAAGAGTACAACCTTTCATATACAGACCAATAGTAAGATAAAGGTAGTCAACAAGAAAGTTCTCCATTTTCTAAGAGGTTATTGTAGTAAGCATCCAAAGTTGTTGTATGAAAATATTTATTATATGCAACACGCTTACAACCATGCACTCTTCTAGAAAGAGGTCTCTGTTCGAGACTTGCCTTGGTTACTCTCCTAAGGCACCATTGGAATTTTCTTTTGAAAACAAAAAATTTAAAGATGGATGCCATGATGAAGAAAGGTCTTTGAAGGTCATACAGAAGGTTTAGGAAATCCATGAGGCAATAGAAGCATAGTTGGAGCATAGCCAAGAAAAATACAAATATTACCATGATAAGAATCACATCAATCACCATTTCAAAGTGGGTGATAGAGTTGATGGAAATTTGGCTAAGAGGTAAATAGTTAAATGAATTAAGGTTTTCATTTATGGAAACATGTCATCTATATTAAGTCAGCAATGTAAAGACAAAGTTTTGGTTTGAAGACTTAAAAAATTGTCTAAGTGTTACAAAGTATAACTAATATCAAAGAAACCTTTTTGGTTTACGAAGTTAACAGAGAGAAAATTGTCATGTGCACACTTGAGGGTAGATATAATAAGTACAATGATTCTACATCTCAGAGCACATGTCATTAAGATTTGTACAAACAAAGTTATTAAAGTTTTATCATTTCTAGTATTGTACATGAAGAATACAACAAAGACAAGTAAATGTTAATTTGTGAACAAGGAATTATTTTGGTTTACTAGAATAATTAATTAAATAATTAGTGACAACATCCTATATATTAACCCTAACTTAGAAAAAGTCATTTTTTTGTTTGGGGATACATGTGAAGACTTGGAGGCCAATAGGACAAGACAAAAGGGTATAAAGAAAAGATCAATATATGTCAAGTTGTGTGATGCCTTTGGACATTGAGATTGGATTTTTATATAATATAAAATTTATGTTAGAGTAAAGAAAGGACATTTTATGTGAAGTTGTGTGAAAAGATCTAAAAAGGAAAAATTATATTTTGAAGATACTAGCATTGTCAAAAGGTTTTTATATTTATTCATTTTGTGTATAGAATATATCATTGTATATGCATGTTTGAGCTCATATTTTTACTTTTGTAATTTTAATACCAACTGCTAATAGGGTTGAGGCTTGTAACAAGGCCTAGTCCTCTAGCAAGGACACAAGAACTATATGGATGTAATAGTCTCCTAATATGGTCAATATCTTTCACAGAATACTTTAATTAATGGATAATTTTGTGGGTACCATCCCAACCAAGTTCTCCCCTTGGCCATGGTTTCCTTTAACCAATAATGGTGTTATCAGTTGCATTTTGTTATTTCTATGTTTACTTTTTAGTTTAATCACATATGCATATTTTAACATTGTTAAAGATATCCATAGTTAGGAAAAGTTTGTGAAATACTTATTCACCCCACCCCCCCTCCCCCCATAGTATTTCCTATTTCTAACAATTAGTATCAAAGCATAGTTTATTAGAGGAGGCCTCATAGCTTGAGTAAGATCACTATGTATATGGATCAGTTATAGAATAACCTAGAGGAAGCTCTTGAGGAACTTGATGTAATCTCAAAAAAAAATATAAAGATGCAAAAGCTTACATTCAGAAGTTGAAAAAGGAGATTGAATCTACTAATTCCCAAAAGAATGAGTCAAATGATTAGATGAAAGATAGTGATACAGCTTCTAAGATAAAGAAGGAAAATGAGATTCTAAATCATGAACTTGAATTTACCAATCTTAAGATGAGTTTGATGGAAGATGAGGAGAATTTTCAATCAAATTTGAGATATCAGAATGAAGATCTGAAATCTAAACTTACCAAGATTTCATCTAAGCTTGAGACCACAAAGTTGGAATATATAGAAATTGAGAAGTACAATACTATCACTAAAGGAGAGCTTAGATGTACAAATAAATATCTTCAAAAATTATATTCAAGTACTAAAAAACTTGATGAGCATAAAATGATGTAAAGACCTACTGATGATAAGATTGGTATTGGATATTATGAAGAAGAGTCACTAAATCATCTAATAAAGATGAAGTTATTGAGGAACTAGATCTTGTAATCCAACATCTTGAACAACAAAAATATTTGAACAAGATAAAGAAGTGAGAAGACAATTAGTTGGAATATGTTTTTCATGCAATGAAGTTGGCCATATAAAGGACTATAAAAGTAAGTATGCTAACCCTTTCACAGATTTTTTTTATTATTGTTATGCTTATGAACATAGATCTAATGAATCTAGGAAACCCAGATTTAATAATAATATGTATCAAGGTACTAACCCTACAACTGGTAGACATATTGGTGCAATTAATGCCTTAAGAAATGGAGTCATGTGTTTTAAGTGTAACAACTTTGAACATATTTCTAGAGATTGTAGATTACAAATCAATTAGTAAGGACTCAAGTATGGAGACAATGTGATAGCATGTCATATTTTTAGCAATTTGGGACATACAACCAGATTTTGTACAATAAACAACATGAGAATAGCAAAAAAACATGAGATCACAAAATTCAAGGACACCTAACTATAGAAATGTGAAAAAAAATGTTAGAAGTAATGATAATGATAGACAACAAGAGAATGTGAAAGAGCATGTAAAGAATTTCAATGAAACATTTTTTTAAAGCTAAGACACTAGTAAGCATACAAACTTGGGTAGAAAAGAAGACCCGTTACACACCTAAAAATAAGTTGAAATTAGTAATAGTTGCTAAAAAACCTTTATCATTCTAAGTAGTTTATTCATAAATAAGAAAAGGGGAAATAACACCATAAAATTATTTAACCCCTAAAATATTATATTAAGACTTGAAAAGTTGGGACAAGGTTTAGATGGATTAAATGAAGCTACTCTTAAGAGCATTTGTATTTCTGAGCTAATATGTGAATTCACGAACAGAAATTAGTTCTTTGGTTAAAGGAAACAACTTTTTCATCAGTGTGTGCTTGGGAAATTCATGTAGGATTGAATTGAATTGTATATAATGGTTGAAATAAATTGAATGGGCATAATTTGATCATGCAAAGAGTTAAAGAGTCCTTAGAATAAAATTTGAGAAGAGAATTTGAGGTATTTGAAGCAAATTGCAAGTCAACTCAGTGAAGACCTAGTTTCATATTTGAGTCACTATTAACTCATTTATTCTTTCACATGATAAGGAAATTCCTTGGAATGCCTAGTTATGAATGGGACAAAAAAAGAGCACAATGGGTTTGATTACTCATTACTTTATGTAATGCCCTGCCAAGGGATCCGAAGAATTAACCTAAAGTTTCACTAAGTTTGGTAGCATTTTTTTTTTAAACATGAAAGCAACCATTCATAACATAGTAACGAAAGCAACAACATCATTTAACTGAAAGTAAACATACATACATAACATGTTACATTCTTAAGGATCCCTTAATGTTAAATCACATCTAACATAACTATTAATGTTTCCATCTAATACTACATCCACATAAAATAATAATGAAAAGTCCAATGTTCATACATTACATTTTTGAATGCTCAATCATCCATTGTACATGCCACAAGGTATGAAAGGCTTAAAAGATTATACATGATACATCATCATAAAAGATATAAACATCCATCGTAACAAAAAACCATAAATTTCAAACATAGCTAACTAAGTGCACGGTTCCTCCCAACTGTAAATAGCATCATTAGACCATCATGGGCCATAGCCATCCCTTTGTGCATAACATTCCAAATTACCAAAGAGATCATCGGTATTAGCATAGTAGGAATGTCACTCCTAAATCATACCACATCATAAGAAGAAGAGAAAACTAAAATGCATAAAGCATAAGATAACATTATCTAACATATGAAAATCATCAATGTAAGGATACGTGTCCACCATCATAATCCATAAACCAAATGAAGATGGATGTCAACAAAGAATGCATCAACCATAGTGTCTCAAATGGATCTCAAATGATAAGAGTGGAAAAGCACTACCACTTAATTGCGTGGAACCTAAATGGTTCACTCCCACCATGCTGAGGAGATAATCTCAAGTCCTAAACAGACTTCCAAATCACATAACACAAATACTCTCTAAGTCCAAGAATCTTAAAAGTATACTAACTCAAAGGTTCCAAATCACAAAATCGAAATCTAATCCTAGAGGCACACAAAGACATGTAGAAAAACTACTATGCAAGTGGGAAAGTGTCATCACATGGATCATGCTAGAGTTACCTTGGTAGTCTCTCTATAGACCCTGGCCCCCTAGTGATCCCTATATGGCCACTAGTATCCTCTCGTATAGATGAGGCATACTACAGAATGCAAGGTCATAACTAAGCATTCTCTCTACTCCCATCCTAGTCTGTACTAGCACTGTAATGCTACACTAAGCATAAACTGATAGATTTGAAACAACGAACAAGAACCATAAACGTAACAATTTTTTTTTATTAAATCAACTTATTACAAGTACAAATGCACAGATTGAATCACTCTCAATCTGAAAACCTCAAAATGAAAGATGATATCATCAAAGTACATATCCATTATAATGTGAATACATATAGAGTTCAATACAATAATGAAGTACAATAACATTTCTAAACACCTATGTCCAACATAGGGACCCTAAATGCTATTTTCAAGAAGTAACTACAACAATCATCTTTAGCTAATTGCTAAATGACTTAGAGCACTTGGAAAACACATAGAAATGCAACACAACACAAAAAGAGGGCTCAGTACACACTGAGTTGAAAAGCGTAATCCAACTGCATACACGTTAGAAAAACCATATACATAACCATAATGCAGATATCTGATTCATTTTAACATAGTGCAGTTCCATAATTAATATGCAAGAAGTAAACATTTACTTAACAATGCAAAATTAAACTCGCACTAAGAATAACCCATAAATGAATCATATATATACTGATGTGTCATCATTATGGTACTAAGATTCTGCATCCATGTATGGTATGCTCATAGTCAACACATAACGATATTCTCTATTATACTTGTCAAAGACAGAATAGAGATATGCCTTGTTCTTCATACTTAACCATATAGGTTTAAGTCATAGGTAAGGCCAATTATCTTTTAATATGTAATTAACCCACCCAATTCATTTTAAAGTTATCACTGAATTAATTAACTGAATAGGATAAACCAAATTCAGCCACCCTGATATATGTTCATCACAGCTATTCTTAAAATACAAATCAACAGATTTACAAAAGAATGTACATGCAACAGGTATAAAATCAGTATACAACATGATACTACATCCTTTAGTCCATCTGTAACACATCTTATTCTACCAAGTTCAAAGGTAAATATAGGCAATTATAACAACAGAAATAAAACCTATAATATCAAGATCTCTCAAATACAATTGAATTGTTGTCCCAGCTCAACGATACTTACAGAATCTTCATATTGTACATTCAATTCCCTGCTGACCTAACCATCTACACTTAACTTCAAATTGACCAAGATAACAAATCAAAAAGCACATGATATTCTTGTTTTAAATGACATATCATCAAACATATATCATAATCTACCTCAATACTTACAACTACTTTCATTTCAATTATGAACTGAAAACATCTTTATAATAAAAGAATTCTGTATTAAACATCTTATCTCAAAACAATCCAACAATGCTAATAAGACACTTCATAATCATAATAGAATCTAAGTACAGCCAAAACTTATTAAGTGACCGTTAGCAATGTTATTAAAATAAACAAGTGTTTATAGAAGTAACATCTCTGTTTGACAATAAGCCACCACCCAATATAACTACAACACCATATAAACACATAATATTTGAAATCAATTTAGAATATGATTCACAAAATGCAATATGACTTTTAGCATTCCAACATTCGAAAATGATTTAGGATATAAAATTCTTAATCTATAATGTACATACTAGCTGTTCATATAATGACTATCTTGATAATGAAACAACAAAATCTACCAATGTGTTTTGTTTATCAAAAACTATCATATTCAGTTGCGAACTATTTCAAAAACACCAACTAATTATGACTCAATTTCCATCATGTAATAATGAACAAATTAAGCTATCTCTATGTTACCTCTATTAATTTCAAGTTCCATATAACTATTTGACAAAATGTCTGCCTATGGTATCATTCAATGATACGATAATTTGTCTTTGCTATTGGTTTCTTGCAACTCACACTCCATATTCATTTTTAATACTGGTGTTCTGATATTACCACTGTGGGTTGGATAGCACATCAAACCTGTACTCAAATTTTCATAAGTGAAGCTCAGGGTTTTACACCCATGCAAACTGTATAAACCATGATAGTACCAAAACTTCATACAACCTATTTAATATTAAATCTAAATTCATAATCCGAGAAAAACTCGTAAGCAAGTATTTCTTACCAACTCCACTCTAATTCTTACAACAAAAAATTTCATATAAAAATTGCATAACATAAAAATTGAGTTCAAATCATAACCATTTTATTTAAACTATGACCTATGTCGTATGTCAACCATATGACAAAATGCCATTATCTCACGCAAATATGAAACACACAAATAATCCTTGGATTTATATATCTGAAAGAGGAAAAAACTCGATTCAAATCAATCATCAAAATCCAAATGCAACACATTGCATTCAAACACATAATACCCATAATCCAAACATAGATATACATAGAACCCAACACCATTTTGCCCAATCCTGCATACACCCATACTTGGGTTTTGATATATTTTTAAAAAACTACAACATCTACTATTACCTTCACACAAAATAAACACCCAAACAACAGTAAAGAAATAGGTTAGGAAATGCCCCCTACCTCCTATAACATTAGGTGCCCAAAATGCTCGATACAGAGCTCTACGATAAAACTTGCTGCCAAAGCCCCAAATACCAAGTTAAGACCACACTTCCAAACTGAAAACACTGATAATGATTGATACTACGGAACCCAACAATGCATGGCTTCATAAGCATGAATTCTCTTCCGACTAATTCCTCCATGATGTCATTTCTTAGCAACCAACATACCAGATGCATACCAAACAGAACAATGCGGCCACGTTTTTGGCCCAATTCAACAAGAAAATCCAAATTCACATATAGAAATGGTCGACCAAACTTTAGTGACATAAATCCTCATAAATATGCATTTAATACCACTGCAACACTTTCTCTATGCCAAGTACAAATGACAGTCACAACCCACCACCATATATGGCTTAGAAAACAAAAGATATATATATTACCTTTCATAGCATTTGAGACCCATTTAGGGTAACAAGGTCATAAGAGATATTTAAATTTATTAATTTTTTTTTTATAAGAAAATTGAAAATGTTTATGTCCATCATAACTAAGGTATAAAGACCTTTAAAAAAAGTCATTATATGCAATGCCAAATGTACTCCATAATTACAAGTTATCATAAGTCAGATAATCAATACCAAATCGATACTTCAACACCTTTTCAGTCACACATATAAAAAAAATACAGTGGCAATTTCCCAACACAGAGAACATTTTAACATGCATTAGTATTTGCAATAACAAGTTTACATTAAGACTTTAAACTTTATTTTCAATACATTCAAACACAGAATGTAGTTTACATCACGTTTGAAACCTAATAATCATAATTGTTACCAAACAGCATGCAATAATAAATATATAAAAGTGTACCAGTTTCAAATCATGAAATCTTAAATATAATTCAGCATATCTCAAGATCCACAATGAAACATAATATAACCAAATTCTGCAATGAAAGAAAACATATCTACTGAAATGAACTCTAAACAAAAAAGTCTAAAATGCTGATGAACAGAAGTAGTGGTCAGGCATGACAACCACACGAGGCATGGGTGAGAACAAAAAAATTATCTTTTTAGCTTCATTAAGTTAGTATTAGGTGTGATGTTTTCACTTATTAAAACAACTTACAATGAGTTACCCTAGCAGCCTCTTAGGGCTCCACCATTGCAAGCCACTTCTCGACACTGCAAGTAGATAACCTACCCTAAGCTCATGGAATCATAAATCACAAAATCATCACAGTCCTATACAAGCAACTGGAAAAATACCAAAAGATAATTCATAAAAGAGCATTAAATATCCATGAGCAACTAAAAAGCATCCATAAATAATCATGACCACAACAATTCGCTATTAGCAACTGAAGGTTTCACTGATAGTCACAATATTCATTGGTTCTCAACAAGCAACCAAAAGGTATCTCAAAGTAATAATGATTGAAGACTCCAAAATGGTCAAGTTAAAATATGTCACAACATGACATCATCAAGATCAAAACAAACACTTCAATCCCATCAAGGTGACTAGAGAGTAACCCAAGTATAACTGATCGATGACTCAAAAATGGTTAATTCAAGTGTCTCAGATACATATAACTTAGCTTCACTCAAGAAGACTGATGAGCAATAACAATCAGTAAATACAAAAATCTCATAGAGAATGCCATCACATTACCATGGTTGGGTTTATAAAGAATCAAGATCAAAACACATCATCATGACATCACAATCATAACCCCCAAGCCTCTAGTAACAACCTAAGAATAGTCAACACTCTAGGACCACCCAAACCCCAAACATGGATAGCATAAGATACAAACACATATTTATTTTGCTTTTGCAATTACATGGTTAAGCCAAATATGAGGTTTCAGTTTTCATTTCAAGTATACTTCAAGTGTATAAGATTCTTCGTTTAATCTACATGTCGACCCATTCATCTCTTTGAATTAAGCATAGAATTATCCCTCTATTATTTTAAAACAATTTCCTAAAATAATCATAAGATAATTATTTACCTATTTGTAATGGACACCCCTGGATGTCCCAAAAACTAAACCAAATTACTGAAAGGAATTATGTCAAACAGTTTGCATTCAACCTCTTATTTCTCCGTTTAATGTTTTAAACCCCTTATAACTCCAAAAATCAAACGTTTATTTGTTTGTTGTGTTTTGTGCATGGAATTGGTATCATACAACATAAACAAGAAAGAAACTACAATAATATGCAAAGTGGAAATGAACTATAGCCAATAAAATGTTATTTTCAGAATTCATAAAACCAAATACATGGTAGATTTATCAACTCACTAATTACTTCAGCATTATTGACATAATACTCCAGCCCATGCTTTCAAACTTTTTGCTACAGTACTTTGTCCTTCAATTAGTCCACTACCTTCGTAATATCATTCTCTCAAAGTGGCATAAGCGTCAGACAAGTAGTGAAGAATATATGAGCAAAATACCAAATCTTCCTGTAGCCAGAAATGCAACTAAACTTCCTGATAATGAAGCCGATAACAAAGAATTCCAAAGGCCAAACCCCAAGAAAATGATGTCTAAAATGTTACAAGAGAGGATAAATGTCCTCAAATGCCAAGAATAGAGCTGCAACTCACACACCAATTTCTTTTCATATTCAACCTGGCTAATGAAGCCACAAATGCTTCCTTTTATTCTATTTCCAAGGGTCCACTCAATTCATATGGGCAATGTGGGATAAAATATGTGTAGTATATAAAACATATATTAGAATACCCCTTATTTCTCCCTTGGGTACACATCCCCATAAAATAAATATTAAAGTAACACTTCAATATTTTACAATTAAATTAGACGTTACTTTAATAAAACTTCAGGCATTAAAATGTATTAGCAATTAGACTCTGAATAATGCGAGTGATAGCTCATCAGAAAGCTCTCACCGAGGAGTACCAAATCCAATCACCAAAATTGACCTACACTGTGTCCTACCAACTTACTAAAAATAGTAAGTATTCTTGAAACTGAGTAAATCAACTTCATTTTGGACCAAACTAGAAATGACTAGGCCAAAACACTCTAGGATCCCATTAAACCCTTTGTTAGCCCTTAGGACCATGTAGAACAAGGCTAACTCACACACACTTGGTCAACTACTAAAATGGAAACATTACAGTTCACCCCCCTTGAAATTGCTTGTCCTCAAGCAATCTCAGTCCAGCCTACTGAATAACCTGCTCACTCTCCCATGTAGAATCTTCCTCCGGCAGGTCTCTCCATCTGACCAAATACTCCTTCACTATCTTGTTTCTAAGCTTCCTCTCTCTGGTGTCCAAAATAGCCTTGAGTACTAACACAAGCTTCCCCTCCTCATCCAAAGGGGGTAAATCTGTAGAAGGCACTACATTCTGACCAATGGCTTTCTTAAGCCTAGACACATGAAACACATTGTGCACTCGATTGCCCTCTGGAAGCTCAAGCTCATAGGTGACTTTGCCCACTTTGTGAATCACCCTGTAGGGACCATAAAATCTAGGTTTCAACTTTTTAGCTCCACTCTTCTTGAGCGATGACTTTCTATATGGTTGTAGCCTCAAGTAAACCATATCCCCTACCTCAAAGCTACACTATATTCGGTGCTGATCAGCATACAATTTCTGTTGATTCTGGGCCTATTGTATATTCTCTTTGAGCACTTTCAAGATGTCCTTACTATCCTGTAATAAGTTTTTGGCTTTGGGCACTCTACTATCCCCCAAAATGAAATCCATGAAGCTAGGTACTTCATAACCATAGAGTTCCATGAAAGGAGTCATCTTGATGGACATATGATAAGTGGTGTTATAACAATACTCTCCCATATGCAACCATTTGATCCAAGCCTTTTTTTGTGCAGTTACATAGTTCCTCAAATATCCTTCCACCCATTTATTCACAATCTCTATTTTCCCATCTCTTTGTGGATGATAACTAGTGCTAGGTGTAAGATTTGTACCACACAACCTAAACAACTCTTGCCAAAAAAAACTCATAAACTTACTATCCCGGCTGCTAACAATGAATCTGGGAAATCCATGTAATCTAAATATCTCTCTAAAGAAAAGATCTGCCACCTGTGCTGCTGTGTAAGTGGATAGAATAGAAAATAAATGAGAAAACTTCGTCAAGCGGTCCACCACTACATAGATGCAATCTCTTCCCTGCACTCATGGTAAACCAGTGATGAAGTCCATCGAAATACTTTCCCATTTCCTATCAAGAATGGGCAAGGGCTATAATAAACCTACAGGAAATGTGTGCTCTTCCTTATTCTGTTGACAAACCACACACTCCCTGGCATACCTCTAAACATCATCCTTGAGCCCTTTCCATGAAAATCACTCTTAGAACTGCCTGTAGGTCTTGAAGACCCCCGGATGTCCAGCTATGGGTGCATCATGAAATGCCTTCAATATCGCCTCTCTCAAATGTGATGATGGAATCAAATAAACCCTGTCTTGAACTCTGATCAATCCATCTATCACCTCATAGTGATCATCCTGTATGGTACCTGAAATCTATCCAAAAGCCCAAGCATCTCCAACATACTCTGCTATAATCCGATCTCTCCAATCTCCTAAAATCTCTGCCAGAGCACATAAGTGAGGTCTCCAAGATAAGGCATCAGCCACCACATTTTTCTTACCTTTGACAAACTCTATGTCAAAGTCATAAGCTTGCAATTTAGTCACCCATTTTTATTGCCAGTCATTAAGATCACGCTAGCTCATGAAGTATTTAATATTGTTGTAATTATTCTTGATCACAAAACGTCCACCTACCAAATATGATCAAAATTTGGCCAATGCATGCATTATGGCCAACATCTCCCAGTCATAGACAAAATAACTCTTCTCAACTCCCCAGAGCTTCCTACTCTCGAATGCAATGAGATGCTTCTCCTACATCAATACTGCTCCAATCCCATCACCTGATGCATCACAATGAAGCTCAAAAGACTTTGTGAAATCTGGTAGAGCTAGAACTAGACATGAAGACATTACCTGCTTGAAATGCTCAAAACACCTCTGTGCTGCCCCTGTCCACACAAAGGCTCCTTTCTTGGTAAGATTTGTCATGGGTGTAGCAATCTATGAGAATCCCTTAACAAACCTCCTATAAAAACCACATAAACCAAAGAATTCCTTAATCTATGTAAGGTTTGTGGGAGTAGGCCACTCTACAATAGCTCTAATCTTTTCGAGATCAACTTGAACACCATCTACACTAATGATATGCCCAAGGTAAAGGAGCCCAGTCATGCAAAACTCACATTTAGATTTCTTAGCATATAATGACTCTCTCTCTCTAGAATAGATAACACCTCCTCTAGATGATGTAAGTGATCCTCTCAGGTCTTAATAAAGACCAAGATGTCATCAAAGAAGATCAAGAAAAATCTCCTCAGCTGCTTCCTAAATACTTGGTTCATACAACTTTGAAATGTAGCGGGTGCATTGGTTAGACCAAATGGCATAACCATGAACTCAAAGTGGCCATAGTGACATTGGAAGGCTATTTTCTCAATGTCCTTTGCTCTCATCCTGATCTGATGGTATCCAGATCGCAAATCAATTTTGGTGAAGAAGCATCCCCATGCAACTCATCAATCAGCTCATCAATCCTAGGAATGGGATACCTATTTTTAATCGTTTTCTTATTTAGTGCCCTGTAATCGATGCACATGCACATCATCCCATCCTTCTTCTTTAACAATACTACTATTGAAGCAAAGGGGCTCTTACTGGGCCTCATATGCCCCATCTCCAACAAATCCTTAATCACCTTCTCTATCTCATCCTTGTGTTTCTTAGGATGACGATAGGGAGTAATCATAACTGGTTTGGCTCCCTCCTCGAGCTCAATAACATGTTCCATCCCTCTATCAGGAGGAACCCCGTGAGGAATATCACTAAATACTTTAGTGTGTCTATCAAGTATCTTTTGGATATCTGGTGGATGACTCTTTTCTTGTGGCTCTGGTGAAGTTGGCATAATGTAGCACTCTATTGCCCACTCTATGTCATCATCATGAAAAAGTCTCTGCATTCTCCTCAAGGAAACTACTCTGCAACCTCCATCTGAAAGACCTCTAAGTACCATAGTTCTGCCCTCATCCTGGAATCTCATCTCCAATTTTGCTAGGTTGAGTGTGAACTCCACTAGTGAAGCCATCCATGTCATGTTGGGGATGACATCATAATCTCTCATGTCCACAACATAGAACTCATCCTTCAACTCATAGCCATCTCCAAACTTGATGTGAAGATTAGATATCTTCTGAGTGCATAATAATTTATCACCGTTAGCCACCATGACTCTAAACCCATCATGCTCCTCATTCTGTAACCCTCTCCTGACTACCAACTGTGCATCTATGAAGTTATGTGTAGCCCTAGTGTCAATAAGAGATATCACTTTCTACCCCTGGATAGTACCCTTGACCTTAAATGTGATTTCCTTTTGGGCCCCTGTCAAGCATGCCAGCGATCTATCATACTTAGGAATGCTGCTCTCCTCTATAGTGTTACCCTCATCTGAATTGGAGTGTTGATCCTCCCCCTCTGACTTTGAATCTTCTACTGAAAAATACTCCATTTGATTTTCCTTAGCCTTGAGAGAACATTTATGAGATAAGTCCCAAGGTTCTCTACAATGGAAGCACAACTTCTTCTTTTGAAGTTCACTCAAGGTTTCATTGTCTAGTCCTTTTGATCCTTCTTTGGGTTTGCTATACTCTTTCTGAAATGGTTTTTTGTCTTTGTCCTTGTGGTAGGAAGAATCTATTGAATGGTTTTTTCCTTTGTATACCAAAGGGACTAAATCTCATGCCTTTTTAGTTGCTTCAGCTAAGGTGAGTGGATCATGTCCCTTCACCCAACCTCGTAATGGATCAGCAAGACCATCACAAAATAACACCAACAATCTCCTAGGAGAGATATCAGTAACAAGTACAGACAAGCGTTGAAACTCGGCAATGTAAGCATCCATAGAACTTGACTCTTTTAACTATGCTAGTTCCTTGAAATGTAACTCGAGATCCCTAGTGTCAAATCTCTCAATCAATGTTTCGGTGAATTCCTCATAAGATGTAATCTGATTATGCCCCAAAGTCACCATGCCATGATGCCACCATTCATGTGCAATGCCATCCAAGTGCATAGCTGCGTACTTGATAGCCTCCTCCTCAGGCATAGGATTTAGCTACAAGTATGTATCTACCTTTTGCACCCAAGCTCGTGCAGTCATCTTCCCTGAAGCATCATAATAAGGTAAGGAAAGTTTTCCAACTTTCTTTCTCAGCTCAAAGTTTTGATTCCTCCCTCCTACTCTAGGCATGTGTCTCATCCTCAAGTCCATATAATCTCTGAGGGAAATATTTTCCTGAAACTCTGGTCCACTAGCCTCCCAATCCCTCCTGAACTGATCCTGTAACTCAGTAATCTGTGGTTCGTTTACTAGTTGAACCGAATCTCTAGGTGGGAAGGTGGGTAGAAGAGGTCTTAAGCTTGCAGTCTGTGTTGGGCGTGCAATGTGTCTAAAGTTATCAACCTCATTCCCATTGTTGTTGTGTCCATTATTACCATTAATGTTATTCTCAGGACCATTGTTGTTTCCTTGGCCTCCATGGTTATTGTTTCCCCCATTTTTATTGTTTCCCTCATTGTTATTGTTTCTATTGTTGGCATCACCTAGATTAATATTGACACCCATATGTCTAGCCATGAGCTGCAACATCATGTCCATTCACCTATTCTACTCCTACTGCATACACTGCCCCTGCTCTAATGTATCCAGTAATTGTCTGAACATTACATCCCCATGATCTGGATCGACATTCCTGCCTCCACCTAATCCTTTATTCCTATCATCTCGATCACCCATATTGTTGTCCTGATCAAAGAATATCTCCTCTGTGTCTGTATGGCTAGATTCAATGTCCCCCTGTGCGGATGTACTAGACTGTTTGCTTTGCAAGTCTAAAATCCTATTTTGTCTTGCTCTGGTATTACAAAAATTATAAGGCCCCTGTCGCATGCTCAAACATAAATTCTTAGCCTGTGTTTTTTTTTTTTAAATTTCTGATTTTAGTGTTTTGACATTTCATCAAACACTTTTTCCTCTATTTGGCTATTCCAAATTCTCTATAAGACCTCCATAGGATGGCATGACTTATAGCTCTGATACCACTGTAATAACCCCAATAGGTTATAATTTCTTCAAACACCAAAAATCTCTATACTTCAGTTGTTTGACATTTTGTCAAACACTTTGCAAGCAAGCTCTGATACCACTATAATGGACACCCCTGGATGTCCCAAAAACTAAACCAAATTGCTGAAAGGAATTATGTCAAACAGTTTGCATTCAACCTCTTATTTCTCCATTTAATGTTTTAAACCCCTTATAACTCCAAAAATCAAATGTTTATTTGTTTTTTGTATTTTGTGCATGGAATTGGTATCATACAACATAAACAAGAAAGAAACTACAATAATATGCAAAGTGGAAATGAACTACAACCAATAAAATGTTATTTTCAAAATTCATAAAACCAAATACATGGCAGATTTATCAACTCACTAATTACTTTAGCATTATTGACATAATACTCCAGCCCATGCTTTCGAACTTGCTGCTACAGTACTTTTTCCTTCAATCAGTCCACTACCTTCATAATATCATTCTCTCAAAGGGGCATAAGTGTTGGACAAGTAGTGAAGAAGATATGAGCAAAATACCAAATATGCCTGTAGCCGGAAATGCAACTAAACTGCCTGATAATGAAGCCGATAATAAAGAATTTCAAAGGCCAAACCCCAAGGGAATGATGTCTAGAATGTTACAAGAGAGGATAAATGTCCTCAAATTCCAAGAACGGAGCTGCAACTCACACACCAATTTCTTCTCATATTCAACCTGGCTAATGAAGCCACAAATGCTTCCTTTTATTCTATTTCCAAGGGTCCACTCAACTCATATGGGCAATGTGGGATAAAAGATGTGTAGTATATAAAACATATATTAGAATACCCCTTATGTCTCCCTTGGGTACACATCCACATAAAATAAATATTAAAGTAACACTTTAATATTTTATAATTAAATTAGACGTTACTTTAAATAAACTTCAGGCATTAAAATGTATTAGCAATCAGACTCCGAATAATGCGAGTGATAGTTCATCGGAAAGCTCTCACCGAGGAGTATTAAATCCAATCACCAAAATTGACCTGCACTATGTCCTGTCGACTTACTAAAAATAGTAAGTATGCCTAAAACTAAGTAAATCAACTTTGTTTTGGTCCAAACTGGAAATGACTAGGCCAAAACACTCCAGGATCCCATTAAACCCTTTATTAGCCCTCGGGACCATGTAGAGCAAGGCTAACACACACACACACACTTGGTCAACTGCTAAAATGGGGACATTACACTATTTAAGTCCTTGAACTCATTTCCTTTGACTTTCAATAATATCACTCACAATAGTTTACAATAACTAGTATTACTAACAATTAAATAAAAACCCCATTGATTCCAAGAACAACTTCCATTATTCGAATTGTTAGAATAAGCTTATTAATTTTCAATTAATTAATTTGCAATTTCCCTAACACTAATATTATCGATTATCATTCAATTAAACCCATTGCTTAAATAAATTTGAAAATTTTATAATTAATTAAAATAAATAGCCATTACATAACTATATCAGCAACTCCATTAACATTTGAATTAATAGTTTAAAAATAACTTGTTAATAACTAATAACAAGTTATATTAAATTAAATAATAAATTCTCCATTATTCTCCATCCTTCATTTAAATCCGATTAAATCATTATCAAATTAAAATATTATAAAATGATTATTTATTAAAGAAATAATCTATTAATAAAACTCTATTTATAATATATATGTATTAATTTATATATAATAATTAACATCATATAATATTAATTAATATTTAATAATATATATTAATCAATATTTAAAAGTTATTAATTTTTACTGACTTTAATATCAATATACATCAAAGTTGAATCACATAAAAAAAAAATTAAAACAAAACATATTATATATATGTTTAACCGCCATTGTGGTACGCAAGTACCCTGCTGTCGCAGGCCCTACGGTGATAGCGGGTACATCGTACCCTGGCGTGAGTCCGTCCCCCCCAAAATTTGATTAAAATTTTTTTATAACATTTTTTTTAAAAATTTTTTCCCCCATATGCGAATTCAGATTTTTTTTAAATATTGTTTTTCAATTGCGATACTAAATATGACATTTGTAATTAAACGTATATATATATATATATATATATATATATATATATATATATATATATATATATATATATATATATATATATATATATACGTATATATATGTATATACGTATATATATGTATATATACGTATATATATATATGTATATATGTGTGTGTGTGTGTGTATATATATATGCAGATTGTTATCAAGCATGATTGCATTTTTAATAATCATATATATATGTATGCAAATTTTCTATATATATATATTAAAAGAGGACATATACCTAGCTTTAAACAAAAAGGATTTTTTAATTCGATGAATTGAGAATTTCTCCTAAATAGTAATTGTTCTCTAATTTTACCCATTAATTCTTTTAAATAAGTTTGTCCATACGCATCTGAAAACCTTAACCCCATAGTTTCCTCAGATCTACGCATATAAAAATTACTACCCATGACAAAATGCATACAACCAAGATATGAAAATCCTCAGAAAGTATTCAGAAGACATGAAGAAGACAGGAAGTGCAAGAAGCGAAAATAACATAGGCAAAATCAAAAGTGTCTACCTAGACATTGATGCTAATTCACTTCTTCTCAGAAACTGGAAAGCAAGCTTCTTCCTTCTCCCACGTTCTCGGGTCCTCCAAACACACTCCCTTAGCTTCTAGGAGTGCCTGAATATAAAGAACTCTCAAGAAGCACCTAGAATGTCTCTAGAAACAACCAAAAGGTGTTGAGAACTAAGCATGAATCTTTTCCAACCTTCTAGATGAGTCACAAGGTTGTAGACACCATGTGCTTAATTTGTGCGCCAACTCCTGTGTTGTAGACATACGTGCAATCAAGAGGTGCATTTACTCCTAGGTAGACTTATAACTTTTATTTTAATTCTTTTATTATTTTTATTATTATTATTTTTTATTATTAATTTTAATTTCTTTTATTTAATTATTTTTCTCAATCAATTCCCATTTAATTAATTAAAATCAAAATATCTAAAGATCATGATATTATATAAATTTTTCCTAAAATAATTAAATTATTAATTAAATATTTTAATTTAAGACGTAATTAATAGAAAATTCACCATACACCTCCAAGATAAAAGTATGAAACCCATCATAGAACAATCCATACAAAATCAATCAAAAGGGTTAAAAATCACGAATTATGTTATCCGACACATTTGGAAGGTAAAATATCTTGGATACTTGTCCTACCTTTCTAGGACAAATGGTTTAAGGGTTTAGGATTTGGACTTGAGAATTTATCTCCCCTCTCTTACCATTGAGATAGTGCAATAGGGTACGCTCATCTTGGCAATTCAGGGAAGTTGATACCTAGTACCTGCAACTTGCATAAAATCCATGCATATATATATGCTAAGCTAAACATGAAATGGCAGGAAGTGGTGCATCGTGTAGATCCCAACTAGCAGGTGACTATGACTCCCTTCCTTAACCAAATCAGAAATGTCATACAAAGAAACTAACATGCACACCATACACATGCAAGTATGGAGTAAGTATCCATAAGAAAACACATGTGATAATAAACCATCTAACTAATCATCATCAATAACTAGAAATAATGTAATAATCATCATGCATTTATGAAATGTAGACTCTAAGTAATCTCATCACATATCAACTGAATCTGTAACAACATCAGATAATCTCAATAAGTTACTAATAATCACCAACATAAAACTAGCCCTAAAAGAGTTCGACAATGATAGAAAAAATGCAACCTAGGGGGCAAGCACTACACTTTAGAAATTTGCCTATGGACAGAATCATAGATGACATTTCAAAAATGATGAAGGCTTTTCAAGCATATATGAAACAAAGGTATAGGATACCACCCTCTATTGTGGAGAAACATTAAGACAAACCATGTTTCATGGTTGAAATAGATGTAACATGACCCTAGAGTAAAATTTATTGATCCTATAGGTTATGAGATGAGTGAGGAAATAATTTAAGTATATGAAAAGATAATTCTCAACTCAGACAAGGAAAAAGAGTGTCATAGATGGGGAACTTATGAAGAAAATTCAAGAGAAGTTCAAGGTCCATTGTATAATAAGGAGATAATGAAGAAAGTAAATAAGAAAATTGATGAAATGCTCAAAGATTCAAGTATGAGTAGAGAAGAGTTCAAAGAAGCATTAGACACAACTAAGAAAATTAGAGCCAATGAACAATCATAAATCTTAATTGCCAAACCACTTGTGATATAAAGTAGACCTTCTATGGGAGTAATAGTTGTAGTGCCATCAACACAATCACCTATTTCACTATATGCAATAGTAGCACCTGCACCACAATTTGTTTCACCACCATCAACACCAATAGTTGTGTTGAATCAGCCTATGGAAGAGGATGTTAGTATAGTAAAAGTTCAATCATCTACACCTGTAAGCACAAGAAGATAAACCATATTGGTTGAAGTTAAATAAGAACAAGTAGAATAAAAAAAACCCAAAAGAATGAAAGAGTTAGCTACAAGACTTGGGAAAAGGAAGAAAGCAATAGACACCTATATACTACTACATTTGGGCTCCACTTGTAATGGTATGCCATCAAAATTGTGATGGTCAACTATCAGATGAGCATTAGTAACTAGAATTAGCCCCTATTGAATGGGCATTAGACTTTGTTATCACAAATTACAACGATGTGGTCTTTTGTTGCAATTGTGATGGATAAATCAGTCACAATTTCAAAAAAATCAAGGTGAAGACTTCCTCTTGACTTTGTTGGAAGTTCAATGGTATACTATCCCAACTATGATGACCTACAATTTTAGTTAGTTGTACATTCAATGACATTGCTATAGGTCCAATGAGCATCTAGTCAAAGGGGCATCCCAACAGTGATGGGTATGCGATGATAATGTTGTTACCCAACAATTAGTTGTTTCTGTTGTAGTGGTGATGGTAATTCTGTCAGAGAAATGGTTGCTCATCGAACAAGCCATCATTTTGTGATGGATTACTACATTATCAAAACAAAGAAAAATTATTTGTAAAGCTTTCCATGGATTAGTTGTCATGCAATCATAGGTTAATATTGAGCTTTACTTGGTTTTGAGAATAGTTTAATATTCTCTACTAATCAAGGCCAACCATGTAAAGAAGGAAGCTCATTTGGTGCCACCTCCCCAAAATCTAAATTCCCCATTAACATCTAAAATATTTAAGAAATGATCAATCTTTAAAGTACAAAAAAAGGTTCCAGACTTGCAAAAGTGACATTAATTTCCCATCTTCTGGTGCATGTCATTTTTCTATCACATCCAAAATAATATTTTGCCACTCTGATTTGAGAGTGCATGTGCAAATGCATTTTGTATGCATGGACAATAGAAGGAGCTGAAAAAACCCAACACATTTACACTTATTTAATAGGTCGATGCAAACCTCTAAGAAAAATGCAAACTTTTTGGGGTTTTTTCAGCTCCACCCAATGTCGTATGCATGTGAATTGAGATTTTATATTGAACTATGGAATCCTTCTACATTTCTTGAAATTGCTACATTCACACAATTAGTTGTCATATAATCATAGGTTAATGTTGAGCTTCACTTAGTTTTGAGAATAGTTTAATATTTTCTACTAAGAAAAGCTAGCCATGTGAAGGTGGAATCTCATTTGGCCCCACCTCCTCTAACATCTAAATTTCCCCATTAACATCCAAAATCTTTAAGAAATGATCAATCTTTAAATTAAAAAAAAGGTTCTAGATCTGCAAAAGTGACACTATTTTCCCATCTTCTAATGCATGTCATTTTTCTGTCACATCTAAAATAAAAATCTGCCACTATGAATTGATAATGCATATATGCAACTGTGTTTTATATGCATGGACAATAGGTGCAGCTAAAATAATGCAACATGATTACATTTATTTTATAGGTCTATTAATTTTTTAAAATTATTGACCATTATAAACATTAAATCTCTAGTTAACCAAGAGAATGTTTGTGATGATCTATATAGTAAAATACCTAATTAAAGACCTCTAAGAAAAATGCAAACCTATTGCATTTTTTAGCTGCACTAGATGTTGTATGCATATGAAGTGAGATTTCATGTTGAACTATTGCCTCCTTATACACTACCTAAAACCAAGAGATTTACATAGTTATTTGTCATGCAATCATATAAGGTTAATATTGAGTTTCACTTGGTTTTGAGAATAGTTTAATATTCTCTACTAAGTAGGGCCAAACACATGATGGTGGAAGCTCATTTGGCCCCACCCCCTAAAATCCAAATTTCATGTTAACATCTAAAATATTTAAGAAATGATCAATATTTAAAATACAAAAAAGGTTCCAAACCTATAAAAGTGACATCGTTTTCCCATCTTCTAGTGCATGTCATTTTTTCTTTGTATCCAAAATAAGGATATGCCACTCTAAATTGAGAATGAACACTTGCAACTATGTTCTATATGCATGGACAATAGGTGCAGCTGAAATAATGAAGCATGATTACATTTATTTAATAGGTCTATTAATTTTTTAAAATTATAGACCATCATGAACATTAGAACTCTAGTTTCTATGACCAAGAAAATGTTCATGATGATCTATAACTTAAAATATCTAATTAAAGACCTCTAAGAAAAAATGAAAACCTATTGTATTTTTTGGCTACACCAAATATCATATGCATATGAATTGAGATTTCATATTGAACTATGGCCTTCTTTTGTATTGCCTAAAACTAAGAGGTTTATATAGTTACTTGTCATGCAATTATATAAGGTTAATGTTGAACTTCACTTGGTTGTAAAAATAGTTTAATATTCTCTACTGAGTAGGGTCAACCATGTGAAGGTGGAAGCTCATTTGGCCCCACCCCCCAACATCTAAAATTTCCCATTAACATCTAAAATATTTAAGAAAAGATCAATATTTAAAGTACCTGGAATGTCCTCATCACCTCTTGTTACTCTCAAGGGAAGTCCACCTTCATTGCTCATAAGCAATTCATCAAAATTCTTTATTGATTCTTGTACATCTAACATGGGTACGTCTAGGAAAGTCCTCATTGCGTCATGCATAAAATGAATTCAATATCAAAATATGTCCCCTAAGAAATAATAGTTCAAGTGAAACACATGAAAAATGAGAGAGAAAAGGAGGAATATAATTACCAACAGGCATTGCCATCACATTTGTGGCCATGCTACATGTTGAGTGAGTTTTATTGTTTTTTAGTTGTGCCAAGATCTCTTTGTTTACATACATGCATATGCACACATATATGTGTGTTTGTGTATATATACATATGTATATATGTAGATACACACATACATACATACATACATATACAAAGATTAAAAAAGGCACAAGAACGAGATGTAGAGATCACAAGGGCACAACAACATAATACAGTGACCACAAGGGCACATGCATATACATATATACATACACACATACATGTATGCATGTATGTATATATATACAAAGAGATCTTTTTTAAGGTGCTAAGTGACTTACCTCAAGATCCTCCACAAAAATAATGCAGACTAAGAAAAATGGGAAAAGTTCACAAGAAATTGAACAAAAATATATCATTTAGATATTTTTAGAAAGAAACAAGTCATAACCTAGTTAAATGGGTCTAGTTTCTTATTAGCTAGGTTGATTAAAAATTCTTGTAGAACTCTCATCATTTTAGGCACAATAAAATGAACGAGATGCAACGATCACAAGAGCATGGCAATGAAATGCAGCAATCAAAAGGGCACATCAACAAAATCCTAGATCTCCACATGATATATACATACATTTATACATACATATATATACATACCTACATAAACATATATACATACATGCATGCATACATATACATGTACGTATGTATGTATGTATATGGAGAGATCTTTTTTAAGGTGCTTACTACATCTTAGCACAACAACAAAAAAGATCCATATGCATGCATATTCTAGAATCCAAATAATTAAACAGTAAAACTCACTCAACTAGTGCCAAGTGACTTAGATCAAGAACCTACACAAAAATAATGCAAAGTTAATGGGAAATATATATATATATATATATATATATATATATATATATATATATATATATATATATATATATATATATATATATATATATATATATATATATATATATATATATATATATATATATATATATATATATATATATATATATATAATGTATGTATGTAGGGGAAATATAATGCCCATTAACAATGATATTAACTTTTCCCATTTTTCCTAGTCTATATATATATATATATATATATATATATATATATATATATATATATATATACCTAAATACATACATATATACATACATACATACATATACACATACATATATGCATACATACATACATTTACATCCTTTGTATGGTTTTGAGGTAATGTCATTGTCATAGAGGCTTCTCCAAGGGAATGAGCCTCATAATTATGGTTTTTATGGGAAAAAAATGGGGAATGATTAATGTCTTGTTTTCTTTTTAAAATAAAAATAAAAAATGAACACAATCCTCCATATGGCCTATAGTAATATATGTATTGCATCTTCATTTTCTTTGCCATTGTTTTAGTAGCAATAGTAGATACTTGGGATCCTCGTAGGGAGAGCATGCCAATACATGCATGGTTACATCCTTGGCTTCCATTGTTGGGCTAGCATATGGAGCCTTTATATCAAACCATTTGTTATAAATTTGGGAATGTGCTTCATGCCTGGCATTCAAGTGATACATATGCATATGTAATTTTATCATCTTCAAAAACTGTATTTGATCCTACTAGTTGGGAACAATTGATTGTTCATTTTATTGTACCTAATCTTATGACAATTCTATAGAAATTTGTAATCAACCCACCTAATCAGTAACTAGACCCATTTAATTGGGTTATGGCTTGTATATATACATATATTTAATTTGGTTATGGCTTGTATATATATGCATATTTAACTGGGTTATGGCTTCTGCAAGGGAATGAGCCTTGTGATTATGGCACTTACATAGAAGTAGAACTTGCTTCTTCAACTTCTTACACTCAACTCTTCAGTAATTCATAATATTCTGGATCATATAGTGATGCCCAAATTAACAAAAATAGTAGATACTTGTGATCCTCATAGGGAGAGTATGCCAATGCATGCATGGTATCACCTTTGGTTTCTATTTTTGGGCTCCTTAACCATTCATTATAAGTTAGGGAATGTGCTTCATGTGTGGTATTCAAGTGATGCATCTACATATGCAATTTTATCACCTTGGAAATTTGTATTTGATCCTACTAGCTAGGAACAACTGGTTGTTTGTCTTATTGTACCTAATTTGATGGCAATTCTACAAGAATTTGTAATCAACCCAACTAATCAACATGTAGACCAATTCAACTAGGTTATGACTTGGGCATCTATTATTCCAAGTTATCATATGGTTTCAATATTGGAGGCAAAAAACTTTCAAGTGTGGCAATAGATTCTATAAAACAAGTGCTTACACAATCTAGGGATAGATGGGTGATTGTATTTATAGACCACCTATTTGAGATGTAATATAATCAAATTGGGGGAAATAAATGATAAAGCCAAACATATAATGAAGAGAAAACTTGAAAACTTGAATGCTATAATGCTAAAATAAAAGCTATCAAGGATCAAACACCTATGCTAGAGTTGCAACACAATATGAAATTGATTTTAGATATGGTAGAGGTAGGTATTCATATGTTTGATAAGAATTAAGGCATGAGGGAGAGAGAGAGAGAGAGAGAGAGAGAGAGAGAGAGAGAGAGAGAGAGAGAGAGAGAGAGTTTGTAGAAATATATCCAAGAAAGTGTTATGATGGGTACTCTAACATTGGAGTCACTTGCAAGTGTCTTTAAGAATTTATAGTCCAAATATTAGGACTACAAGTTGTGTAGTTTTTCATGTATTGCATCTGCATTTAGAGGAACAACAAATTGTTTCTCATCTTTATCTCATTTTTTGACACAATGTGTGCTTGGAATAATGAAGTTTAATCATCTTCCATTAGTGGACAAATATAATCCTCTCATTGAATACTCTTGATTCATAGAACACATGAAAAAAAGCCTCTCATCAATTTTAGTGCATTTCTATTCACTTGTTGGTCAATTGAAGAAGGGAGAATATCATGGAAAAACACAAGTTGATTGCAATGCTGGATGGGTACATATATTGAACTAATATAGTAAGCTCTCAAAGATTTCTATTGTACAAGGTTGATTTGGGATGGGGAAAGCCATCAGATGTGTAGATCACAACAATGAATGAAATTGAATTAATGTTTCTATGATGTGGAAAGGACAGAGGAAAAATAATTTTGGTCTCCACTTGCTCTACTCAACACCAAATGCAAGTCTTACATAATCTTCTCTCCATTTAACTATAATGACTTGAAATATTCCCTTGTCGGATGCAAACTATGGGTGATGACTAGTAATAATTAAGGTTATTACTAGAGTTAGTCAAGAAAAATAATACCAAAAGATCTATATTTAAGTCTATAGATGATTCCTAGTAGAAAAACATATATGAAAGTGAAACCCATAATGAGACCAGAAAAAATAAATCTACAAGATAATTTAGAACATACATATCAAATCATAAAACAAAATCTCTATCTATTTCACTATACCAAAAGATATATAATTTACATATGAACCATTTCAACTTGTAAAAAACTCAGCTCCTTTCTTAGATCATCAGGAACTTCTAATCCTTTCATAACTTGCACGCATATGTACCACTTAAAGTTGCATTAGTAGATCAT